>SJYQ01003408.1:698393-736758 GCA_006410935.1 Redunca redunca | reverse complement strand
GATGCCATGATCTTTGTTTTCTGAATGCTGAGCTTTAAGCCAACTTTTTCACTCTCCTCTTTCACTTTCATCAAGAGGCTCTTTAGTTCCTCTTCACTTTCTGCCATAAGGGTGGTGTCATCTCCATATCTGAGGTTATTGATATTTCTCCCAGCAATCTTGATTCCAGCTTGCGTTTCTTCCAGTCCAGCATTTCTCATGATGTACTCTGCATAGAAGTTAAATAAGCAGGGTGGCAATATACAGCCTTGACGTACTCCTTTTCTTATTTGGAACCAGTGTGTTGTTCCATGTCCAGTTCTAACTGTTGCTTCCTGACCTGCATATAGATTTCTCAAGGGGCAGGTCAGGTGGTCTGGTATTCCCATCTCTCTCAGAATTTTCCACAGTTTATTGTGATCCACACAGTCAAAGGCTTCGACTTACCTTACTCCCCTTCTTTTTCATAAAATGACGCTTCAGTTAATTATATTACTCCTTCTCAACAAACACATGACAACCATCTGTATCTCAGAAGCTCTGAAAATCTGTCCTAACATAAATAATACATGTGCTTCTTGAAAGTTCTAGGAATGGTCATAGTTGATGACAACTCTAGAGAAAGTAGCTCCACTTTCCAAATAGTCAGATGGATCTGTTACGAGCTCTATTTCTCAGCTGGATTGGAATTGACAAATCTTAACTGTGTTTACAAACAACTTCCTTTAAGTCTTTTTTAAAACTTCCCTAATTCTGTCAGTTCTTCAAAGTCGGTGCTTAGAAACTGTTTCACTTCATAAACAAAAACCTAACCATTTATAGGTAGGCACATCTCTTCTGAACAATTAAGTCAGCCTTTCCCAAACTCAGAGATGTACATATTCATATAATCAATTACAATATCAAATGAACTTAGGAACTATTTGAGTCATTTTATCTGTAGGTTTTTGTTTTGAAAGTTCTAAAGAAAGAAACAGCACAGTTTAAATGGAGGTCTCAGCCAACTATACAGGGATTTCTGTATCTGGAGACCTTCACAAATTTTTTAAATTGAGGTAAAGGGTAAGGCTTTACCAATACATTTCTATTATTAATAATTATTAATAGTAATTGAAAGTGGGTTGCCCTTGAAGAGGGAAACTATTCTTGAATGAGTCATTTGCCATCAACTATAATTCTAGGGTTTTCCTGGTGGCTCAGAAGGTAAAGAATCTGCCTGCAATGCAGGAGACCCAGATTCAATCCCTGGGTTGGGAAGATCTCCTGGAGGAGAGCATGGCAAACCACTCCAGTATTCTTGCCTGGAGAATCCTATGGACAGAGGAGCACAGAGTCACAAAGAGTTGGACATGACCGAAGGGACTTAGCATTCACATACCCATGGTAATTCCGAGGAAAAGAAGCAGCCAACACTCGCCTAATCGGGGGCATGAGTATATTGACTTGAAGGAGGAACTGGACAATGCACCTCTGAGATCTTGTCATCAGTTGAAGACTTCCGGGAAACACTTTTATGAGATATGGTTCTCATCATAGTCTGTACCCCTACTATAAACCCTGCATCCAAATAAACACTGTTGTCAATTTTACAACCTATTCTTTCCATGACCATTTGACCAACCTATTAGTTTCTGCCCTTGAATCACTATAGATTTGTACCTCAAGCTCTCTTCCAACTTGAAGTAAATAACCAAAGGCACAACCCAAAACACTACCCATTTAAAGAACTTCTTTTACTATTTTCAGAACCAACCCTGCTAACCAACTGTACAGATAACATGTAAAAACTAGTCCTTACTTTTCCACAGCTATAGGTGGAGGGAAAAACAAAGACCTAGACACCAAGTTGCACAGATCTAGACACTCCTTTTTCCAGCTCACTCTGAATGGGAATCAGAGAGAATTTCTTGAAAGTAGACACATGAAGTGAGAAGCTGAAGTGTCCAAAATATATGTATATAAATGATATTTGTGACTAAATAATGCATCCAGAAGACATGAAAATAATTTTGTTTTCAAGAATCTATTACTTAGTATTCTGTGTAAAAAACATTTTTGCATAGACTATGAAAAAGAAAATTTCAGCCTTGTTTCTGAATTAGTTTGGAATGCAAGCCAGTGAAGTCAGTTAGATTTTATAAAACTGTAGAGCTGAAATTTTTCTTCACTGTGTTCTAAGTGCTACAGTGTTGAAGAGAATAAGGGGAGGACGATGAAGAGCAACCTGGTCCAGTATTTAATCCTTTTAGGCCAAGGTGCAACCACACAGCAGAGATTAAAAGTAACATTTAGAAATCTGGGAATCAAACTTCACCAGTACAATGGCACAGCAATCTGCTATAACCAAGCCCTGGCAGCAATTACCTTTGTAGAGAGATCACTGAATTCCCCTTGGGAAACCTTGAAAAAGGAAACAGTGAAGTAGAGGATGAGAGTTATCCACAAGATAGCATATAAATGCCAAATAAAGGGCATTTAAAAATTGTGGCTGTGGGAGCTTCGCTGGTGGCTCAGTGGCAAAGAATCCACCTGCCCATACCAGAAACATGGGTTGGATCCCTGACCCAGGAAGATCCCACATGCTGCGGGGCAACCAGACCCATAGGTCGCAACTATTGAGCCTGCGCTCTAGAGCCCAGGAGCTGCAACCACGGAAGCCCGCACTCCCTAGCGCCCATGCCCCACAGCAAGAGAAGCCACAGCAATGAGAAGCCTGCACACCACAGCTAGAGGGCAGCCCCCGTTTGCCACAACTAGAGAAAAGCCCGCACAGCACAGAAGACCCAGCATAGCCAAAAATAAATAAATAAATAAATAAACAAATTTTAATTAAAAAAAAATTGTGGTACTGGAAAGCAAGTCCATTGTTGAGGGGGAAAGCAAGTTCACAAAATGCAGTATTTAATGTGAACCCATTTATTTACAGATATATAATACCTAGGAATAGGTATAATATATCTATATAAATATAACACACAGAAGAAAAGTCTGAAAATAAATACAAAATAGTGCTTTGAGAAGAGCTTGATTCTCTTTTCCCTCTTTCTGATTATCTTTTTTTTTTTATAATTTTTATTTTTACTTTGGTTTACTTTACATTACTGTATTGGTTTTGCCAAACATTGACATTAATTCACCACGAGTGTACATGCGTTCCCAAACACGAATCCCCTCCCATTTCCCACCCCATACCATCCCTGATTATCTTTAATTTTGAAGATTTACGATATATAACTATAGATAGAACTTTTGAAATTTTCGAAGTTGTGTTTAAACAATTATGGATAGGCTGATGAACTAGCACTTGGACATAAAGGCTTGCGCTGCACACAGCCCTAGCAACACACAGCATTATGCCAGTCAGTGCTTCTCATCTCTTCTCCTCAGTCAACTCTGAGCAACTTGAGGTCAGGTAGAGGGGTCAGATACTTCTGGGTGCCCAGTTCTAAATAAAGAAGTGTATGTCTTTAATAACATGGAAGTAGTAATCAAGCTTAATTCTTATATCAACTCCATAATTGTCACTCTCCCTGATTTTACAGATGAGAAATTGACGCTTAAAGACATCAGGTAGCACACTTCATGTTCTTCAGTTAAGAGCACAAGATGCAGGTGCACAGCTGATCCCGAACTCATCTTGCTGTTACAATTTCAAGCCTGCTAAATGGAAGAGATAAAGGGAAAGGTGTAAGCCAGGTAGACCTGGAAGTTTAAAGTTACTAGTGTAAAGCAAATAAAAAGAAGATAATATAAAATACACAATAAGCAAGGGTTTAAAATATGTATAAAAAAATATGCATCTTAGGAGCAAGAATGTTCTCCCTGGCTGATATATCCAGGTGGGAACTGAATTAGTACCACTAAAGAAAACTGTCATAGAGATTGCTGTCCTAAGGGCAGATACTTTTAGGTAATATCCAGGCTTATTCATCTTGGTTCCCCTGTATTTTATTAAGGTTAGTATCTCAATTTTTTAATGAAGGTCCCAGGTGATTTTTTAGGGACAGAAACCTCTTTCTTTCATCTTACGTCCTCTTTCATTTGGCAGCAATGCACCCCAGTGGTGCATGAAAGAAATAGCAGTCAGAGGAGATTCACGATGATTCTAATGAATCACAAGAGACAGGCCCTTTGTTTCAATACATTAGCAAAAATCATGGATGTAGAGCAGTCCCCCAGGTTTTCTGGAGTTTCTTAATAATTCAAAGTTATTCCATTAGTGTTATCTCTTGGGCATTATGCCTGAATTTTATGACAGCTTTAATCAAAAAAGATACACCCATACTATATGCTGGGATATACCAGAAAGTAGGTCAGGCTAAGGTTATCCAAAAGCATAGATGAAGTAGCTGATTTTCTCTTTGGGACTTAGAATAATTTTATAATACCCGTTACCATATTGCTCAAGACTGTGGCTAGGAATTAAAGAGCTCTAACAATATTGCAATTTACAGCTTCCTACAATCTAAGCAGATAGTCCTAAATATGCCCAGACTTTTTTTTTTTGTCTTTGACCAACATGTCTTGGCTGACGATAGAATCTGATTTTCATTGGAAGTCAGCTCTTCTTTTCTGGATGAGGGATTGTGGACTGTGGTATTATGCCCATTTTACAGTTGAGAAATCCAAGACAAGGAGATTTCATAATTTGTGCAAGGGTATACAAAGAATGTTCAAACTACCACAGAACTGCACTCATCTCACACACTAGCAAAGTAATGCTCAAAATTCTCGAAGCCAGGCTTCAACAGTACATGAACCGTGAACTTCCAGGTGTTCAAGTGGATTTAGAAAAGACAGAGGAATCAGAGATCAAACTGACAACATCCTTTGGATCATCGAAAAAGTGAAAGTTCCAGAAAAACATCTACTTCACTTTGTTGACTACGCCAAAGCCTTTGACTATGTGTATCACAACAAACTGTGGAAAATTCTTAAAGAGATGGGAATACCAGACCACCTGACCTGCCTCCTAAGAAATCTGTATGCAAGTCAAGAAGCAAAAATTAGAACTGGACATAGAACAACGGATGGGTTCCAAATTGGGAAAGGAGTATGTCAAGGCTATATATTGTCACCCTGCTTATTTAACTTATATGCAGAGTACCTCATGCGAAATGCCAGGCTGGATGAAGCACAAGCTGAAATCAAGACTGTTGGGAGAAATATCAATAACCTCAGATACACAGATGACACCATCTTTATAGCACAAACCGAAGAAGAACTAAAGAACTTCTTGATGAAAGAGGAGAGTGAAAAAAATTGGCTTAAAACTCAACTTAGAAAACGAAGACCATGGCACCCAGTCCCATCACTTCATGGCAAATAGATGGAGAAACAATGGAAACAGTGAGAGACTTCATTTTGGGGGGCTCCAAATCACTGCAGATGGTGACTGCAGCCATGAAATTAAAAGACACTTGATCCTTGGAAGAAAAGCTATGACCAACCTAGAGAGCATATAAAGAGCAGAGACATTATTTTGCCAACAAAGGTTTGTGTAGTCAAAGATACGGTTTATCCAGTAGTCATGTATGGATGTCAGAGTTGGACCATAAAGAAAGCTGAGTGTCAAAGAATTGATGCCTTTGAACTGTGGTGTTTGGGAAGACTCTTGAGAGTCCCTTGGACTGCAAGGAGATCAAGCCAGTCAATTCTAAAGGAAATCAGTTCTGAATATTCATTGGAAGGACTTCAGTTTCAGCTGAAGCTGAAACTCCAATATTTGGCCACCTAATTCGAAGACCTGACTCATTGGGAAAAACCCATATGCTGGGAAAGACTGAAGGCAGGAAGAGGAGATTACAGAGGATGAGACGATAGGACGGCATCACTGACTCAATGGACATGAGTTTGAGCAGGCTCCGGGAGTTGGTGATGAACAGGGAAGGCTGGTGTGCTGCAGTCCATGTTCAGTTCAGGCGCTCAGTCGTGTCCGACTCTTTGCAACCCCATGAATAGCAGCATGCCAGGCCTCCCTGTACATCACCAACTCCCGGAGTTCACTTAGACTCACGTCCATTGAGTCAGTGATGCCATCCAGCCATCTTATCCTCTGTCGTCCCCTTCTCCTCCTGCCCCCAATCCCTCCCAGCATCAAAGTCTTTTCCAATGAGTCAACTCTTCGCATGAGGTGGCCAAAGTACTGGAGTTTCAGCTTTAGCATCATTCCCAGGGCTGATCTCCTTCAGAATGGACTGGTTGGATCTCCTTGCAGTCCAAGGGACTCTCAAGAGTCTTCCCCAACACCACTGTTCAAAAGCATCAATTCTTAGGCGCTCAGCCTTCTTCACAGTCCAACTCTCACATCCATACATGACTACTGGAAAAACCATAGCCTTGACTAGATGGACNTGAGGTGACTGATATTTCTCCTGGCAATCTTGATTCCAGCTTGTGTTTCTTCCAGTCCAGCATTTCTCATGATGTACTCTGCATAGAAGTTAAATAAGCAGGGTGACAATATACAGCCTTGACATACTCCTTTTCTTATTTGGAACCAGTGTGTTGTTCCATGTTCAGTTCTAACTATTGCTTCCTGACCTGCATACAGATTTCTCAAGAGGCAGGTCAGGTGGTCTGGTATTCCCATCTCTTTCAGAATTTTCCACAGTTTATTGTGGTCCACACAGTCAAAGGCTTTGGCATAGTCAATAAAGCAGAAATAGATGTTTTTCTGGAACTCTCTTGCTTTTTCCATGATCCAGCGGATGTTGGCAATTTGATCTCTGGTTCCTCTGCCTTATGGAAATGGCATGATGTCATGATAGACATGCCAGAAACAAATATCTTGGATTCTTATGATATGTATCTACACAAAAGATTACACCTTTTCACTTCTATTATTTTTTACCAAATCTCTCATTTCTTATCTATATCTTCAAAAGCTTTAATCCTTATAAGCAGCACAATATAAATGTGTCTGGTAGAACTTGATAAATATCAAGTTCTATCCCTGGGTCAGGAAGATCCCCTGGAGGAGGAAATGGCACCCCATTCCAGTAGTCTTGCCTGGAGAATCCCAAGGACAGAGGAACCTGGCAGGCTACAGTCCATAGGGTCATAAAGAGTCAGACATGACTGAGCTTCTGAGAAAACACACAAGATCAAAAAGGGCTACCAGAATGAGACAAAGAGAGGTGATTTCTCCTAAGAAATCTTTTTTTGTGAGACAGTAATAAAGCACAAACTAAACTGATATTTTAAGCACTCTGCTGGGCTCAGGGTATAAAAGGTAATAAATAGCTTCTTCTCAGAGGAACCTGTTGTCTATGGAGAATACAAACCATAACAGACAAAAATAAAATTTTGAGATAGGTATGCTGATGTAGATATGCACATGGATTCTATGTTCAGTAGGAGGTGACTGCTAACTCAGGATACTGGGGTACTGGAAGGGCTTCCTGAGTATCTACTGGAGCTGAGATCAAGTTCTATAGGTTTTAATGAAGCAAAGGGGTGGGTGTAGAGAGAAGGGAAATACATGCTGGAGAGAAGGGGTTATATGAATGAAAACAAAACAATGAGAAAATGCAATGATGAACTATGAAAAACTTTAAAATGACAGACAATAAATTATAGAGCAGAGAAAGGAGATATGAAGAGGATACAGTCAGGCAGTGGGTAGACGATAGATGAGAATATTGGTACATGAATGAGTTAATCCTTGGGGAGTTGTTGTTATTCAGTCACTCAGTAATGTCTGACTCTTTGAGATTCTAGGGACTGCAGCACACCAGGCCTCCCTGTCCATCACCATCTTTCAGAGCTTGCTCAAACTCATGTCCATTGAGTCAGTGATACCATTCAACAATCTCATCTTCTGTAGTCCCCTTCTCCTCTTGCCTCCAGTCTTTTGCAGAATTAGGGTCTTTTCTAATGAATCAGCTCTTTGTATCAGGTGGCCAAAGTACTGGAGCTTCAGCTTTAGTATCAGTCCTTCCAAAAGAATATTCAGGACTGATTTCCTTTAGGACTGACTGGTTTGATCTCCTTGCAATCCAAGGGACTCTCAAGAGTCTTCTCCAAGACCACAGTTCAAAAGCGTCAATTCTTCAGTGCTCAGCCTTCTTTATGGTCCAACTCTCATATCCATACATGACTACTGGAAAAACCTTAGCTTTGACTGTATAGACCTTTGTTGGCAAAGTAATGTCTCCACTTTTTAATATGCTGTTTAGGTTTGTCATAGTTTTTCTTCCAAGGAGCAAGCATATTTTAATTTCAAATCCTTGGGGAGTTACTGAAAGGTTTAAAGCAATCAAGTGGTATTGTGCATGCTAAATCACTTCAGTTGTGTCTGAGTCTATGCAAACCTGTGGACTACAGCCCACCAGGCTCCTCTGTCCATGGGATTCTCCAGGCAAGAATACTGGAATGGGTTGCCATGCCCTCCTCCAGGATATCTTCCCTACCCAGGTATTGAAACTGTGTCTCTGATACCTACCTGTCTTGGCAGGCAGGTTCTTTACCACTAGCACCACCTGAGAAGCCAAAGTGGTATTACCAAACCTGAATTTCTTTTATTTACTTATTTATTTATATTGAAATATAGTTCATGTACAATATCATGTTAGTTTCAGGGGTAATAATTATGACTTGATGTTTGCTCTTATTCTCTAGCTTTTTTAAGAAATAATGATTTTATTACATTCCTAGCACTTTTTCATCCCTCCAGACATCTCACACTTGCATTCAGTTACAAGATACAGAAAGCTCCAAAGACACCACAATGCACACACAGAATAGAGATAAATCAAAATCATATATGATGAAATGCACCATTTCTATATTCAAATATTCTTTCCACAGATGTCCCAATCTCTTACTGCTCAGCCTAGACTCTGGTGCCATAAATACTGACTGCTACATCCTTGTTAGGAAGATAATCCAATTAAATCTTACTTCACAGTGGCACATGCTTCATCCTTGGGGGTGATATCACAGAGGCTGAAGATCATTAGATTTTGGATTCTTCACTAGTAAGAAGTCTCATAATAAGAAATGTTCACATATATTTTTCTTACCCCCAAATCGTACCTTAAGGGGGTACTGTGTAGACTCACTTGATATTTTTTGTGTGTGTTCCACACACAGTCCTAAATATACTACTCATTCAATCCTCACAACATCTCTGTGATACATTTTTATTATATTTTTCACAAAAAGTAAACCAAAGAGTTTTCAAAATTTATCCAAGGATCTGTAACTAGTTAGTGATGAAGGAAGACCCAGGGAGTCCAGATGACCAGCTAATTAAAGGCAGAACCCAATGTAAAACTCAAGTTCCTGACTTGCAAACTAACAACAGCAGGCTCAAATAAATACCCAATCCCCTGACAGACTCACAAATTGAACATCTCCAAAGAGCACTCCTGACATTGATCGAAAGTGACATTTCAACCCTGAGGAGGCACTGTCTTTCCTCTCTAGAGACCGAATGCTCTGACGTATGGAAAAGATCAACCATACAGTGTATCTGGTGAACTCCCACACTTCTGCCCCAGACTGCACTACCCCCGGCTCCCTCAGGGAGAAATACCCAAGTCCACCTGCTGACAAACATGTATTCTTTCCCTTTTCAGGGTTTTCATTCTGAAAATATTTTCAGTCACCTCAGGAATGCTTACATACGTAACCTAGAGAACACTTTCTCTCCACTAACCTTGGCTGTAGCATATGGTAACTTGTATGTGCATTTTTTTCTTACGGAATCGGAGCAGCAGTCCCTCTGCACCATACCTGATATTGAAGCTTCCTGAGGTCTTATTGAATCAGTTTCACCATTCTTTTTCTTCCCCCATGGGTGACGGGAGATGACGTGCAAAGCACATCCAGGTGTTAAGAGTATTCTAGCATTGTCTCACCAGTTTCCACAGCCTGGTACATAGTACGGTTTAATACATATCAACTGAATGAAGTTTTAAAATTAATAAATGCATATAAGAATAAAGGAAATTTTCTCCTTTCTAAAATTTACCTTTACTTTGTTCAAGGTATCTGTCACCATGTGGTTATATGAAAGTTATTTATCATATGTGTTATTTTGTAACTAGACTTTATACCTAAAGAGGAAAAATTCTACATTTTTTGTGTACCCTCTCTCTCTCTCTCACACACACACACACACACACACACACACACACACACCAAGAAATCCTATGCAGTTGATGTCAAACAATGTCTCTTAAATAAATGAGGAGGGAAAAAGGAAACTGTCTCAAGTGAAGTGGAGAAAAGCTAACTAAGGTTTCACATGTTTCCTTTCCCAGGAATACTTGAACTGAAAAGAGAATCACTGAAGAGTTATGCTTGATAAGCTAATGTGGTTTCATGGAGTTCACAAACCACTTTTATCTTTTTTCAAATTCCATTCCATAAACAGGCTCCTCCTATTGGCCTGAACATAAATGGCTCTCTTTGTAAAAGAAAAAAAAAATTGTAAATGACCTTAGGAGATTTTTGTCACAGTCTTCTGCTTCCCTATTCTTCACATCAAAATGTGATGGTCCCCATAAATGCTGGCATTTGTCCTCTGAGGGTGTCTTGATCAACATCTCCCAGCTCTCACTAGCAGCTTCCTGGACCAGTTCAAGATCCCCCTGTTCCATCTTAATAATGGAATCCTCATTCAATGCTTTTCCAGCAAGAATCAGATGCATTTCCTCTGTTAAATGAACACATATCCAATCATTTTAAATTTCCAAGAAAAACAAATGCAGGGCTTGGTTTAAAATATGAGACACGATTATCCTACATTCCTCTGTAATCAGAGAATGAGCTCATTCACTCTGAACAGCACACCAGGAGTCAGGCTGGATGTTAAATATCATCATCCTGTCACCAAAAGATGAATGTGTCCAATTATCAGTGGCGCCTTGCCCTCGGTGGAGTATAAACTGAAAGGTAACAGACGAGAGCTCCTTAGCTCCAGGGCCAGGGTTTTGTGACCTAAAACTCAAAAGCAAATTCTGCTCAGCCCAATATAAGATGTCCAGCTTTCTTGCTATTGCTCCGGGAAGGCTTCACTGTGTTAAATCATGATGCTTAAGGCAACCCATTCACAGGCATGCACTGACACCTCGATTGCTGATTTCTCCTTGTGCTGGAAGAGCTTAGGTTTGTACCTCCCTCTGACTTGCCTTCCAAATCCCTCACTGGAGCTAACGAGTGTTTCCACACTCTCTTCCCCACTCCATGTGGGTATGCGGATTGAGAGTGGAAAGATACTGTAAAAAGGAAGAATTGATACAGAAGCATGGAAACTCAGTGGGGATAAAAGGGTGACCTCTGATTTTCCTGAGATGGATTCTAACTATCCTCACCCAGCAGTAGGCAATGGCTATGAAAAAAAAAAAAGTAGAAATAGAAGCTCTTTAGCACTAGAAATATATTCATGCCACCAAAAGTCACCCTCATTGCTAACATTGGCATCCCATAATTTAGGCCATAAACCTGTCTTCGTGCCTACATCATTAGCCCAGAGGCACTGAAGAGGCTGCATGTCAAAGTGAAAATGCAAGACAGGATGTGATTTAGTTCACCTTATGAAATCAAAAACCTTTCCCCTTTCATAGTATAATTCTGTATACACTTATAAATATGAATACACAACACAAAATAATGACTTCCAAAATGTGGTTGTTTTATTGAATGTTAAAAAGAACGTTTGTCATTTTGGAGATATCTAATATGCAAACTTTTTTCTGTTTGAGGGGGATCTCAAAGAAGAGTTGGGATTCCATCTCTCATTATCTAAAAAAAAGGAAAAACTATCCTTCCCAGCCCCCTGGAAGTTGGGCATGGGTGTCAGACATAACCTTAGGCAGTACAAGTCCCAACTGAATTTTTGAACCTTGAGAAAGTAATACAAAAAACTTCAGAGGAAGTTAAGATCTCAATAAGACACTGGAAAAGAGAATCTACAATATATGAGAAGAATTGTACACCTAACCAACTAGCCTAACATCTGAAAATCAATCAATGTAACACACCATATCAGTACAATAAAGGACAAAACCACATGATCATCCCAACAGTTGCATAATAGGAATATTTCACAAAATCCAATACCACTTCATAAAAAAAAAAAAAAACTTACAAACTAGGAATGGAAGGAAACCATATCAAGCCGATAAATGGAATCGTGGAAAAACTGACCTAACCGTGAAAGACTTAATTCCTTTCCCCTAAGGATCAGGAATAAGATGAAAATGTGCACTCTTGCCTCTTCCATTCAACATCATACTGAGATTGTAGCCATGGTAAGTAGGCAAGAAAAATTAAATAAAGGGGAACAAGATTGGAAAAAAAAAAAACAAGCAAAACTGTCCCCTTTTCAAATAACATGATATTGCATATGTTGTTGTTCAGTGGCTAAGCAGGGTCTAACTCTTTGCAACCCCGTGGACTGCAGCCCACTGGGCTCCTCTGTTCTCCACTATCTCCTAGAGTTTGCTCAAACTCACGCCCATTGAGTTGGTGATGCTGTCTAACCATCTCATCCTCTGCCGCCCCTTCTCCTTTTCTCTTCTATCTTTCCCAGCATCAGGGTCTTTTCTAATGAGTCAGCTCTTCCCATCATGTGGCCAAAGTATTGAAGCTTCAGCTTCAGCATCAGTCCTTTCCGTGAATACTCAGGGTTGATTTCCTTTAGGACTGACTGGCTTGACCTCCTTGCAATCCAAGGGACTCTCCAGCACCACAATTTGAAAGCATCAGTTCTTCAGCACTCAGCATTCTTTATGGTTCAACTCTCACATCCACATATAACTACCGGAACAACCATAACTTTGTCTATGCAGATCTTTGTCATCAAATCGATGTCTTTGTTTTTTAATGTGTTGTCCAGGTTTGTCATAGCTTTCCTTCCAAGGAGCAAGTATCTTTTAATCTCATGACTGTAGTCACCAATCCCAAAGATTTTGGAGCCCAAGAAAATAAAATCTGTCACTGCTTCCACTTTTCTCCTATTTGCTATGAAGTGATGGGACCAGATCTTAGGTTTTGGAATGTTGAGTTTTAAGCCAGCTTTTTCACTCTCCTCTTTCACTTTCTTCAAAAGGCTCTTTAGTTCTTCTTCACTTTCTGCCATAAGGGTGGTGTCATCTGCATATTTGAGGTTATTGACATCCTAGAGGTCAGTCCAGTGACAGGATGCTCCAATGTGCAGTATGAAATTTTGGTTTTGACATAGCTTCAAATTTTGGTCCAGTTCCTTAGTCTATTTCCTCAGCCCTCCCTTAAATTCAGTGACCTGTATTACCCTCTCAGTAAATCCCATTTAAGCAGAATTGGTGTCTATTTTTTGGCAACCAAGAACCCTGACTGTACTGGTATTATTGCTGTACTGGTATTATTGCTGCTTAGCTTTCCTCCTCTCCTAATGATTTTTGCTTAGGAAAGGAAAAGCCTTTATAATTCCTAAAATATATACATATTTTTAACCATTTCTAAGTGCTTTTGCTCTCCCAATGTTTAATTCATCTTCAGAATTTAACCATGTAACTCAATAATAACTTTAGAAGGCACATAATATTAATCCCATTTTGATATGTGATAAAAGTGTTAGTCACTCAGCCATGTCTGATTCTTTGCAACCTCATGAACTGTAGCCCACTAGGCTCCTCTGTCCATGGAATTCTCCAGGCAAGAATACTGGAGTGGGCAGCCTTTCCCTTCTCCATGGGATCTTCCTGACCCAGGGATCAAACCTGGGCATCCTGCATTGCAGGCAGATTCTTTACCATCTGAGTTCAAAAAAGTTAAATGATTGTCTAAGAGAGGATAGACCTCAGATGGAAATCTAGATCTGCTGAGCATGGATCCTGAGCAAGTTCTACTATAATAAGCTGTTTCCTTGATTTCCTGTCCTCAGAGCACAGGAAGTGTGTCAGCTTGCCTCTCCCTAAGGAGAATGGCACTGAGGTCAAGTAGAACCCACACTGAACAATATAAAAACTCAACAGTTAAAGAAATAGTTACATGAACTACTTACATGCAGTCAATGGAATAGGAAGCAGTCATTAACAGCTATGTTTTCAAAAGTATTTAATGACATGACAATATTAGTTGAAAATTTCAGAATAAACAGAAACAAATCCATCTGTGTGATATATAGATATGTATGTGTGTCTTTACATACGTGTTATGTATTAGACAGATATAAAGTGCTAAACATTAATAGCAGAAAGATAAGGAGGGAAAAGAGTGTACATTTTGAGAAGAAATAGGAGTAGCAGGAGGTGAAAGTGAAAGTGAAGTCGCTCAGTCTATCCGACTCTTTGCGACCCCATGGACGTAGCCCACCAGGCTCCTCCGTCCATGGGATTTTCCAGGCAAGAGTACTGGAGTGGGTTGCCGTTTTCTTCTCCAGGAGCAGGAGGTAGGCAAATGTAAAGACAATAAATAGCTCCAGTCTTGGGCCTTGAAACTACTGGAGCCATGCAGTGCTATCGTGCGATACTCACCAAAAACCCATCGTGTGCTCAAGTCCCTGAGAAAGCCAAACCTTTCCTTTCTGAGTCGGAGATTCCCATCACTTTTTACTTGCCTCTGGCTTCTCCAAATAGCCAGATCCTCCTATAGCTTCCTGAATGCTGACCTCTTCTGGCCATTTCTGATATTGCAGCTCTTCCAATGGAGACACTTTCTCATTGAGACAGCAATCAACATGTTGTCTCTTCACATGATGCAGATGAACTGAGATGACCAGAGGTGCCTGAGAGGCTAACGCTGCTACAGACCCAGTACCAATAATCCCCAATGTCCTTGCCACTTTACAAACCCAAGTTCACCATGCACGGGCATCCTCAAGAACTCGTTCATCACCTAGTTGTGGGCACTGGAGACTTCTCTGCTGTGGACATTTTTAGACTCAGGGAGTTTTTTTCAAGACAGGGTTTCCATTACTGATTTGAATGTTCTCACTCTCATCTGTGTTCCCTGGTTTTGTGCCTTTCTGTTCTCATCTGTGTCCCCTTTCTGCCTAATTGAACAACACTACTGGCTTTGATCATTATGAGTCTCCACACCAGATGAATTTGGCAGCAATATCAGTTATGAGAGAAGGAAGGCTGGGCCCTTGGATGACTGAAATTCCATCTGTCACTCCAGGGAGCTCTCAATGTAAGGGGGCTGTGTCCTAACATCTAAAATGAGGCTCCAAAGGTCTCCAGCTGTGGTGGGAAACAGAACCTTGCTCTGGTCAGTCCTTATGGACATCACTCCACTACCAAGCAATTTCATGGGTCATACACTATTGTAGCCACTAATGGCCAGCCAGCTTTCTTGCCAGCAACACAACCAGGCCAATACAATCACTTGATAAGGGCATTTGTCAGTCATACCCGCAATATTTTCTCTTCATGCTGAGAGTTAATAGCCGGCTAAGATAGAATTAGAAAGCAAAGCTTTAACAGTGAAAACTATCCAACTGGTAAAATGCATCTGATGCCATTTATATTATGGTGATAGCCTGACGAACAATTTTGGATGGATTATTTTAGGTAGCACAGATATTCCATGATCGCCTTGGGATTTTCTAAGGGTCGCTCCTTTAGAAAGCGTGTACACAATTTTTGAGCATGCCTGAGTAAATTTATGGCCAGCCTTTCTGAATTTAAATTGTGATAGAGCCCATTAAATGACAAACATTTTACCCCAGGAGTGAGAAAGAGGAGAAGGGAGAAGTGGAGGAGAAACAGCCATCACCATAACGAAGCAAGTGCGGGGCTGCTCAAGCAAGAAGCTGTGAAGCTTTGTGTTTCCAGTCTGCAGAGTCACAGCGGAAGCACTGTCCTCAATCATGGTTTCCATTTCCACTGAATCTTCGTATCTTGCCTACAGCAGGTCTGCTTTCAATTTAAGTCTAGTTTATTTCAGGCCCTCGGGCCTGTGGAATCCTGCTAATGACAGGGTTGTGTAATCTGGACAATCTTTGTTTTCCTGGGGTGCAATTTCTTTGCCTTTGCAAGGAGCCTGGGAACACAAGTACCCATTATGCAAAAACATGCGATAAAGAGAAATATAATTATAATCAAACAGGAAGTATTTAAGAACCTAAACTGTCACAGATATAGAGAATAAACTAGTGGTTACCAGTGGGGAGCAGGAGGGGCAATACAGGATAGAGAATTCAGAAGTACAATTATGTATAAATAAGCCGCCGAGGAGACTTCCCTGGTGATTCAGTGGCTGAGACAGGGGTGTGGATTTAATCCCTAGGGCAGAAACTAGATCTCAAGTGCTGCACTAAGACCTGTTGCAGCCAAATTAATAAATATTTTTTAAAAAATAAAATAAGCCACCAAAGATATATTGTACAGTACAAGGATTATTGCCAATACTTTATAATAACTATAAATGGAATATAACCTTCAAAAATTGTGAATCACAATGTTATACACTTGAAATTTATATAACATTATACATCAATTATACCTCAATAAAAAAGTTTTTGAAAAAGAACTTAAACTTGGTCTTGGCACCATCAAAGATACAAGAGAAATATATCTTCGGTGGAATGTGTTGGGTGCAAGAAACAGAATATGCAGCTAAAACTGGTTTAATAGGTCAGAACAGTTATTTCTCCCCATAACAAAAGTCCTGGAGGCCAGGCAGCTCCAGGGTCGGTGTGGCCACTCGTCAGTATAATAAGAGATCTGTGTTCCATACAGCTTTCCACTCTGCCACCCTTAAATTACTGGCTCTCATTTTTGGCATTTCTCCTTGGAGTGGCAGGATAACCATCAGAGCTACAGGCAGAAAACCGGAAATTTTATTTCCATGCATTTCTTGCAATCAGAGAGTTAAATATTGCCCAGGAACCACAGAGCTGATCTCCATTCAGGTGTTACAGACTAGAATTAGGCCCCCTGACCAAGTTCTAGCTGCCAGAGATGCATCGAAGAGAGTATTCAGGCATTTTCAGCCTTGACAGCAGGAGAAGGATTCTGACAGCAAAGAAACAGAAAGAAGCCCACAATACACGTGAGCAGTCCACACAACCTGCCACACGAGACCAGGAGCATTTCACTCTCAAAGAGCTTACAACTGACTGTTAACAATAATACCGTTTTGTATGGTGATTGACAGTTCACAAAACCCTTTAGAATAAATTACCTCATTTAACATGACCCTGCAAAATAGATTAAATTACACTTTCCATATTTTTGAGGAGGAAACTGAATCTCAATATGGAAAAAGGTTAGTAATATAGTATAGATTAAGCCTCCTTCAACCTTGTAAGTCTATTAGTATACAAAGTTATAAATCATGGGGATTTATACAGAATTGGAATGAAGATATGAAAACCAGAGACTGAGCCAGGGAAATCAGGACCATGTACGCATATCACCACCGAAAATTAGCATATAGTCTAAGAGAGGGAATGAGCAGACATGGAAGAGTGAGTAGCCAAAGAAAGGGTTAATTTTCAGACAGGGATCATGAAGGCAAGACCAACTGAGAAGTTTAGTTATACATATTTGCTGGGCACTTACTGTTCGTGTAAAGTTAGACTGTGGAGAAAATCAATGTGAATTAAGACTTAGTCTCTGTGATCTGAAAGCAGAGTCTAATGTAGCACCAATTAGTAAATGCTCTGCTAGAAACATGAAGCTCAATATCTCATGCACATTTGAGGGAAGATAAAAGAAAAGTAGGCAGATTTTACAGAGTAAGACACCATAGTCTCTTATTTAGCTCTCTTCTCCCTCCACATGAGATGTTCATTGTTAATGAGAATTCCTTTTCTTCCTACAGAATGAATTTTTGTTCCCAGATCATTTGACATGAACACCAACCAGCCAGGATGGATATGGGCCAGGGTGCTATATTCTTAAAGACCCGTGCACATTTGATCTGAGTATGAGTGGAGAGACATATCCCATGGTTCATGTAGACCCCCTTGGAGGACTGTAATGAGCTGGTCAGAAGAGTCCTTGTCCTCCATTTCATTACATATTTTGTTCTTTGTGACCCTCAATTTCTCCTACTGAGATCAAGTGCTTATGGACCTGGCTGTCAAATCCTAACCATGTAAATCAACACATTGTCAAGATCTAGGTTCTATCCAAAATTTGACCTAAAATATAGTTATTTAGCCCTAACTTTTCAACATCTTTCTATTTTTATTTTGTTTTGTTTTTTCCTTCAATCCGTACCGCTAGGAAACCCTGAATATATTTGCTCTCTGCAGATCCTTAAGAAAGTGATACAATTAGAAATATGGAGAAGTGCTGCAAAGTGCTGAGAAAACATGCTGGAAAGCTCATGAAAAGTGGACAAAGATTTTCTATAAACTAATATAAAGAGAAGTTAAACATTTTCTCTACCTTCAGTATTCTTTAAAAATTGACTTGCCCTCACAAAGGAACTTCTACTCTTAAGCTGTTGTGATGTGCTTAGGAGATATTTCAAGGACATTTCTTGAGAGAGCACTGTGTTATTGAGACCATCTGAACTGAATACAAGACTGAACCCAATCAGTTCAGTTCAGTTCATTTCAGTAGCTCAGTCGTGTCTGACTCTTTGCGTCCCCATGAAGTGCAGCACGCCAGACCTCCCTGTCCATCACCAACCACCCAAACCCATGTCCATCGAGTCGGTGGTGCCATCCAGCCATCTCATCCTCTGTCATCCCCTTCTCCTCCTGCCCTCAGTCCCTCCCAGCATTAGGGTCTTTTCCAATGAGTCAACTCTTCACATGAGGTGGCCAAAGTATTGGAGTTTCAGCTTCAACATCACTCCTTCCAATGAACACCCAGGACTGGTCTCCTTTAGGATGGACTGGTTGGATCTCCTTGCAGTCCAAGGGACTCTCAAGAGTCTTCTCCAACACCACAGTTCAAAAACATCAGTTCTTCGGCACTTAGCTTTCTTCACTGTCCAACTCTCACATCCATACATGACCACTGGGAAAACCATAGACTTGACTAGATGGACCTTTGTTGGCAAAGTAATGTCTCTGTTTTCAATATGCTATCTAGGTTGGTCATAACTTTCTTTCCAAGGAGTAAGCGTCTTTTAATTTCATGGCTGCAATCACCATCTGCAGTGATTTTGGAACCCCAAAAAATAAAGTCTGACACTGTTTCCACTGTTTCCCCATCTATTTCCCATGAAGTGATGGGACCAGATGCCATGATCTTAGTTTTCTGAATGTTGAGTTTAAGCCAACTTTTTCACTCTCCTCCTTAATCAAGGCCTCTATAAATTTGGAAGACTGATGGATGCGTGTGAAGATCTACTTATCTTGCATTCTTCCAAGACAAGTCTCATATGTAAGTTCCTTAACTTAATAAAACTGCCACCGACCAATCTGAAGGGATCTACCTCTTTCTGCATTCTCTCTTTGTCCTATGTGTATAAGAGCCAATTTCAGATTTCACCCACCAAGTTCCCAAGGTTGCAAACCAACACTATCTGACCTTCAAATAAATAAAGCAAATCCAGATTAGGCATCATGCAAACTCTGCCTTGCACATGGCCTTTCAAAAAATATTTCAGGGACCAGCCTTCCAACTGGCATTTAGTATTTTGTACAACAGTGATGGCTTATTATATATAAAGGTGAGAATTGTTGAGCAACATGTACAGTTCATGGAGAATAAAAGCAGCCTCTCAGAAGCTAATAAAAGGCCATCTGGAGACACCCTTCAACACTGATGTTACATTTCATTTTTTAATGCACTAGAGATTGCATGGAAAATTAGGCTTTGTGAAAGCTAGCATAGTGGCATGTTGTTGCCTTTCCTTCAAACTTTGTCACTTATATTCATAATATTGTTTCTAAACTGACAAGGTGACAAATCAAATCCAATTTTAGAACCTACTTCAGTTTAGTTGCTGTAGATTTCTATATATCACAAATCCACAGCTTGGAAGCAGACTAAATAAATATCATATCTTATGTACCAGTGTCCTTTGATATCTTTAGTAGTCAAGGTGAAGTAAAAAATCTGATTTTTTTCCTTCTAGTCTTAATGAATGAAAAATTACATCCATTGTCTTCTTGGACAACCCACACTGTGTTTTCTCCCTCTCCCTGAAGAAAGTAAGACTGACATTCTTCAGTGTTTCCTTTGAGACCTGTGTTCATATACAAAACATTCAAAGAGGGCATTAAAGTATACAGAAAACTGAGGCTCAGCAGGACAAGTAGATGAAGTTACCTACCACCCAACATCTGGAAAGACAATAAACTAGAACCTGGGTCAGTCTAATGCTCAAGCCCATGTTCTTTCACAGCTGGACATGATTAACTGAGGGTGATCTGAGGCTCTTCCTCCTGGGTACACAATCATAAAAGCCTCAAGAGGGTGCATGCGTGTGTGTGTGTGTGTGTGTGTGTGTGTGCACGCGCGTGTGTGTGTGTGATGGAATATTACTCAGTCATTTAAAAAGGAATGAAATAATGCCATTTGCAGCAACATGGTCAGACCTAAAGGTGACCATATGAAGTGCAGTAAGTCAGACAGAGAAATATAAATATCATATGACACCACTTATATGTGGAATCTAAAAAAAATCATACAAATGAACTTATTTACAAAACAGAAATAGACTAACAGACATAGAAAATTAACTTCTGATTACCACAGGGGATGAGGAGAGGGATAAATTAGGAATTTGGGATTAATATACACATACTACTATATATTGGAGAAGGAAATGGCAACCCATTCCAGTATTCTTGCCTGAAGAATCCCATGGACAGAGAAGCCTAGTGGGCTACTGTTCATGAGATCACAAAGAATCAGACACAACTGAGTGACTAAGCACAAGCACTACTGTATATAAAGTAAATTAACTATTAAGGACCTACTGTGTAACACAGGGACTATATTCAATATCTTATAGTAACCTATAAGGGCTTCCCTGATAACTCAGTTGGTAAAGAATCTGCCTGCAATGCAGAAGACCCTGGTTTGATTCCTGGGTTGGACAGATCTGCTGGAGAAGGTATAGGCTACCCACTCCAGATTCTTGGGCTTCTCTTGTGGCTCAGCTGGTAAAGAATTAACCTGCAATGCGGGAGACCTGGGTTCGATCTCTGGGTTGGGAAGATCCCCTAGAGAAGGAAAAGGCTACCCACTCCAGTATTCTGGCCTAGAGAATTCCATGGACTTTACAGTGCATGGGGTTGCAAAAAGTCAGACACAACTGAACAACTTTCACTTTCACTTTCTTTCAGTACCTATAATGGAAAAAACATCTGAAAAAGAATATATGTACATATATATATGAGTGTGTATATATATGTATATATATATATATATATTCAATTTACCGTACACCAGAAACTAACACATTGTCTGTCAACTACAGTTCAAAAAAAAGTAAATAATTTTTTTTAAAAAATGCCACACACCTAGAGAAGCCTTTTGGTCAACAGAAGGAAAAGAAACAAAGAAATGCATTTTCATATTGGAATCTGAATCTTAGAAACAGAGGACCCCAGAGGGTGACCTCTGCCCTGGTGCCACCCCTCCCCAGCCCAAGTCCCCAGAGTGGGGTTCGGGAGTGCTTTCCCAGGCTCTAGTGGAGTTGCTGAGTGCATCTGAGACAGGAAGACAAAAGCACAGATATTTGGAGAAAGCACCAGAAAAGATGGTGGGCAAACAGGCCTTGCAAGCTAAAGAATAAAGACCCTGGGGGGCTTGAATCGCAGAGGAGGGGAAAACAGGCTTAAAAGATTAACTTTATCTCTGTTACACTAATGAGTATACCTAGCTGCCCCAAGACAAAAAGCTCAACTATAGATTTTAACCTTATCTCTTCCTGCGCTTTCTTGCAGAAAATTCTCCTGCATTTCTTTCCCCTCACAGAAGCACTCCCCATTCCTGATAGCCACCCTGGAGCCCCTTGAGGCTGATCAAAGAAGTATGACGATTTCTGGAAATTACCAGTGACTATGAGACAAATCCTTCCGTGTGTTATAAAAGCAACTTGCCCCAAGGAGCTGGCCCTTTTCTCCCCCCTGCTTCCTTCTCCCTTGTGCACAGGCTATCTCTTCTAAAAAAATTCTGTGCTTGTATAAGAGTCTTGTGGAAGATACTCATTTCTACCGTATTGCTGTTTAGGAATCTGGAAACGTTTGGGCAACGCAGGGAGGGATGCTCCAGATTCGCGGGATAGACTACAAGGATTCAGAAGTCCCCGCCGGCCCGCCGGGGACGGAGCGCCCAGATATGGTAAGGCGAGCTAAAGGTTCCAAAAGGCAGCGGGAATTGAAGATGGAGAAGAGGGGAGACCCGGCAGGCAGGTGGAATCTGGAAGGTGCCAGAAGTCGGAGCCAAAAACGTGGAAGGCGCAGGGGCGGGGTGAGAGAGCTTCGGGGCTAGTGGCAGGGACCCCAACCCGGCTAACTCTCCTCAGTCAGCCTTTTGAACTGCGATGGCCCCGGGGAGAACACCAGGACATGGGTACAGCCTGTTTCAGAGTCTCCGCCAGGCCTCCCGCGCCGCAGGTGGGGATCCCGGAAGCCCTGAGATGCCTTGGCCTCGCTGGGTCTGTTTCCACCTGGCGGGGCGTGGCACTTCGATTCCCGTGCTTTTTCCTGAACCACTTGGAGAGCCCTACTTAGGGGCCCAGCGGGGACCCAAATGGCCCTGACCTAACGTCCCGGGACACACAGGCCAAGGGAGCTTAGATTCTGTTCTCTTATCATCATCCATTTCCCAGGGACCCTGAAGAGGCTGCAGGCACACCCAAGCTGCTCAATAAATGTGTACTATTGAATTTAAAAAAATTATTAAATAGAAAGCTTTATACGCATCAGTACCCACAATTAGTTTGCTTCCACATCACCTGCACGTACGTCTTCAATACAATTTAGTGGACCCTGAGCAAAGATAAGAAGTAAAAGAGGTTTTTTCACCCTTATGTGTGTGCATGCACACACATACACATATGCATGACCACATACATGTTACAAATACTCAAACTATTCAATGCAAATAAAGAGTTTGACAGAGGAAATGTGTCTATATAGAGGAGATGTACATACAGCATTCTCTAGCATACATATTTTCTTTCCATCCTTGGTTCCCTATGGAGCACACAGTTCTTGTTAACATTCTCTTTAGGAAAGCATCCTTTTGGACATATGTTGGGGTCTCCTGGTTCTTCAATCAAATTTGGCCTCAGCAAACCCATTGGGAATAGTGGGATAGCAGAGTGGATGAGAGCATAAGTTATACACAGGTAACTGAAAAAACAAAACAAAAAAAGTTTTTTGCCAATTTCCCATTGTTTAGGGGAACCAATTGCAAGAATGTGGCTTGGGAATTGGACCTGGTGGTCCAGTGATTAAGACTGTGCTTTCACTGCTCCAAGCCTGAGTTTGTTCTCTGGTGGAGACTGAGATTGAATTTGGAAAAAAAAAAAGGATGTGCCTCAATTTTCCCTTCTTCTCTATCCCTCCCCCGCATTCTACTACTCAGACAAATACCCATTTTACTCTCTTAGTTTCTTTATAATCTCTCCCAGATCAAAATGCATGTGTGTAAAAACATCTAATATGAATTGTCAACACGTCTTCCAGAGTTATTTACAGTTATTCTCAGTTCTAACTAGAATTAAAGATGTGGCCTACTTTTATAGGCATTTCTAGCACTACTAAGCATGCAAGAAAGTGTATTTGGGAGTGGAATCTGTGAAATCATACTAGTTGATTATTTCTTCTCTTGGTCTACAAAGTAATTGTCCAACTGAATAGTGACTTTGATGAGAGTCAGAAATTTTGTGTTCTCAGACAAATGACGTGAGACCTCTTTGACATCATGCAGTTACAATCTTCCTTTGAGTTTGTCTCCTACAAACTGGCTACCATCTCCTTGAGAAGAGCCACGTCATATGTATACATTATTTTTATTTCCAAGAGCTAGAAGTGAGGCTAGCATAAAATACAATAATTACTATAGAAAAACACTCATTGGTCTTTCACTGTAAGCTGCACAGTTCAAAGCACGTTACATGCATTTTCCCATTTAATCCTTAAGACAAACATTTGACATGGGCTCTGCCATTATCATCCCTTCAAGGTGGAAAACAGCAATACCAAGTACACAGGGCTATGAAAACTCAAGGCTACAAAGTAGAAGCCTCTCCCTGGAATTGGGCAGTGCCACAACCCATGCAGAATTAGTGGGATCTTCTCAGTCAATGGTTTCAGAAACAAATATAATGTTCAACTGAATATTAGGCTTTTGAGGATTGACCACAAGATGGCAGAGTAGAAAGACGTGAGCTGACTCCTTACAAAAACACCAAAATCACAACTAACTGCTGAACAACCATCAACAACAAAAACTTGCTGGTACCTACCATAAAAGATACCCTACATCCAAAGATGAAGAAAAAGCCACAAGACAATAGGAGGGGTGCAGTCACGAAAAAATGAATAGTAGGCTTTTTCAGATGTAGTGGCAGTTTTGAAGAATATTTTTAGAGGTCTTGATTCCTTGAACCAAAGAACATGTTATAGGCAAAGACAGCCATCTGCTTAGTGTCCTTCAAAATTTATTGTCCAGGTAACCATTTAATCTGACAGAAAACTGTCACTAACATTGCTCTGATGACCATATGGTCTAATGAGAATGAGAAAACTAAAGGAAACTAATAGGACAGGCTGTTTGAAGTAAAGATAGACCAGAAAATCTGAGAATATTATCACTATTACTCCACTACAAGCGCAAGGCTATTTTAGTGCTTATTTCACAGAAAATCTTGCATGTTTTTATTTTCTAACAGTAATACCATATTAGAACTTAACAATTGAGAGTCAACCAATAGAACCATACATACATAAATTCACAGCACTTATCCAAATTGCTATTTTGTCCATGAGCTCAGAATCAAAAGGATATTTGAATAATCCTGAGAGAAGTTATTAAAGTCTGCATTTCTCTTTTTTAAAGGAATCTGTATACTCTGCTGTGTGTGAATGCTGTTTATTATCATCACTCTCCCATCTCATGGTAAATAGTAAGAGAAGGTCACTATAACAATAAGAGGTTTGAATGCAGAGGGAGGAAACAGGTCATGAAGAATTAGTAACTTAAAATGAGTTAGTGTGAATTAGGGATGGATTTACTGAATAGAATTCAATAATAATCTCATATTCAAGGTCATATTCTAGCTTCTACTAATGAACTAATCATGTTAGCACAAATGCAGCACAGTTCATGAACAATCACCAACATTTAGTTTTATCACAGATCTCAATCACCAAGGATGACATTAGGTGTATCTAAATAGATTATCAAAGAGATTTTCTGAGAGTGTTTATAGCACCTATGGGTTGCCAGAATGGGCATCATTTCAAATACTGCTTCAGAGAAATAGAATAATCCTGAACTTAGGGAGACACCTACAGGCACAGTTGATAAAAGAAAAAGGAGGATCCAAGAGTCAGAAAACAATATTTAATCAGGAAAACCAAAGTAATCTTCTTTGAAAATACTTTTGAATGCTGAGAACATTTTTTATAATAAGCACAAATTAGATAAGATCTTAGTAACAAATGTGTATATAAATATTATCTCTCAACTTCAGGCCAGTTATAAAAATCAAACTTTGTCAAATGGTCTAAAGCATGGTCCACAATTGTTGGAAATGGGTCAGGATTTATTGATTGGTAGAAATAACATTAGTTGCTGTCATCATCATCATCTTCTTCTTCATCATTTTTATNGAGAAGTTATTAAAGTCTGCATTTCTCTTTTTTAAAGGAATCTGTATACTCTGCTGTGTGTGAATGCTGTTTATTATCATCACTCTCCCATCTCATGGTAAATAGTAAGAGAAGGTCACTATAACAATAAGAGGTTTGAATGCAGAGGGAGGAAACAGGTCATGAAGAATTAGTAACTTAAAATGAGTTAGTGTGAATTAGGGATGGATTTACTGAATAGAATTCAATAATAATCTCATATTCAAGGTCATATTCTAGCTTCTACTAATGAACTAATCATGTTAGCACAAATGCAGCACAGTTCATGAACAATCACCAACATTTAGTTTTATCACAGATCTCAATCACCAAGGATGACATTAGGTGTATCTAAATAGATTACCAAAGAGATTTTCTGAGAGTGTTTATAGCACCTATGGGTTGCCAGAATGGGCATCATTTCAAATATTGTTTCAGAGAAATAGAATAATCCTGAACTTAGGGAGACACCTACAGGCACAGTTGATAAAAGAAAAAGGAGGATCCAAGAGTCAGAAAACAATATTTAATCAGGAAAACCAAAATAATCTTCTTTGAAAATACTTTTGAATGCTGAGAACATTTTTTATAATAAGCACAAATTAGATAAGAATATCTTAGTAACAAATGTGTATATAAATATTATCTCTCAACTTCAGGCCAGTTATAAAAATCAAACTTTGTCAAATGGTCTAAAGCATGGTCCATAATTGTTGGAAATGGGTCAGGATTTATTGATTGGTAGAAATAACATTAGTTGCTGTCATCATCATCATCTTCTTCTTCATCATTTTTATTATTGTATTGAAGTCGCTCAATCGTGCCCGACTTTTTGTGACCTCATGGACCGTAGCCTACCAGGCTCCGAGGTCCATGGGATTTTCCAGGCAAGAATACTGGAGTGGGCTGCCATTTCCTTCTCCAGGGGATCTTCCCAACCCAGGGACTGAACTCGGGTTTCCTGCATTGCAGACAGATGCTTTACCGTCATCATTTTTACTGAGTGTCTATTAAATAGCAACAAGTTTATTTAGGTATTCATCACTTTGGTAAGTTTTTTCCCCTTATTTAAAATAAAAATAATTCTGGCAGAACAGACATGGTCTTTGCTAGCACATTTATGCCTTAACTAGGCTTCCCTGGTGGCTCAGTCAGTAAAGAATCCACCTGCAATACAAGAGACACAGGTTCAATCCCTGGGTTGGGAAAATTCTCTGGAGAAGGAAAAGGCAACCCACTCCAGTATTCTTGCCTGGGAAATCCCATGGAGAGGAGTCTGGTGGACAACAGTTCATGGGATCACAGAGTCGGATATGACTTACCAACTAAACCACCAGCCACCAGGACCTGTTTTTAAAAAAGGATTGATTAATAGTATAAAGTGGATAGGAATTTACAGATACTAGTGGAGGGTGGTAGTTACATCTGACATAGTCTTGGTCTGTGAATATAGAACTGATAACAACCCTCCCCCCTACCTCCATTACAAAACTCCCTGAAACAGAAATTAGAGGGGGAATTCATCCTTTTTTCATGTTACTTTATCTCTCCTGCTTCCATGCAGGTTTTGCTCAGACAGTATGCCTCTTCAAACCTCTCCTCCACTTCTGATATTACTACTATAATATTTATATAACACAAATTTCCATTAAATTGCAGGGAAAGAATTTAGACATCCTTCTAAAGCCCGACACACTTCCAAAGAAAGAAAAGCTAAAGCTCTGATATTGACCCAAATAATCATTAGAAAACAAATCTTATAATTCAACCTTTTCCTAATGTTGACATTAGGTCTGTGTATCCAGTTGTGAAATCACTGCACATTAAAAAAAGAGTCCACAAAAAAACAACTAAAATGAGTGTTGGAACAGCAGATTCCACACTGCAAATACCTAAGGATCAAGAGCCTACTTTTTTTTTTAGATAAAAGTCAGATTCTGTCAATTCAATATTCCAATAAAAGATCATAGCCTCTCCATCTTTTCCATCTCTGAACAGCACCTAAGCAGATAAGCTTAGATACTTAGAATTTCTCTTATTATTGTAACAGTCTCTTAATTCTTATCTCCAGTCTTGCCTCCATTAAAAGACATCTTTCACACAGCTGCTGTGCTAAAACTCAAATCTCATCAGATTATTTCCCTGGTCAAAACCCTTATATGATTATCTTTATCTTCAGGATAAAGTCTGAATCCCTTAACTGTACAAGCCTCTGTATAAGATCAGCCCCTGCCTACCTTCCCAGTTTCATGCCTTAGCTTTCATTCCTTTTAAAATACTAACCGTAACATTTATAAAACAGATACCATATGCCAGGGCTGTCCTAAATATTTTTAATGGTGGTAAAAACATACCACATAAGCACGTCCCAGGTGGCACTAGCAGTAAAGATCCCAGCTGTCAATGTGGGTTTGATCCCTGGGCTGGGAAGATCCCCTGGAGGAGGGCATGGCAACCCACTCCAGTATTCCAGCCTGGAGAATCCCATGGAGAAAGGAGCCTGGTGGGCTACAGTCCATGGGGTCACAAAGAGTTGGACATGAATGAAGAGACTTAGCATGCAGCACACATACACAATATAACATTTACCATGTTAACCACTTTTAAGCATATATTTCTGTGGCTTTAAATACATTTATATTGTGCAATTATCACCATAATTCATCTCTGGAACTTATCTTCCCTAACTGAACCTCTATACCCATTAAACATTAATTCCCCATTCCCTGTTCTCTCCAGGCCCTAGCAAGCACCATTCTACTTTCTGGCTCTATGTATTTGACTATTCTAGGTATAATACTTCATGTAAGTGAAGTTGGGCTTCCCAGGTGGCGCTAGTGGTAAAGAGCCTGCCTGCCTATGCAGGAGATATGAGACACAGGTTCAGTCCCTGGGTCTGGAAGATCCCTTGAAAGAGGGCATGGCAACCCACTCCAGTATTCTTGCCTGGAGAATCCCACGGACAGGGGAGCCTGGCAGGCTATAGTCCATAGAGTTGCAAAGATTTGGACACAACTGAAGTGATTTAGCATGCATGAATACATAAGAGAAATCATTCAATATTTTGTGACTGAAGTATTTAGCATAATGTTTTCAAGATTCATCTGTTATGTCTCAGAATTTCCTTTTTAAGGCTGAATGCTACAAAGTCACTTCAGTCATGTCCGATTCTGTGTGACCCCATAAACAGCAGCCCACCAGGCTCCCCTGTCCCTGGGATTCTCCAGGCAAGAACACTGGAGTAGGTTGCCATTTCCTTCTCCAATGCATAAAAATGAAAAGTGAAAGTGAAGTCACTCAGTCATGTCCAACTCTTCGAGACCCCATGGACCGCAGCCCACCAGGCTCCTCAATCTATGGGCGCTGAATAGTATTGTATGTATTTATTACATTTTGCTTATTCATTCATCTGTCAGTGGTCATTTGGGTTGCTTCCACCCTTTAGCTACTGTAAATAATGCTGCCATGAACATTAATACACACATATTAATGTACAAGTATCTGTTTGAGTCCCTGCTCTGAATTCTTTTGGATATATACCCAGAAGTAGAATTGCTGGGTAATATGGTAATTCTGTTTAATTTTTTTGAGCACTGTCATCTTCAATGGTGGTAGTTAGTTGCTAAGTTGTGTCTAACTCTTAGCAACCCCATGGACTGTAGCCCAACAGGCTTCTCTGTCCAGGGGATTCTCCAGGCAAAAATACTGGAGTGATTTGCCATTTCCTCCTCCATAGTAGCTGCATAATTTCTACTGGCAGTGTCAAAGGGCTCTGTGATAGTTAATTTTACATGTTAACTCAATGGAATACCCAGATTAAACATTATTTCTAGGTGTGTCTGTGAGTGTGTTTCTAGATAAGATTAGCATTTGAATTAGTAGACTTGGCAAAGTAGACTGCCCTCCCCAATGTTAGTGAGCACCATGAAATCTGCTGAGGGCCTGAACAAAAACAAAAGGTAGAGAAAGAAGGAAATTCACCACTTTTTTCCCATCTCACTAATTTGAGCTGAGACATTGCATCTTCTCTGGCCCTTGGACTGAGATTTACACCATGGGTTCCCTTGGTTCTCAAGCCTTCAGACTCACACTGAATCTTAGCACTGTCTTTTCAGATACATACACAATAGCCCTCCTACACTCCTAGCTCATATCATCATTCTGGAGGAAGCCATCCTAAGAGTCTAAGAACTTTCATTTTAGGGACTACTCATGAAGATCCACTCTCCTGGGTCTTAAGCCAAGCCCAGAAATAACAGGGTCACATGTTCATGTCTAAGAAGAAAGCAAAGTCACCTGAAGAATTTCTGCCATTTCTTTCCTGCCTCCCCGTTCCAACTTCAGGTCTGACTTAATACTTGTATCAAAGTAATTCTGGTAGAATTTGGCTGAGGACCACAATCACAATATATTCCTTTCATAAATATTCCTACTATTTTTTCCAATATAGGTATAATTATTTTATTTACCTATGGATTATATCTTCTGGTGTTTAAGTCAATTAAAACTAAATTAAAGAATAGGACTAGTTAAGGCTATGGTTTTTCCAGTAGTCATGTACAGATGTGAGAGTTGGACTAAACAGAAAGCTGGGTCCTAAAGAATTGATGCTTTTGAACTGTGGTGTTGGAGAAGACTCTTGAAAGTCCCTTGGACTGCAAGGAGATCCAACCAGTCCATCCTAAAGGAGATCAATCCTGGGTGTTCATTGGAAGGACTGATGTTGAAGCTGAAACTCCAATACTTTGGCCACCTGATGTGAAGAGCTGACTCACTGGAAAAGACCCTGATGCTGGGAAAGACTGAAGGTGGGAGGAGAAGGGGACAACAGAGGATAAGATGGTTGGATGGCATAACTGACTCAATGGACATGAGTTTGGGTGGACTCCAGGAGTTGGTGATGGACAGGGAGGCCTGGTGTGCTGCGGTTCATGGGGTCACAAAGAATCAGACACGACTGAGCGACTAAACTGTACTAAACTGAAAGAATAGGCTTAGTCAGATTGTTTTAGGTATTGTTTAATTCTTAAGATAGAAAATAAACAGATTTATAAGAAATATTTCAAAGAAATATCACAATTGTTAAAAATAATATCTTTCTCTCCAGTCTCTGACAAAGTACTCAGCATGTATTATAGAGAGTTTTTAAGGATAATTTTAATTTTTAAAATTAAAATTAAAGTGAAACTATACACACACACATAGCATGACAGCATTCTTATAAGTCAGGTATTTTAACGCAAAGCTTTCAGGAAAGCACATATTAGGTGTTGAATAATTTGAAGACATGGCCTCTTTGATCATTACTGAAAGATTAGAAAGAAGCTAACCCCAAAACAGGATGTTATATAGACTGTTGCTTCTTTTCCAAACATTTTTCAATATCATCAAGCACTTGAACGGCAGCCTTTGGAATTCGAGTCCCAGGACCAAATACATTGGAAACACCAACTTCAAACAGAAATTCATAATCCTGTTGAAAGAATTTATTTTATTAATAGAAGAGACAATATTTATATTTCAAGAAAGTGAAACAAAAGGACAATGAATGCTGTCCTTTCTTCTTTATCCTCAATGCCGCAAACTTTCTCATCTGATATACTACTGGCATTTGAGGCTGAAAAAATCCTCCATGACTGGGCCTGCCCTAACCCTAACCTTTACACTCCAAGATATTAAAAGAATAAAAGACATTCTGCTAATTTTCCAAATACCTCAGTGTATTGTTTGTGGTGGGAAGCTGTATGGTCCATCAGCTGAGAACTTCTGGACCCTACACCATATTACCTTACCTAAATTTTTACTATTTGCCATTATTTGTGTTAAATTTAGTATCACATTATAGGTTCAAATTTACAAGGCTATTTATTTCCTCCAAGGTGCTTTGCCTGCAGCTAGTGAATGGCAGTACTTTGAATTTGGCTTCATGCTGGAATTAGATTTTCTATAAATGAAAATTGCTGTTGTTGTTCAGTCACTCAGCTGTGTCCGACTCTTTGTGACCCCATGGGCTGCAGCACGTCAGGCTTCCCTATCCTTCACTATCTCCTAGAGTTTGTTCAAACTCATGTTAACTCATTTGAAAAAAATTCTCTGTTGTTGTTGTTGCTATTTATTAGTTTGTTTTAAAGAAAGTTTAAGTGAAAAGATTCCGGGGCACAAATATTGTTCCAGGCTTTAGACTGTTTTAACATCAGAGTATTTGGAGCTATAATATCAAGTTTAGGAGATGCTTTAAAGCCCTAATCCTCATCCAGTCAGTCAGTTCAGTCGCTCAGTCATGTCCAACTCTTTGAGATCCCATGAATCACAACATGCCAGGCCTCCCTGTCCATCACCAGCTCCCGGAGTCTACTCAAACTCATGTCCATCGAGGCAGTGATGCCATCCAGCCATCTCATCCTCTCTTGTCCCCTTCTCCTCCTGCCCCCAGTCCCTCCCAGCATCAGGGTCTTTTCCATTCACTAGGGTGATCATATTTCCAGGACATCCTGGCTTGTGCTTTCTATTGCAATACCTTTTTTCCCATGAGGTTTTTTTTCTTTTGTTTTGTTTTTTTTAGCTATAATTGACATTAGTTTCAGGTGTACAACCTAATGATTCATTATGTGTATACCTTGTAAGATGATCACCATGGTAGATCTAGTTAACATCTATTACCATAAATAAGTAAAAAAAATTTGTGTGTGCCCATATGAGTTTAGAACGTTTAAGATATCCTGAAAACTGTGTAACACTGTAAGCTCTTGGTAACTCTCTTAGTTTCTACTATGTCCTTGAGGGTTTCCCTGGTGGCTCAGTGGTAAAGAATCCCTCTGCCAATGCAGGAGACGTGGGTCCAGTCCCTGGGTTGGGAAGATCTCCTGGAAAAGGAAATGGCAAGTCACTCCAGTATTCCTGCCTGAGAAATCTCATGGACGGAGGAGCCTGGAAGTCTACAGTCAAGGGGTTGCACTTGGAATGCAAGTTCACTCCGAAAAGAATCGGACATTACCTAGCAACCAAACAACAACAACGTCCTTAGTCCTTGGTCTCTAAGTCACTACTTAGTTACTTAGTTACATACTACTCTCTTAGTAACTTTCAAATATGCAGTACAGTACTATTACCCATGGTCACCATACTGTACATATATTCCCAGAAGTTATTTATTTTATAACTGAAAGTCTGTACCTTTTGGCTCCCTTTGCTCGTTTCACCTACCCTCTACCTGCTGCTTCTAGCAACCACCAGTCTGTTCTTTCACATATAAGTAAGATCATGCCGTATTTGTATTTCTCTGTCTGACTTATTTCACTTAACAGAAAGCCCTCAAGTTCCACCCATGTTGTCATAAATGGCAAGAATTTTTGTATGGCTGAATAATATTCCTCTGTGTATGTGTGTGTGTGTCACATTTTCTTTATTCATTCATCCACTGATGGACATTTAGGTTATTTCCATGTCTTGGCTACTGTAAATAATGCTGCTATGAACATGGGAGGGGGGGAATATATATCAAACTAGTGTTTTTGTTTTCTTCAGATAAATATCCAGCATTAGGATTGCTGGATCATATGTAGCTCTATTTTTAGCTTTTTGAAAAATCTGTGTACTGTTCACCATAGTGGCTGCACCAATTTACATTCCCATCAACAGTGCATAAAAGTTCCCTTTTCTACATATCCTTGACAACATCTGTTATTTCTTGTCTTTTTGATGACAGCTATTCTAACAGATATGAGGTGATATCTCATTGTGTTTGATTTGCACATCCTTGATAATTAGTAATGTTGAGCATCTTTTCATGTACCTGTTAACCATTTGTCTTCTTTGAAAAAATGTCTGTTCTGATCCTCTGCCCAGTTTTTAACCGAATTGTTTGTTTTTGCAACACCCTTTTTAGTAGTATCCATTTTTCATTCTCAAAATTGATCACATGAGATGATAAATCACATGGTCATGCTAATTATCCCCCAACTACTTCTTTTCAGTCTCTATTATTTCCTTGTAATATTCTTATAATACCATAATTCTGCAGTGGCACTTTACATGTCTTATTGCTATAAGCTCCACAATGGCAATGGTTAAATCATTTTGATTAACAGCCGTACATTAATGCTCTCTAATTTAAAAGCTAAGAGACTTTCAGCTGAATAATAGCAACATTTTATATATTACTGAAAACAAGTAATGAGAAAAATGCATGAGTGTTAACTGATATCATTATATTAAAAAAAGATACCCATATTAACACACAAGTGTGTCATTATAAAAATGATCCTTCGTCTTTAAACTCAAGAGGAAAAAGCATGGCAAACACCTACAGACGTTCTGCTGCTGCTGCTGCTAAGTCGCTTCAGTCGTGTCCATCTCTGTGCGACCCCAGAGATGGCAGCTCGCTAGGCCCCTCTGTCCCTGGGATTCTCTAGTCAAGAATACTGGAGTGGGTTGCCATTTCCTTCTCCAATGCATAAAAGTGAAAAGTGAAAGGGAAGTCGCTCAGTCATGCCTGACTCTTAGCAACCCCATGGACTGTAGCCCACCAGGCTCCTCTGTCCATGGGATTTTCCAGGCAAGAGTACTGGAGCAGGGTACCATGCCTTCTCCACAGATGTTCTAGGTAATTTAAATATCCAGAGACTTCTATGATATACACGGCTTGAAAATGTCAGCCCCTTGTATTACAGGCCTGCATTTCTTCTCAATTTGTTTTTTTTTTAACACCAAAAACATTTTGTATTGGGATATAACCAATTAAGAATGTTGTAGCAGTTTCAGATGAATAGCAAAGGGACTCAGCCATGCATATACACATATCCATTCTCCCCCAAACCCCCTACCATCCAGGCTGGCATCAATTTTTATTTCAATGCCACTACCTTGTACTGCCTAATTATTTTCAGTCTTACATTTTAATATCATGGCTAAGAGCTTAGGCATTAATATTATGGGCTCTAAAACTGCAACACAGATAGAAGTGTTCCATAGTCAGACAGTAATAAAGAATTAAAAGCCCTTTATATTCTCAAATAATAAACTATACTTATCAAAATAAGAGGCAAAGGTGCTAACAAAAATAGTTTTGTGTTGACTAATAAATAAAAATTAAATAGTCACTCAGTCGTATCTGACTCTGTGACCCCATGGACTGTGCCCCATCGTCTGTCCATGGAATTTTCCAGGCAAGAATACTAGAGAGGGTAGGCATTCTCTTCTCCAGGGGATCTTCCCCATAGAGGGACTAAACCTGGGTTTCCTGCACTGCAGGCGGATTCTTTACCATCTGAGCCCCCAAAGAACAAAACCACTTTTGTGTTGACTATACCACATTAAGCATTGCATTGTTAGAAAGAAGTAATATACAACTTGGTTGCCAGTCCATTATAACCAACCTCACAAGCTCATACATATGTATTTTCTCATTTCATAAGTAGTATATACATTCATTATTTTATATTCTGAATTGTAACAGAAGGAGAAAAACTGAAAACCTGGGCACAAGGTCACAATTCACTGACAGATTCCTGCTATATAGTGGTGGGGGTCTTTGTAGTACATACGGTCATTTACTTAGGAGCAATCTCATATACAGTTCTTGTAACTCAATATTTTTTCCAGTCTCAGTAAAAACACAATTTGATATTATTAAAAACTGGACTGGAAATAGACCCAGGTTATATCTTAACTACTTTAACTCATCGGTAAGGTCATATATTTGGGTCGCGAAGATCCCCTGGAAAAGGGATAGGCTACCCACTCCAGTAGTCACAGGCTTCCCTGGTGACTCAGATGGTGAAGAAATCTACCTGCAATGCGGGAGACCTGGGTTTGATCCCAGGGTTGGGAAGATCCCCAAAAGGAGGGCATGGCAACTCAGTCCAGTATGCTTGCCTGGAGAATCCCCATGGACAGAGAGGAGTCTGGTGGGCTACAGTCCATAGGGTCACAAAGAGTCAGACATGACTAAGCAACTAACCACACACAGCACAAGGTCACATATGGACAGTGTCCCTGTCTCCTTAATAAATTAATTAACATTACTGTTACCTAGCATCCATTTATCTTTCCTAAGAGGATCCACATTCTTGTTCTAGAATCTACATCTTCTCCATTCAGCCATAATTTTCAGGACAGGCTGATTCCATTTATGTCTGAATTAGGTGTTTGGGGCTCTCAGAAAACTATATCCCAATTGAACTAGCTTCATGAAAAGGGGGGTTTTATAGGACCATGTAACTGATACAGTGCTAAGTTAGGGCAGCATTCAGGGATGGGGATATGGAGGAAATGAACAAGGTAGCAACTCTGAAACGAGAAGCAAGTGCTGAAGACTGATCAACTAAAGGACTGACTCCACTGCTAGGATGAGGGGTGTTCACTCTTTCCCTGGGGAGGGCTGATATCCTCACTATGTGTTCACCATTCTTCTCTATTCCAATTGTGAGATTTTATTACTTTCAGCCCGTTCCTTTTCCATCAGTGCTTACTGAATATGACGAAGACAGATCTCTATCTAGGTGACTAATTTGTAGGGAGGCAACTCTCTCATAGAAGGGTTATATAGTATTAAATTATGCATACTGAGGGCTTCCCAGGTGATGCTAGTGGTGAAGAACACGCCTGCCAATGCAGGTAGACCTAAGAGACACAGGTTCGATCCCTGGGTCGGGAAGATTCCCTGAAGGAGGTAATGGCAACCACTCCAGTGTTCTTGCCTAGAGAATCCCATAGACAGAGGACGGACTACAGTCCATGGGGTCGCAAAGAGTTGGACACAACTGAAGCAACTTAGCATGCATGCATGCATACTGAATTACAATACAGTCTAAAGAGAAAACAACATTGACCACTTTTGTAGAATTTACTTAGTATAAGCACTACGAAATAATTTGGTTCTAATTTGGCTCTAACTCTGCAACACATTTTTAGAGAAAATATACAGTAAATTAAATAATTACATACAAACTACTGTTACTCAGCAGTCCCAGTACAGTACTAGAAAATGCAGGAGATGAAAGTACCTGCGGCGGTATCACTCCCCCACACATGACAAGAATATCTGGCCGTCCAAGGGCATTGAGTTCCTTGATGAGCTCAGGAACGAGGGTCTTGTGCCCGGCAGCCAGGGTGCTCACACCCACAGTGTGCACATCTGCATCCACGGCCTGCTGGGCCACCTCCCGGGGAGTCTGAACAGTTACAAAGTAAAGACACAAATCATTATTAGTCCCAACAAGTGTTTCTAAAGTGTTACAACTACTTCAGTGGACATTCCAAAATTGTCCTCATTAAAAATCTTGATGTGAATATAACTTCATATTTCACCAGTCTCAAATACCACCTCATCCAATTGTTGTAATAAACACCAGGACTATGTCTGCTTCTAGCTCTAGCATTTATCAATTAAGTTATATCAAGATGAAGTTCCCCGCAAAATCTTTAAGATAAAGGGGAGACATAGGCAAAATGTATTATCTCTTCATTATAATTTTTTAAAAAATACATCTGTTGTCTTCATTACCAACATTAACTGAGAGGCAACAATTGATAGGATCTAAAGAATTAAAGACTGAACTTAAAATGCAACATAAAAAAAGTGAATCTTAGGATTAAAAATTGAATGAGAAGACAGAAGATGGTGTGGACTACGAAGCACCAGGACCTTGTTCTCCCATGGAAATAAGAAATTAATGGTAATATATGGAGCAAAATAGGGCTTTCCTGGTGGCTCAGATAGTAAATGCAGGAGATGCACATTCAATCCTTGGGTCAGGAAGATCTCCTGGAGAAGGGAATGGCTACTCACTCTAGTATTCTTGCCTGGAGAATTCCATGGACAGAGGAGCCAGGCAGGACACAGTCCACGGGATCAAAGAGAGTCAGATACATCTAAGCGACTGACAATCTCACTTTCCCTTCATGGAGCAAAATAACAGGAGAACTGTAGAAACTAGTTAAGGGGCTATAGCATCCAGGGAAGTGCATAAACAAGAGAAGGGATGGTTCAGGTGAGGCCATGTCTCTCATTTATTATCTTAGTTTACTACTGGGATATAAAATTATAATAGATGTTTTCAAACATTCAATTATGAATTAACAAAGATCATATCTCCTCTGTTATGAGTTCATGATACTGCTTTGATAATATACATGAATTTAAATTATTTCATATTAAAAAAAAGGTACCTACAGGTCTCTCATGGTACATATAATGTAAATCAAGACAGTTGGGCAGGATAAGGCCATCTAAGAAACCACTGCATAATTATAAGCAGAAAAAATACTATAAAAATTTGTGAATTTTCTTGGAGTTTGGCAAGATTTTAAGACTCATAATTTTAGTGCAAAAGCAAAGGATTCTATACTCATTAATGGAACTACATTTAAGAAGATCCCGAGGAAAGTCATATAACATATCAGTAAAACCTTGAGTCTGTGAAAAATATTAACATGAAATTAAAACCATTGCAACATGTATACTATCAAGTAAGAAACGAATCGCCAGTTGATATCAGATGCAGAATGCAGGATGCTTGGGACTGGTGCAAGGAGAGGACCCAGAGGGATGGCATGGGGTGGGAGGTGGGAGGGGATTCATGTTTGGGAACGCTTGTACACTCCTGGTGAATTCGTGTCAATGTTTGGCAAAACCAATACAGTAATGTAAAGTAAAAAAAAAAAAAAAAA
>SJYQ01003408.1:642776-698138 GCA_006410935.1 Redunca redunca | reverse complement strand
TCCAATTTTTTAAATTTTTCCAACAATTTTTAAAAATTCTTTTATTTTATGAAAAAAACATTTCCCAAAAGCTAACCACTAAATATGTGCATTATATTTGATCACTATTTAAAATAAGCAAACAAACTAAAGCAAAGGGATAGCAAAGTGTGAGTAAGAAAGTAGAATGGAAAAGTATTCAACTTAGAAGACTGAAAGCAAACTAAATACATTGTATACGATTTATTTAATCTTAAAAATATTTGGGATTCTTAACAAACTCACCTTAAATGTGTGAGACTCTAAACACATTTACATATTTATCTACCAATACAGTTTAAGAACACATACTCAGAAGTCTGGGCTAACTCTTTATCATAAGAATTTTCTCTAGCTTTCCTAAGGAATATCTTAAAATCCCAAATGGGAAAACTCTAGTGGGAGACTCTATAAAGGCTGGGCCTCTTGAATAAGGTGTATTTCTTTCCCAGTAAAAATTCAATGAATACTCTTTAGTCTTCATTTCAGTTGATCTATCTGCAGCATATAATAACAGGACTTGAAATTCCTCCCAACAGTTTTCAATACCTGAAAAAGAGGACCAATATCCACATCAAAACCAAGATCAGCAAATCCTGTAGCAATAACTTTTGCTCCTCTGTCATGTCCATCTTGTCCCATTTTTGCCACAAGAAGACGAGGTCTGCGACCTTCACGTTCCATGAACTTCTCAACCCTAAGGAACATTTTAAAATATATTTTAAGGCTTAAGAGTCCTAAAAAAAAAATGACAGTTTAGTGTTAGCAGGTGTGAGTATCACTTCTAGAAAGAAACCTTCAAGACAGGAAGTCAGTAAAGAAACATCACAGACCCTCAAGATTATGATGTTGCAGAAGAGTTATATTTAAGGGGCTAGCAAATAAAAATGAGAATAAAGGCATTAGATACCAAAAATTAAATAAAATAAAATATAACAGTTATACAATAATTGCCCCAAAGTAAGATAAAAAACTATAATTTACTTGCAGCAAATCTTTCAAGTTTATATAAAAACACCTAATCTGTTTACTCATATTTTATTAATATCTTTGTTTTACATCAAGAACTCAATTAAAGCCTGAATATGTTTACCATCTCCTACCCTAGAAGAAAATTTGAAAGACTGTAAGCCTGTAACACTGAGAACATCACAGTGAAGCAAGATGAGAAAATAACTTTACAACTTCTTACGACAGTCTCCAGAGTACAATATGCAGAAATAGTAAAATATTAACTAAAAAATGCCTTCAGAATTATTTGTACATATACTTGACTCACTAGCTGTTTTGGACTGTCCATATCTCACTTACCATTCACAAGTGTGAACTCCTCCAAGTGGCCTCAATGTGATATCTTATGATAATGTATAATCAAAATAGTTTCTTGCTTAAGTCAATAAATGTACGCCCCAGATGAAAAAGCACTAAGAAACAAATTTACTTTTGTTAAGAGAAAAAAACACGTGCCATTTTGATGACTTTCACCTTGGTTGTTTTGATATTTATCTCATATATGAGTAGTGATATAATTGTGGAAAACTTATTACAGAGGTTGAGAAAACCAATCATCAGGAAGGGACTACTCATACTACAGAAACATGATCAATTTATATTAATTCATATTTTCCAACTCATGTTGGACTGTGTTACTATCAGTTCAGTAATGACTGATTTTAACTTATTCATAGATGGCAACCAAATATTTACTTTCAGATAGGAAAAGTAAAGATTTTGTAATTATTTGAGTGATTAAACAATGTAAATAAAATTTAAGCTAATATAAATGTGTACCATCTTAAGGAGATTGAAATCTAAGTCCCTGGAGGATGTGAAGCAATATCAACATTAGTTAAACAAACATTTGCTTTTTAAATGAGAAACTCCTAAAGGGGACTATGGTCAAAGTTCAAAATATTATTATAGTAAAGCTATAGATTAAGGAGGAAAGTATAAGTCAAATATCAATATTTTCCAGTTGTATGTGAGGAAAATTAAGCCCACAGTAGATACATGAGGATTGTGTTAACAGAAAAGATGACATTCTGGTTTAAGAAATCTCTCACATTACCTTTTGATAGCAAATGCTATCTCTTTACTTTCTCCAAATTCCTGGCGGTAGGCTCCACTCACCATACGATCATTAGCTTTATGTTCACCAAATACCTTTTTCATGGCATCTGTGATTTCTCCAACTGTACATCTAAAATATTAAATGGAGGTTCTGATAACATCACTATTTGGGATATAATATTTATCTTAATATTCAATATACTTAAGACATATTTTATTACCTCTGTCAAAAATAGGCTGTCAAAAACCTAAATCTGAATGTTCTTTAATGCATTCATGACTGCATCTTTCCTCAGAATAATTATGAAAAAAATACTCTGGATGCCTTTATACAATGTGATCTCTTTTCACCATTTGTCAACTGAAAAATGACCGAATGACCTAAAAACTACTAATAGACAAGTATCTAAAGATTACTGAGCAATTCACTGCTTAGCAATATAAATGGGCAAAGAGCAATATTTCCAGTGAGTTTTTTTGACAAAAAGTAAATCTTTTATTAACCGTGTATTACATTTTTGTTTATTAATTCATTCAACACGTACTGAGTACCTAATATGGGGCAAGCACTGGTAAGTGCTAGAGATATAGTGATAAATACAACCGAAAAAAAAAAACAAACCTACTCTTGAAGAGTATATCATCCAGTCAGAGTATACACACAGTACACTAACAAACAAATAAATTAATTTCATATGGTAATAAGTACTATGAAGATATTAAAATAGGCAAAATAGAATGAGGTGCTTGGGAAAGCTGTTTTAAAGCAGTTGAAGACATGAAGATACAGCTTTTGAACTAAGATCTAAATGATGAGAAAGAGAAACTCAAAGGAACTTAAGAGGGACAAGTGTTTGAAAAAGGAAATGCCAAATGCAATGACTCTGAGAAGTAGTAAAATATATTTTATGTGCTAAAAATAGAAAGAAGGAAATTGGGGACATTAATAAAGGAAGCAGGATAAGACAAGGTCAGATAAGTAGGCAAGAGTTACATTCAGCCATCTTACAAGCCATAGTAAGATTAGGTTTTAATTTAAAAGAAATGGGAGACCACTGAAGGATTTTAAGCAGAGAAGTCATCTTATTTCTTTTAAAAAATTAAAACTGAAAAACGAACAAAAAAGTAACATACTATTCATTCTATCCCTTAAGCAGCTGAAACAACTTAAAAGTTCATTATATTAATTATATTAAGCAATAAACAATAAAAGCAAAACCAATTTCTTCAGTGACATTGTCATATATTGGGAGAAAAGATTTTGCGGGTCACTTGCTTTTCTGCCTGTTCTGTAAGGCAAAGGACTAACTGCCTTTATTCTAGACTATCTTTTCAAAGATGTCTACATAGTACACAGCTCAGGAAGAAAGAGATACTGTCCACCTTTGACAAAGGGCAGGTTTGCTTACTGTGAGCATAATAATGTCTTTCTATACTTGAAAGAACATCAAATTTGAACCTGTAAATCAGTGACATTACAAGAGCTTCAAATGTCCTGAGCCACAGGGAAATACAGCTATTAATATACTCCATGCAAAATGGATGAATGTTTTTAAAGCACAAATATTTAAAAAAAAAAAAAAAAAGAATCAATTTTATTTTGGTTTCCAATTATTTTCTTTTAGGTTCACATGGTTTTAGAGTCAATCTCTTAATTAAGACTGATTCTGAAAAGCTAAACTGGTCAACTTTTAGTATTTGGAAAACTTCAAACTTACATATCCTTTACCTTGCTCGAGTTGCATCTACAGCAAGAGCGAGAATATTCCCATCTCCACTGGCAGCACATGCAGTCAGAGCATCGAGACACCGTCCAGCCAAAGCCTGATCCCTAGTGGATTTGACCTTACAGAAACAGGCAAGGAAAGGGACAGTTTGTGTGATTAGAAAATAAAACAGAGATCAGGTTATAAATACATATATAAATACACACACACACACATATATACACATATATATACACACACGTTTCATATGGAAAGTGTTCCAAAATCCTAACTTTAAAAGCAAAAGAATAAAAAAAAAAAGAGAGATAACATATATTCTACATTTGGTATTTTGTTCATTTATTCACTCCCTCAATGTTTAAGAACTTCCTAAAGATGGTGATTGCAGCCATGAAATTAAAAGACGCTTACTCCTTGGAAGAAAAGTTATGACCAACCTAGATAGCATATTCAAAAGCACAGACGTTACTTTGCCAACAAAGGTCTGTCTAGTCAAGGCTATGGTTTTTCCTGTGGTCATGTATGGATGTGAGAGTTGGACTGTGAAGAAGGCTGAGTGCCAAAGAATTAATGCTTTTGAACTGTGGTGTTGGAGAAGACTCTTGAGAGTCCCTTGGACTGCAAGGAGATCCAACCGGTCCATCCTAAAGAGGATCAGCCCTGGGATTTCTTTGGAAGGAATGATGCGGAAGCTGAAACTCCAGTACTTTGGCCACCTCATGAGAAGAGGTGACTCATTGGAAAAGACTCTGATGCTAGGAGGGATTGGGGGCAGGAGGAGAAGGGGACAACAGAGGATGAGATGGCTGGATGGCATCACTGACTCGATGGACGTGAGTCTGTGTGAACTCGGAGTTGGTGATGGACAGGGAGGCCTGGCATGCTGTGAATCATGGGGTCACAAAGAGTCAGACACGACTGAGTGACTGACCTGAACTGAACTGAAAGTAATGCCAAATTCTATATAACACTGATAATTCAGAAATAAGCAGGGCAATAATAAATAATAGTGCTGACCCTCCCAAGTACTTAAGAGATCAAACTTAGAAATATCTTAGTTATATAACACTTTATTAGCTCTGGACCCCACCACATACCTAAACAAAGTTACCTAAAGTTCAACTTTTTACAAGTTTTCACATCTGTATGAGTCTAAAATATGATACTGCTTAAGATGCCACTAAAATTTTATCATATTTATAAGTAGAGGGGGATTAGGAAATTTATATTAAAGGCAAAGAACAAACCACATCCATTATCATTACTGAATTTCTCACTCTTATCTAAAAATAAGTTACATTATCATTTGTGTTAACTGCATGCCCTCAAGCTGTAAGTTTAAGAAAGTTTAAGTAGAAGAGAGGAAACAAGGAGTTTTCCAAATATAAATATTGAGACTTTTGTGGTCACTGGAAATATAATGCTACATCCTAAATAAAACTCTTTTTAAAAAAGGCAAAATGTGGGAAAGGAACAATTAACTCCTGAATGAGGCTGTAAAAAGAAATAATATCATTAAACATCTGCCATTAACTCTAATAGAAAAAACAAATGGAAGATGAATGTTGTGCATAGTCTAACTGGACAAAGTCTATTAGATTCTTAAAAGAATACTTAAACTGAGGGGGGAAAAGTCCTATCTTAATCACAAGGAGAGTAAACAGAGAAAATCATTACGGAACTTCAACTTTCCTGCCTTAGAAATAGCAGTAATTACTAAAGCCAGAGATTATGAGACAAAGTAGCTCCATATAATAGAAATATATAGGTTACAACAATAAGAATTAATATTTTTTATCTATTTTATTTTAGTACTTTGTATACTTTGGTTCATGTCAGTAAGAAACTGGAAATACAAAATTATACCAGTACTCTAGTTCCAATCAAAATAAACGTCTTTCATTCTAAATTATATCTTACTGAAACACTATTCAAATATATTTGAATATTTTTTTAAAAAATGAAAGCAAATAATTCTTTCATAGAAGTATCAGGAACACAAAAATAAATTACAGTGAGAAGACCTGGGTTCAAATATGGACTCTGAATTTAATCTTGTTTTTAACTTTAAGCTGTATAACCATCTAAGCCTTATTTCAAATCAATAAATTATTGATTTATTATTATTATGGAGCAGCTTTTAATAAGAACATACAAGTTTCACAGAAGCAGATATTATGATTAAAAAGGTGAATGTTTAATATCAACAGACTTAGATTTGAGTCTTGCTTAATTATTTATCCTGAGCAAGTTTCTCAATCTCCCTTATCTTTAGTTTCTTTATCTCTAAAATGTTGGGAAATAATACATACTTCACATGGTTGTTGTAACAATAGAGCAGGACATCTGAGGGCTTGGACAGTGCCCAGCATACCAAAAAAAGAAACCACTCAAAATATGATAGCTGTTATTACCTTCTTAAGTTTTTCAATCTGCTTATTACGCACTGAAGTATTATCAATTGCCAAAACATCCACAGATTCTTCTTTTTCCAACTGGTACTTATTTACTCCAACAATTACTTCAGAACCTGTCAATTTCCCAGAGGAAAATAATATGTAGATTCTATTCACAAATAATTGTCTAACAGTAATGCTCTGATCACCACATACTTTTCTTATAAGTATGATATTTTTAAGTAGTATTCTTAACTCTTAATAGACATCAATAAAGATCAGCAAACACCAATATGGAATAGGGGTAGAAGGGGAAAAGACAAGTAGATATCAGAATATCTATAAGGGAGGGCTTTTATTATTCTCTCAAACTTTCCCAGAGCTTCTGATAAACACTCTTCTAATACTACAAAATTAAGACAGTAGTAGCAGCTACCATCTAAGATTTATAAGGTAGAAGATAAATGTGCAAGAGCTTTTCTAGTAGTTTAATTCCCTTACAGCCAACCACTTTTAAACAACAACAACCAAAAAACTTTTAATATTTATAAACGGTAAACTAGAATTACAAACTCTGCTTTATAAAGCCTCCAAATATATTTTATACATGTTTTCCCATGTGTATCCAGGCATGTAAAAATACAACACAGAGATAGATACATATAGATTCATGAGAAACATTTTATCCAAGTTTCACTTATCCATAACTTTTGTTCTATTAACTATATGTGCTATCTTCAAATATAAATTAATATTTCTTTTTAAATACTTCATTTCACATAAAACCTTTTCTACTTTGTCTTACCAGAATCTATCCTAGCTTGTCTTCGGGCAGCACATTCTTCAATTCGAAGCTTAGGTATTCCCTCTGCTACAGCTTTGGCCATTCCACCCATCTCCTCAATTTCATTAATGAGCTAATAAGAAAAACACATTACTAGAAGAAACTAGAAGAATATATGAAAATATTTTAATAAATAGTACAAACATGTTATGCTATGTAAATACTAAAGTTAATAAAATGATAAATTATTTTAGTGATAAATTTAATGTTTCTTGAGAAAATAAATAAGTTAAGAGCATTGATTAGAAATGCTGCAGAGCTAACAATAATACTGTGTGATAGGTAGCTCAGAGGGTCAAGAGTCTGTCTACAATGTGGGAAACCTGGGTTCAATCCCTGGGTCAGGAAGATTCCCTGGAGAAGGAAATGGCAACCCACTCCAGTACTCTTGCCTAGAAAATCCATGGATGGAGTAGCCTGGTGCAGGTTACTTCGTCCATAGTGTCTCAAAGAGTCGGACATGACTGAGCGACTTCACTTCACAAGAGCGTAGATCTTAAAAGCTCTCATCACAAGCAAAACTATCTGTAACTATGTGTAGTAATGGATGTTAACCAAACTTATTCAGATAATTCTTTAACAATATATACAAATATTAAATCCTTACACTGTACACTTTAACACAATGTAAATATGCAAATTACATCAATGAAAAAGGACATTCTGTGTTTAAAATCCGACAACAGAAGGGGAGAGAGGACCCAAGATGGCAGAGGAATAGGACAGGGAGGCCACTTGCTGCCCCACAAATTCATCAAAAGATCATTTGAATACTGAGCAACTTCCACAAAACAACTTCTGAATGCTGGCGGAGGACACCAGGCACCCAGAAAGGCAGCCCATTCTCTTCTAAAGGAGGTAAGACAAAATATAAAAGACAAAAAGTGAGACAAGAGTTAGGGACGGAGACCTGTCCTGGGGAGGTGGCGTGAAGGAGAAATTTCCAAACAGTAAGAAACTCTCTCACAGGTAGGTCTGTGGGGAGTTTTGGAATCTCAGAGGGCAACATAACAGGGAGAAGAGAAAAAAAAACCCACAGAATACACACCTAACCGCAACTGCCAGTGGAGAAGTAGCCCAGACACTCGCATCTGCCACCAGCAAGCGGGGGCTGGACCGGGAGGCATGGGCTGCATAATTAGTGCTTAGGTTAAGGACCGGGCATGAGTGCCCTGAGGACAATCTGAGGGAGCTAACATGAGAGAGCAACCCAAACTGTGGGATCCCGAGAGAGGAAAAAAAAGAACTTTACTGCGAAAGGCTCTAACGTAAAGACTGGCCCATTCACACAGCAAAGGATTGCGCGAATACCAAAGGATAGCTAGACGGCTGCATACAGGCCCCTGGCCCCTACCGGAGGCAGAAAGGCATGTGACAGCCTGAACCAGAAGGCAAGGGGCTGCTGCAATCTTGCCCCAGAGACCGGCATCCTCCACCAAACTGTGAGCAGGCTCCCAGCTGCTAACCACGTCTTCCTGGGATCCTGGACAGTTGACATCTGCCAGGAGGGCACAGCCTGAGATCAGCTCCCCAGGGGAGACACAGCACACCTGAGATAATGCTCTTGTGGCACACCCAGGAAACCAAGCAGCCAAGACCAGGGAGATGATTAAGACACACAGCCCACCTGGGACAGTGCACTCACCAAGCACCTGGTTGCCTGAGCTGCTGAGACCTGGGAAGGGCACAAAACGCATGCCCAACCAAGTCTGTGCACTTGCAGAGTACCCCAGAACCTGAGCGGCTTAGACCTGGGAAGCACACACTGCCTTGAGCTGGAGCAAACCCAGTGTGGTCCATACACGGCAAGTACTCCCCACACATGCCAGCAATGTTTGTTTGCAGCATCCCTCCTTCCCCATAACACAACTGAACAAGTGAGCCTAAACAAGTGACCACCTTTGCAGCCTTGTGTCAGGATGGAATTTAGACACTTAAGAAACTTGCAAACAGAGGAAGCCAAAATAAACAAGAGGGAACTGCTCTGGAAGTGAAAGGTGAAACATTAAAACCCTGTAGTTAACACTGACTCAGCATTGGAGGGGGCCTATAGAACTTGAGAACAAGTGCAAGCTGGAACAAGGAAATATCTGAAACTGAACTGACCTGACACTGCTCACAACAGCCCCAAAGAAATTCCTAGATATATTTTTACTATGATCACTTTTTAATTTTTTAAAAATTATTTTTAATTTTCATTTTTATAACCTATAATTACCTTGCAAAAAAATAAAGACCCTATTTTTAAAGCAAATTTCATATATATATATTTTATAATTTCTATGACTGGTTTTGTTTTATCTTTAATATGTATTTTTGAGAATCTAACCTCTACTCTAGATTTTTAATCTTTGCTTTTTGGTATTTGTCATCAATTTTGTACCTTTAAGAATCTAATCTTCAGTACCCATTTTCACTTAGGGGTGTGATTACTGGCTTCATTGCTCTCTCCCCTTTTAACTCTACCTTTTCTCCCCCAGGTCACTTCTATTTCCTCCCTTCCCCTTCTCTTTTCTGCTTAACTCCATGAATCTCTCTGGGTGTTCTGGGCTATGGAGAACACTTAAGGAACTGCTTACTGGCTAGATTGGTCTCTCCCCTTTTGACTCCCCCTTTCTCCTCCCAGTCACCTCTACCACCATCTTCCCTCCTCTGTGTAACTCTGTGAATCTCTCTGAGTGTTCCAGACTGTGGACAGCACTTAGGGAATTGATTACTGGCTAGATTGCGCTCTCCCCTTTTAACTCTCCCTCTTTTCCTCCTGGTCACCTCTGTCTCCCTCCTCCCTCTTCTCTTCTCCGTGTAACTCTGTGAACCCCTCTGGGTGTCCCTCACTGTGGAAAATTGTTTCATCATCAATGTAGATGTTTTATGACCGAGGATGTTTTATCATGTGCTGTATGGATAGAGACATCTTGATGCTACTCTAAGAATAAGACTGAAAGCCAGAGGCAGGAGGCTTAAATCCAAAACTGAGAACATCAGAGAACTCCTGACTCCAGGGAATACTAATAGACAAGAACTCACCCAAAAGCCTCCATACCTACACTGAAACCAAACTCCACCCAAGAGCCAACAATTCCAGAGCAAGACATACCATACTAATTCTCCAGCAACGCAGGAACATAGCCCTGAGCATTAATATACAGGCTGCCCAAAGTCACACCAAACCCACAGACACTCCAAAACTCACTACTGGACACTTCATTGCACTTCAGAGAGAAGATATCAAGCTCCACCCACCAGAACACAGACACAAGCTCCCCTAACCAGGAAACCTTAACAAGCCACTAGTCCAATCCCACCCACAAGGAGCAGGCTCCACAATAAAAAGGAACCACACACTTCCAGCTTACAGAAAGGGCACCGCAAACACAGCAATGAAATGAAACAGAATGAAACAAAATGAAACAGAATGAAACAAAATGAAACAGAAACAAAATGAAAAGGCAGAGAAATATTCAGCAGGTAACTGCTACTACTGCTAAGTCACTTCAGTCGTGTCCGACTCTGTGCAACTCCATGGATGGCAGCCCACCAGGCTCCCCCGTCCCTGGGATTCTCCTGGCAAGAACACTGGAGTGGGTTGCCATTTCCTTCTCCAATGCATGAAAGTGAAAAGTGAAAGTGAAGTCGCTCAGTCATGTCTGACTCTTCACGACCCCATGGACTGCCGCCCACCAGGCTCGTCCATCCATGGGACTTTCCAGGCAAGAGTACTGGAGGTAAAGGAACACGATAAATGCCCACCAAACCAAACCAAAGAAGAGGAGACAGGGAGTCTACCTGAAAAATAATTCAGAATAATGATAGTAAAGATGATGCAAAATCTTGAAAAGAAAATGGAGTTAAAGAGAAATAGACTAGAAACAAGGATTGAGAAGATGCAAGAAATGTTTAACAAGGACCTAGAAGAAATAAAAGAAGAGTCGATTGATAAGGAATAATGCAATAACTCAGATCAAAAGAAGTGTGGAGGAAACTAACAGTAGAATAACTGAGGCAGAGGACAGGATAAGTGAGGTGGAAGATACAATGTTGGAAATAAATGAATGAGAGAGGAAAAAGGAAAAAAGAATTAAAAGAAGTGAGGACAACCTCAGAAACCTCTGGGACAATATTAAATGCCCCAATATTCGAATTATAAGAGTCCGAGAAGAAATAGACAAAAAGAAAGGGCATGAGAAAATACTTGAGGAGATAATAGTTGAAAATGTCCCTAAAATGGTGAAGGAAATAGCCACCTAAGTCCAAGAAACCCACAGAGTCCCAAAAAGGATAAACCAAGGTGAAACACCCCAAACACACATTAATCAAACTAACAAAGATCAAACAGAAAGAGCAAATATTAAAAGCAGCAAAGGAAGAGCACAATAACTCACAAGGGGATTCCCATAAGGATAACAGCTGACCTCTCAACAGAAACTCTTCAGGCCATAAGGGAATGGTAGGACATATTTAAAGTGATGAAAGAGCAAAATCTACAACCCAGATTACTATACCCAGCAAGGATCTCATTCAAATATAAAGGCGAAATCAAAAGCTTTACAGACAAGCAAAAGCTGAGAGAATTCAGCACCACCAAACCAGCTCTTCAACAAATGCTAAAGGACCTTCTCTAGACAGAAAACACAGAAAAGGTTTATAAACTCGAACCCAAAACAACAAAGTAAATGGCAACAGGATCTACTTATCAATAATTACCCTAAATGTAAATGGGTTGAATGCCCCAACCAAAAGACAAAGATTGGCTGAATGGATACAAAAACAAGACCCCTATATATGCTGTCTACAAGAGACCCACCTGAAACCAAGGGACACATACAGACTGAAAGGGAAAGACTGGAAAAAGATATTTCATGCAAATGGAGACCAAAAGAAAACAGGAGTAGCAATACTAATATCAGATAAAATAGACTTTGAAATAAAGGCCATGAAAAGAAGGACACCATATAATGATCAAAGGATCAATCCAAGAAGACATAACAATTATAAATATATATGCATCCAACATAAGAGCAACTCAATATGTATGAAAGGGGAAATTAACAGTAACATAATAATAATGGGAGACAATATCCCACTCACACCTAAGGATAGATCAACCAAACATAAAATTAGCAAGGAAACATAAACTTTAAATGATACAATGGGCCAGTTAGACCTAACTGATATCTATGGGACATTTCACCTCAAAATAATGAATTTCACCTTTTTCTCAAGCACACACAAAACATTCTCCAGTATAGATCACATCCTGGCCTATAAATCTAGCCTTGGTAAATTCAAAAAAATTGAAATCATTTCAAGCATCTTTTCTGATCACAATGTGGTAAGATTAGATGTCAACTATAGGGAAAAAAAAACTATTAAAAATACAAACATATGGAGGCTAAACAACACGCTTCTGAATAACCAACAAATCATGGAAGAAATCACAAAGGAAATCAAAATATGTATAGAAACAAACAAAAATGAAAACACAGCAACCCAAAACCTATGGGATTCAGTGAAAGCAATGCTCAGGGGAAGGTTTGTAGCAATACAAGCTTACTTCAGGAAACAAGAGAAAAATCAAATAAATAACCTAAATTTACACCTAAAGCAACGAGAAAAAGAAGAAATGAAGAACCCCAGGGTTAGTAGAAGGAAAGAAATAATAAAAATTAGAGCAGCAATAAATGAAAAAGAAACAAAGGAGGCTTTAGCAAAAACCAACAAAACTAAAAGCTGGTTCTTTGAGAAGACAAATAAAAGAGACAAACCATTAGCCAGACTCATCAAGAGAGAAGAATCAAATCAATAGACTTGGAAATAAAAATGGAGAAATCACAACAGACAACACAGAAATACAAAGGACCCTAAGAGACTACTATCATCAACTAAATGCCAATAAAATGGACAACTTGGAAGAAATGGACAAATTCTTAGAAAAGTATAACTTTCTAAAACTGAACTAGGAAGAAATAGAAAATCTTAAGAGATCCATCACAAGTATGGAAATTGAAACTAATCAAAAATCTTCCAACAAACAAAAGCCCAGGACCAGATGGCTTCACGGGTGAATTCTACCAAAAATTTAGAGAAGCACTAACACCCATCCTACTCAAACTCTTCCAGAAAATTGCAGAGAAAGATAAACTCCCAAACTTATTCAATGAGGCCACGATCACCCTAATACCAAAATCAGAAAAGATGCCACAAAAAAAGAAAACTACAGGCCAATATCACTGATGAAGATAGATGCAAAAATCCTCAACAAAATTCTAGCAAACAGAATCTAACAACACATTAAAAAGATCATACATCATGACCAAGTAGGCTTTATCCCAGGGATGCAAGGTTTCTTCAATATTTGCAAATCAATCAATGTGATACACCACATTAACAAATTGAAAGATAAAAACCAGGATATGAAATTAATACACAGAAATACCTTGCACTCCTATACACTAACAATGAGAAAACAGAAAGAGAAATTAAGGAAACAATCCCATTCACCATTGCAATAAAAAGAATAAAATACTTAGGAATAAACCTACCTAAAGAAACAAATGACCTATATATAAAAAACTATAAAACACTGGTGAAAGAAATCAAAGATGACACAAATAGATAGAGAAATATACCATGTTTACGGATCAGAAGAATCAACATAATGAAAATGAATATTCTACCCAAAGCAATCTATAGATTCAGTGCAATCCCTATCAAGCTACCAATGGTATTTTTCACAGAGCTAGAACAAATAATTTCACAATTTGTAAGGAAATACAAAAAAAAAATCTCAAATAGTCAAAGCAATCTTGAGAAAGAAGAATGGAACTGGAGGAATCAACCTGGCTGACTTCAGGCTATACTACAAAGCAACAGTCACCAAGACAGTATGGTACTGGCACAAAGACAGAAATATAGACCAATGGAACAAAATAGAAAGTCCAGAGATAAATCCACACTCTATGGAGAAGGAAATGGCAACCCACTCCAGTGTTCTTGCCTGGAGAATCCCAGGGACAAGGGAGCCTGGTAAGCTGCCGTCTATGGGGTCGCACAGAGTTGGACACGACTGAAGTGACTTAGCAGGATGGACACCTTATCTTTGACAAAGGAGGCAAAAACATACAATGGAGAAAAGATAATCTCTTTAACAAGTGGTGCTAGGAAAACTGGTCAACCACCTGTAAAAGAATGAACTTAGAACACTTTCTAACACCATACACAAAAATTAACTCAAAATGGATTAAAGACCTAAATGTAAGACCAGAAACTATAAAACTCCTAGAGGAAAACAGGCAAAACACTCTCTGACATAAATCACAGGAAGATCCTCTATGACCCACGCCCCAGAGTAATGGAAATAAAAGCAAAAATAAACAAATGAGACCTAATTAAACTTAAAAGCTTTTGCACAATGAAGGAAACTATAAGCAAGGTGAAAAGACAGCCTTCGGAATGGGAGTAAATAATAGCAAATGAAGCAACTGACAAAGAACTAATTGTAAAAATACACAAGCAGCTCATGCAGCTCAATGCCAGAAAAATAAATGACCCAGTCAAAAAATGGGCCAAAGAACTAAACAGATATTTTTCCAAAGAAGACATATAGATGGCTAACAAACACATGAAAAGATGCTCAACATCACTCATTATCAGAGAAATGCAAATCAAAACCACAGTGAGGTACCATCTCATGCCAGTCAGCAATGGCTGCTATCAAAGTCTTATAAACACTGGAGAGGGTGTGGAGAAGAGGGGAACCCTCTTACACTGTTGGTGGGAATGCAAACTAGTACAGACACTATGGAGAACAGCATGGAGATTCCTTAAAAACTGGAAATAGAACTGCCATACGACCCAGCAATCCCACTGCTGGGTATACACATCAAAGAAACCAGAATTGAAAGAGACACATGTACCCCAATGTTCATCGCAGCCATGTTTATAATAGCTAGGACACGGAAGCAACCTAGATGTCCATCGGCAGCCAAATGGATAAGAAATCTGTGGTACATATACACAATGGAATATTACGCAGCTATTAAAAAAAATGCATTCGAATCAGTTCTAATGAGGTGGATGAAACTGGAGCCTATTATACAGAGTGAAGTAAGTCAGAAAGAAAAACACCAATACAGTATATTAATGTATATATATATGATTTTTAGAAAGATGGTAATGATGATCCTATATGTGAGACAGCAAAAGAGACACAAATATAAAGAACAGACTTTTGGACCTTTTGGAAGGAGAGGGTGGGATAATTTGAGAGAACAGCATTGAAACATGTATATTACCATATGTGAAATAGACGACCAGTCCAAGTTTGACGCGTGAAACAGGGTACTCAAAGCCAGTGCACTGGGACAACCCAGAGGGATGGGATGGGGAAGGAGGTGGGAGGGGGGGTTCTGGATGGGGTGACACATGTACACCTGTGGCTGATTCATGTCAGTGTATGGCAAAAAACCACCACAATATTGTAATTAGCCTCCAATTAAAATAAATTAATTAATTTTAAAAACAAAAACAAAACAAAACAAAAAATACAACAGAAGAACTAACAATTCCATTTTGGAAAACACAACAGCTCTCACTTGTTTGAGAAGCCAACTAAAGATAACACTAATTGTGTAGTCTTTAATTTTAGTTATATAAATAAAGTTTCCTTGGTTACATAAATAAAGACTCTAAAAAACAATTTCAAAATGCCATTTTATTTTTGATTTGAGGAATAGAGTAACGATATAACTCTATCTTTACTGACATCAAGAAACATCTAAACCTTCAATCACAGCCTCATATATACATGAGATAGTGGAAGATCGATGGTGGAATGGGATATGACTTCTCAGAAAGGAGCAAGGTCAAACTGGCTTTCCCCTGACAAATTTAAGAAAGAGAAACCTATACTAGATTCAACAGAAGCAAAGAGTCTTTTAGGAAGCTAAAAAGATGGAAACTACTTGAGAGTTTGTAACTACCTTTTCCCTTTCTGTCAGGAAAACCAAAACTTACTAGAGAAGCAATGGCGTATGAAACATCAAGTACCGGAAGAGGCAAGGATAAGACGTGTATGAAACAAAACCCTGCATTCTGAATAAAACTACAAACAAAAAGGTGCACAGAGGAAACAGTGACAACATAGGATATATAAGAAAACTTCAAAAGATATAATTATCCTCAGAAAAGGAAGAAGAGATTCTGTATTAATGAAACAAACAGTATGACATGCAAGCAGAAAAAGTAGAATATAAAAGTGACCTCTTAGAAATTAAAAACATGATATGTGAATTTTAAAGTATTTAAGTAGAAAGATAAAGCTGAGGACTCTTCTAAAAAAACAGGAAAAAAATAACCCTCAAAGATGCATTATAAGAATGTCAGAATAAGATTTCTAAAGTTCTAAAAAAGAAAAATCGCAGAAAAATGACAGGAAAGAAATTACCAAAGAAATAATATATGACTATTTACCAGAGCCATGAAAACATGAAAAAGTGGCCAGGTGAAAAAATGTCCACCAAAGGTCAAGGACAATGTAGGGAAAAATACACATACCAAAGATAAATCAATACAAAAATAAAGAAGAGATCCTAAAGCTTTCAGAAAGAAAGAGCCTGGGTGAGAATGGCATCAGATTTCTGAACAGAAATATTGGAAGCTGGAATAAAAAGTAGGTAAAAACTTACAGATCTGCTTACAAACTCCCAAATGAAAAATTCCAAACCCAGGCTATCAAATATGAAAGTAGAATAAAGACATTTTCAAGCATCCAAAGTTTCAAATAATTCATTTCCCATGCACCATTTTTAGGAGGTTCTCATAAGATGTGCTTCAGAACAACAAGGGATAATCAACAAAGGGACAGGATTCAGGATACAGATTCAACATAGCAGAGGTGTAAAGAATTCCCAGAGTATCAACAAAGGGAAGTCCAAGGATAGTAATGGTCCAGAGAGAAACCAGTCTAAATCGAATGAGAATTTAGAGGGCTTCAGGAGGTTTTTACACTGAGATAAAATTATAATACATGAGTATTATGGTATGATGGGAAAGAAGAGGCAAGATCCAGCTAAAATACCACACCCACCATACTAGCAAAACATAGATAAGGTCTAAAACTGACTGAGTCAGGACAAACAGTATACACATGTAATTTTAAAATATGGAGACAAAAACAAACAAAAAATGTAGCTAACTCAAGGAAGCATGAAAACAAGCAAGTGGAGAACAAAGGATTGATTATTTTATTATAGCCTTTTAACCTTAGTCATTTTCTTAACTCTTTGAATAAAATAATACAAATAAAATTATACTTTTAAATTAAATTTCAGTTTTAAATAAAGTCAAATCTAAAATTTCCCTTTTCTCTCACTTTATAAATCCTAATACAAATCTATAAATGATCTCATTTATAAATCAAAAATCTATAAATCTTCATAAATCTGTAAATCTTGAAAGCAAAATTTCAAAGCGGAAAAACTCACCTTCAAGGCAGCATCATAAATATCATTTGTGAGAGATTCCATCATATATGAACCTCCCCAAGGATCAGCCACTTTGGGAATCCCAGATTCTTCTTGAATAATGATTTGTGTGTTCCTGGCAATTCGAGCACTTTTCACAGTTGGCAAACCCAGGGCTTCATCAAAAGAATTTGTGTGCAAAGACTGAGTACCTCCAAACACCGCTGCCATTGCTTCTACTGTGGTACGAATGATGTTATTGTAAGGATCCTAAAACATTTAGTAAAAAGCAAAACAAGACAACTGATAAATACTGCAGCTGTAAATGATGATATGATTAGGAATGCCTGATGCATACTTTCTTTGCCAAAATCTGCCTTAGTTCTTCAGAATATCAAATAAATTTAAACAAATTAGGAAACAAACTAGACTTAGAATTAAGAGCCCAGGTGCATAATCTGTGCTTAAGCAATAAAACATTGTCTCCTTTAATCATTTGAAATACTAAATATTTGTTGTGCTTATTTTTTATCACCTAAATAATCTCCTGTATGAACATCATGAATGTAACACATTGTCTACTTAGATTATTAATATCCTTCATTTCATAATTCACTATTTCCTAATTACTGTATACCTTAAGTATCTACTCTAATGAGGTGGCCAAAACTGGTGATGATTTATTAATAAAACAGATAAAGAATGGACTATGAGACAGGAAATATGACTTCTAGTTTATTCTGTTCCTAACTGTGATCTGGGTAAGTCACTAGACCTTTATGAACTTTAGTTTGCTACTGCTGCTGCAAAGTCATTTCAGTTGTGTACGACTCTGTGCAACCCCATAGACAGCAGCCCACCAGGCTCCCTCGTCCCTGAGATTCTCCAGGCAAGAACACTGGAGTGAGTTGCCCTTTCCTTCTCTAATGCATGAAAGTGAAAAGTGAACGTGAAGTCACTCTGTTGTGTCTGACTCTTCGCCACCCCATGGACTGCAGCCTACCAGGCTCCTCCGTCCATGGGATTTTCAAGGCAGAAGTACTGGAGTGGGGTGCTATTGCTTCTCTGAATTGTTCTGAAGCATAATGCATATTTAATGTTTATTTTTACACAAATTATAATAAAATTTGCTTCCTCTAGTGGTTAACAATATAAAATCATTAAAATCTTAGCTTATATGGAGCTTACTTGTATGGCTGTGTGTTTTAGTTTTTTAACAGTAAAAAATAAGTGATGATGAGGAAAAAGTACAGTTATAATTTAATATCATCTTAAGTAATTTTAATGATTAAAATTCTTAACACAAAACTTCCTCATTAAAGTTGGTGTTATAAATACTTTTTATGTACATGTTATATGTTTAAGTAAGCATCCATGCAAATAAACCACTTAAAAACTATTGTCACTTGGGTAATCTATTTTCATTTCATTTAATTAAAAAATTATAAAGTGGTGATCTTTTTAACATGCATTTTCTTAATGTGTTATTTTGATATATTAAAAATAAGTTATAACAAAGTTACATTGCTTTTATACATTTAAAAGCAAATAAAAACTAGAAGTATCCATATTACATATGACTTCAGGTACTTACAAATGGAAAAATACAGATTTCAGTGTTGGAAGGAATTTCAGTAATCATTTTTGTCTTAATCCCCTCATTTTTACAGCTAAGTAAACTAAAGTTCCAGAGAAGGCAATGGCAACCCACTCCAGTACTCTTGCCTGGAAAATCCTTGCCTGCAGAATCCCAGGGACGGGGGAGCCTGGTGGGCTGCCGTCTGTGGGGTCGCACAGAGTCGGACACAGCTGAAGCAACTTAGCAGCAGCATGATGTCTGCACAGGGAGGTGTCTGTCACCTTCTCAACTTTAGTCAGACACTTAACAAATTGTGACCAGTTTTTAGTTACTGCACTTTTTTTATTTATTTAGCTAGCTGTGCTGGGTCTTATGGAGAAGGTAATGGCACCCCACTCCAGTACTCTTGGCTGGAAAATCCCATGGACAGAGGAGCCTGGTGGGCTGCAGTCCATGGGATGACTAAGAGTCGGGTACAACTGAGCAACTTCACTTTCACTTTCACGTCAGAACAATTGTGATTTTAAAATATTAGCAGAAAAGTTCTTAAATACATTTCTTGCCTAGGCCAAGTTGCTTATAAGAAAATAAATGACTTCTTAAAATTCATACATACTTGCTCAGTAAGTGACCATCCTGATGTCTGACAATGTGCTCTTAGGAGAAGAGATTTAGAGTTTTTAGGCTGAAACATTTTCTCTATTAAGTGAGCCCAGAGTCTTCTCCCAGCTCTCATTTTTGCTATTTCCATATAAAAGTTCATTCCAATTCCCCAGAAGAAAGACAACCTAAAATAGTAATGTTAAGTCCAAAATCTAATTATAAAATGGAAAATAAAACTAAATGCATCCCACACACACACACACACACACACAAAAGCTCAGATTTTAATTTCAAATAACTTAATTTGAATTTAAATCAAAGCATATGTACTTCAGTAACCTTAAACCTATAATAGAGGACTTGTCTTTTAAAAGAACAAAAACAAATCTGTCTTGAAAATTATATTTACATTTTTAAATTATTTTTCAAAATGTGTCAGTTAATTATTTTCAGAATAGCAGAGAACAAAATTCCTCTAATTTACAAAGAAGTATGGTCGAACTTAACTCTAAATTTTATTAATAATTATAAAGAGTACTGGCTTATTTCCTAAAAGAATCTGGTATATTTATATACACAAATTCATTTTATCAACATATTTTGCTGTATACTCATAACATAGTCCTATAAACTTTTTAATATTGAGGTAATATTTGAGTTTAATTTACTCACCTTGGTGCAAATTCATCAATGGTCAGGCCAGCTTGGAGTCCAGTTCTACAATACTCCAAGCCATCTGCTATAGTATAGGCCAGTTCCAGAATGGCATCAGCCCCTGCTTCCTGCATATGGTATCCACTAATTGAAATTGAATTAAATTTTGGCATGTGCTATATAAAATAATAAAAAATACAACTTTAAAAATATTAAAAAGGTTCTATTAAATTTATTTTCTATGAGACAATACTACTTGAAAATGATGTTCAAATCAGATATAACATTAACTGAAAATATTTAATGTATAGTTACATTCATTTTTCAATTTAAATGGCTCATCCAATGAACCACAAAGGACTACATGTACCTATTTTATTTCCTAGTGAAGAGGAATCATCAACCATCAATCAGCACCAAAAGTTAAACATTGAATTAGTTGGCTGAGATTGGGAATGTAACCTTTGGCCCAAGAACTAAATGATAACATCTTTAATTAGAAATTGATGCCTCTGACCTCATAAGAGGTCCTGAGACCTCAAATCTTTGGGCATATGTGCTGAAGATGTATAAATTTAATTATTGTTAACTAGTTATTAATTATCTTATCTGAACATGAATAAGTACACAGTGGGGGAAAAAAAGAAAATGATTCAGTGCTAGTACTGTATATGAAAACTAAACAGGAAAAACGCATGACTTAAAATTCAAAGATTTCACTTTGATTTACTATAATATTTAATGCTCAGGATATCTCAGACAGGTTCCTTCTACCACAATCACTAATCACTAATCCTTCCCCTAAAATAATGTCATGTTAGGTAGGGTACATATCACACAGAACCTGTAGAACAACAAAAAAAAAAAAAAAAAACAAAACACTATTATCCTTCTAAGAATTAATCAAAAATAAATAATAAATACTAAATCACAGACACTCATTACAGTGGGTTCAGAATGTGAACTCAAGTCAGAGTGCTCAAATTCTAGTCATATCACTTCACTAGCCAGAGGACTGTAGGCAATTTTCTCAACCTTGTTATCCCTTGGCTTCCTAAAGTATAAAATAGATATCATAATTCTACCCTCCTCATGGAGTTGTAGGATTAAGAGAAATGACTCACCAAAATCACTTAGTATTATGCCTATATATAAAGTATTCAAAAAAAGTTAGTTGTTGGTATGATATGGATTATCTGTATTTTACACTTTCAAATACTTTTTATAACCAACAGCTCTTGAAAACGTTCATTACAAAGTAATAAGGGGACTGAACTGCATGGCATTGACAGACTACTTGAGTATATTTAGAGTTACAAAGAAAGCAGCAAGGAAACAAACAGGTGCTTCCCTACTGAGAGCAGTTTAACAGAATTTCTTTAAGAATAACAGAAATACTGGAATACTGGAATATTATTCAGTCTTAAAAAGGAAGCAAATTCTGACACAAGCTACAATGTAGATGAACCTGGGGGACAGTATGCTAAGTGAAATAAGCCAGACACAAAAAGATAAATACTCTATGATTTCACTTATAAGTACAAACAGAAAGTAGAATAATGGTGTTTGCCAGGGACCGAAGGGAAGGGAGAATGCAAAGTATTTAACAGACACAGAGATTCACTTCTGCAAGATGAAAACAATCCTGGAGATGGATGATGGTGATGGTTACAAAACAAAGTGAATGGACTTAAAGCCACTGAATGGTTTATTTGGAAATGACTCAGATGGTAAATTTTATGTTATATGTGTTTTGATACAAGTAAAATCTTTTAAAGGAATAATATAAAAGTTTACAAAGTACTTTAATATAACATATTTCATCATATCTGAAACTAGCACATTTATCACTTACATGAAGAATTATATAAAGCAATTTTGAACTTGCAGGTGACATTAGAGTCTTTCACAAGGTTAAAAGTCCAAGTCCATAATAGCAGATTGCTACCATCTACCCCAAGAACCATTCTCCACTCTCCTCTTGTATATGAACCATGCAGTCAGAGTGTCAATGTGTCCTATATTTCCAATCTCCTCTCTGTGTGTCCACTGAGATATAAATGGAAGTTTGGTTTTTTCCTTCTGGAAGTTCACCTTTAACCAGAGGGGTGGAGTCCCTCTCCCCAAACAAAGTCCGCCTCTCTACTTCCTTAATCATGAGTTGGCACACTAAAAATAGAGAAAGCCAAATGAAAGGACACAGGAATCCTTATGGCTGTGGAGCTTCCATACAACCAAGACCTTGACAGCCTACCTTCCAACTTCTCTTAGATGAAAGAGAACTTCTCTTAATATCTTCATTTACTTAAAGATACTGCTATTTGTGTGTGTGTTTGTCATATACTGCTCAACTAAATCCTCCTATGCATGTTTGTGAAATTGAAAAAGGTGATAGGAATGTATAATTCTAAACAATTCACATGGGCAGATGGAATCTATGAAAAAAAAAATAAAATGGAAAAGTATAAAGGCTAAATATCAAATGAGGAGAGTAGGCAATACTAGCAAGGGTACTGAGAGAATGGCAATTATAAGAGGTAAAGAGAGTTAAATACAAAAGATTTGATGACAGAATGACTTGCCCTTTACTATGAAATAATGGTCTAATTTTAAGGTAGATAAGAAAAGAGCATTGTCAGCAAAAGGTAAAGTGTGAATGATGGGGGAAAGTATAAATGAATTACTTAGAGGAAGTAAAGAAGCTTTATGTTTCCCTGTTGAAGGTTTGCTGCTAATATAGAAATACTATAAGAACCTTCTTTTCCTACCACTCTGGGGAAAATGAACCTACTTCAGGGGTGAAATATTAGGGATCTTATTGTAGTTGCAGATACAAGTGATATCTTCTAATCCAGTTTTCTTGCAGAAACAAAGTTGCTATTTTGATTCTCATCTATCTGACACCAGTGTCTATTCACAATTGATTCTGAAATCTGGAGAGAAATAAAGAAGTGTAAATAATGAGCCCTCTCTGATTCTAACAATTATCAGAGAATAATAATTTTAACAATAAAGAAAATATAATAAAGGCCTACTGTTCAGACTCCTATAGGTAATGACAGACCATAAAACTAGTACATTAAAGACCAAAAAATAAAAACTAACAATATACATACAAACACAAATCCCACATCCTGACTATACTATAACTACTACTCAGACTCAATTACCAAATCCAAATTAGTTATGGCATTTTATAAAAATTCCTACATTCTAAGAACTATAGTAAAACCTATAATAACAAAGGATACCTTTGCTGTATATTGGAAGATGTCAGCAATAATTTTCATGGATGGTTCTGGAGGAAAAATGTAAGTATTTCTGACCATAAATTCCTTTAATATATCATTTTGGATTGTACCAGTAAGTTTCTCTTTAGGTACGCCTTGCTCTTCTCCAGTTACTATAAAAGTTGCAAGAACTGGAATAACTGCTCCATTCATGGTCATGGAAACTGACATTTTTTCTAAAGGAATTCCATCAAAAAGAATTTTGGTATCTTCCACAGTGTCAATAGCAACTCCAGCCATTCCAACATCACCACGAACTCGAGGGTTGTCTGAATCATAGCCACGATGTGTTGCCAGATCAAAGGCAACTGATAATCCTTGTTGACCAGCTAAATATATAAAGAAAAATAAGGTAGGATTAAACAGTCTGGCATCAAAATAAACTGATTTTAATACTACTAAAAGTACTGATTCATCTCATCACAGTCTACTTTGATAATTAACAATCTTTATGCCCAAAACAAACATACATAGAGACTTTAGTTCCTAAGAGTCTGTTGTTTCCCATGTACTAAAAAACACACAGTGAATTCCAGACTTCACTATAATAAAGAACAGAAGGAATAAAACATATTGATCTCATGTCCATCTGAGGATTTTTTTAACAATTTTTGATAGAAATATTTTTAAGATTCATGGGAAGATATGGCTGTTTATATACAGTTAACATTATTTAGTACTTGTATGCTCATTTATTTTTGCTTGTCTTGGCCAATGAAATTTAATGGGAAATAGAATTATAAAAACCACTCACAAAACTAAAATCTATACCACATTTTTGTTTATTCCTTTCTTTGGTCATCTCATAAACCATTTTCCCCTCCATTCCTATCCTGACAGTTTTAATTAAAAGCTTTTCAAAGGCAAAGCCAATGTCTCAGAATTTTCTTCATATAACTTCACCTAATTCCTTTTATACAATGTGCATTTAGGTATTGTTTTCTTTCAAGAATTGAGCACTTTATTCTGGGTTATCTATCTTTTTGACCATGTAAATTGAAAAACATTCATTTTTTTTTTGAGAGTATAACCTTGACTACTAGATTATAAAGTAACTATTAGCTCTATAGAGATTAACTAGCCTCCCTTCAAAAAGCCAAGATGAGGAAGTGTTATGTTTGATCATAAATACTATGTCTCACATTAAAATCTCACCCTTAATATTGTCCTTATAGAACTTATTGCTCTCTTCCACAGTACTGAAACCAGCATACTGGCGGATGGTCCAGGGCCTGAAAGTGTACATGGTGGGATATGGTCCGCGTGTGAATGGCTTCATGCCTGGAAGTTCTTCAGGGAAGTCCTTGGTATCCCGGCTGGAATATAAGGGCTTTATGGAGATCCCTTCTGGGGTGTGCCATATGAGTTCTTCTGGGTTTTTGCCTTTCAACTGCTTTTTAGCCAGAGCAGCCCATTCTGGATGAAGGGGCTGTTGCTGATGCAGAAGTCGTTGCCAGATAAGCCTGGAGCCTGAGGACCCTTTCAGCTGCCTCAGGTGATGCAGTGAAAGCAAAAAAAGCCGAGTCTTAGCCCTCAACATAATGGAACATGGAACACGCCAAACAAGAACAAGAACTGACCTAGAAAAAGAAGCACAGTGCATATGTGTTTGCAAGACTGGCAAAACAGGAGCTTACTGGTGAGAAAGGAAAAGAGAAAAAAGAGTATATAAGTATGATTTCATTTCTTCTTCTTTTCTGTTTCCTACACATAATATTTTATAACTTTGGTCCCTTGTGTCTACAACTACTATCATTGTTCTAGTCTAGTCCTCTTCCTCAAGAGCTTCTCAGTTGGTTGTGTTGACCGGTCTTAGGCCCCTCTCATCCATTCTGCACACTGACACCAATGCAGAGACGATCATGTCACACTTTGAAGATTTTTCAAAGGCTATGCATCATGCAGAGGATGCAGCATAGCCTCCTAATTAATTTTTCACTCAGAAGGTTTTTATTTAACATCTATATGACAGACATTGTATTGGATGCTGGAGAAAAAAGGGGTGAATAAAACAGACATTTAAGCCCCTATGCCCTGATCCCTGCTTATCTCTCAGAATTACCACTGCCTTTGACCCACTCCAGTACTCTTGCCTAGAAAATTCCACGGGTGGAGGAGCCTGGCAGGCTACAGTACACGGGGTCACAAAGAGTCAGACACAACGGAGTGACTTCACTTCACTTCTTTGACCTCTACACATTTTGTATTCTAGAAATTCTGGATTACCTACAGTGCCCTGCATGTGTCAAAGTTCCGTGACTCGCCCTTGCTCTTCCATTGACCTAGCATGCACTACTTTGGCTAGGGCATAACCTCTGGTATGCAGGGCTTTCTATGTGACAGGTACTGTTTAAGGACTTTATGTAGAGCAGCAATTTTAGCCCTCAAAACACCACCAAGAAATAGGAATTTATACTAATATTATCCCCATTTTACAGATGAGAAAACTCAGGCACAGAAGAGCTAGTATTTAACCCTGGAAAGCAAAGCATTTAACTAATACATTCACACCCTGTCCCTGAAACTACAAGCTGGATTAAATGGCCTCTTCAGTATTCCATACCACAGAGCTCTGTTTCCCTCTTTATAAATCTATCATCTCCCACACTTCAATAGATTAGAACACTGTTTTTTATTTCATATAAGATATATTTCTTTATATGTTTTGTTTATACAAAATATATGTATATAAAATTTCATATATATATATTCTCCTCTATTCCATAAACTGATCTAATATCAGAGCTATATATTCCTGATAATTACCCAGAGTCTTATAATACATAATTAAGTCCAATTTCATCATTTTACAGATGTAGAAATTAAAGTCCAAAGAAATATAGAAATAAAGCAGCTTACAAAATTCCACACAGAAAAACAGTACTGAAAGTTCTGCATTATTTAATGCTTATCAGAGTCATACAGTCTCAACATGTAGAGCCTAGTATTTAAAAGGATTTTGAGTGGAAATTTTTATTAACATATTCATGATTCCCTACAATACATAAGACAAGTAAAGTGAGTTCAAAATTCTATTTTCCATACCATTTCTCATCTATCAATTTAGAGAGAATTTTAAACAAAAATAAGAATACCCAATATTTGTTAGGGAATTATAAATCAAAAAGGAATCCAATTGGTGGGAGTATTAACTGAGATTTAACTATTTAAAAAAGCAAATTGGTAACATGCACAAACAATCTCTGAAATGATCATGCCATTCCACTGAGGATCATTACTCCTGGAAAAATTATTAGACAAAATACAGATTCCCTAGTAGTTTTACTTACAGTTAGTAAAACTTAGAAACATCATCAATGAAGAAATAAATAAGTTCAGTATTTAAAAATTATAGAATTTTATGTAGCTGTAAAAATATGTTTAGGAGTTAGGCAAAACTAATCTTTGATGTCAGAAGTCAGAAGAGTGGTTATGTGTGATGAGTGGTTGAGAAAGGAAGAAAGAAAGGAGCTCTAGGGTGATGGTCTTGATCTGAATTCCTATTACATAGATGTGTTCAGTTTGTGGAAATTCATCAAATTTTACAAATATGATACGTGCACTTACCTATAAGTATATTATACATATTATACATAAGTTAAAATTTAAAATATGTTATGCACAGTGTCTTTAAAAAAAGGAGATAGGCTCAAGAAGCATTAAAAGATAAAAAAAATGTGTCCTAGGTAAAAATTGCATAGAACAAAGTCTAAACAGAAATACAACAAAAACAATTCCTATTTTTTTTAACTAATATGCCTTTTAAAAACTCATGGGGCCCTAGACATCCATCTTCTTCTGAGCCATAAACTGCAGGTACTAGCTTAAAAGGCAGATGAGAAGAAAAAATTTATAACTAAACTACCAGGGTAGTAATGTTATAAAAAGTAATCTAATAGAATGGATAGAAAGCAAGCTCCTACTGTATAGCACGTGGGACTATATTCAATATTCTGTGATAAACCATAATGAAAAGAACGTGAAAAAATGTACATGTATGTATAACTGAGAGGCTTCACTGTACAGCAGTAATTAACACTCAGGGTAACTCCAGTGGTAAAAAATCTGCCTGCCAATGCAGGAGACACAGAAATGTGGGTTTGATCCCTGGAAAAGGAAATAGAACTCTCTCCAGTATTCTTGCCTGGGAAATCCCATGGACAGAGGAGCCTGGTGAGCAACAGTCCATGGCATCCCAAATAGTAGGATATCACTGAGCATGCATGCAGAGTACAAAGTAATTAAAATAACATTGTAATTCAACTATCAGTTCAGTTCAGTTCAGTCGCTCAGTCGTGTCCAATTCCCTGCGACCCCATGAATCGCAGCATGCCAGGCCTCCCTGTCCATCACCAACTCCCAGAGTTCACTCAGACTCATGTCCATCGAGTCAGTGATGCCATCCAGCCATCTCATCCTCTGTCGTCCCCTTCTCCTCCTGTCCCCAATCCCTCCCAGCATCAGAGTCTCTTCCAATGAGTCAACTCTTCGCATGAGGTGGCCAAAGTACTGGAGTTTCAGCTTTAGCATCATTCCTTCCAAAGAAATCCCAGGGTTGATCTTTAGGATGGACTGGTTGAATCTCCTTGAAGTCCAAGGGACTCTCAAGACTCTTCTGCAACACCACAGTTCAAAAGCATCAATTCTTCAGCGTTCAGCTTTCTTTATAGTCCAACTCTTACATCCATACATGACTACTGAAAAAACCATTGCTTTGACTAGACGGACCTTTGCTGGCAAAATAATGTCCTGCTTTTTAAAAGCTGTCTAGGTTGGTCATAACTTTTCTTCCAAGGAGCAAGCATCTCTTAATTTCATGGCTGAAGTCACCATCTGCAGTGATTTGGGAGCCCAAAAAAATAAAGTCTGTCACTGTTTCCACTGTTGCCCCATCTATTTGCCATGAAGTGATGGGACCGGATGCCATGATCTTAGTTTTCTGAATGTTGAGTTTTAAGCCAACGTTTTCACTCTCCTCTTCCACTTTCATCAAGAGACTCTTTAGTTCTTCTTCACTTTCTGCCATAAGGGTGATATCATCTGCATATCTGTTATTGATATTTCTCCCAGCAATCTTGATTCCAGCTTGTGTTTCATCCAGCCCAGTGTTTCTCATGATGAACTCTGCATATAAGTTAAATAAGCAGGGTGAGAATATACAGCCTTGACGTACTCCTTTCCTGATTTGGAACAAGTCTGTGGTCCTATGTCCAGTTCAAACTGTTGCTTCCTGACCTGCATATAGATTACTCAGGAGGCAAGTCAGCTGGTCTGCTATTCCCATCTCTTGGAAGAATTTTCCACCGTTTGTTGTGATCCACATAGTTAAAGGCTTTGGCATAGTCAATAAAGCAGAGGCAGATGAACTGGAACTCTCTTGCTTTTTCGATGATCCAGTAGATGTTGGCAATTTGATACCTGGCTCCTCTGCCTTTTCTCAATCCAGCTTGAACATATGGAAGTTCACAGTTCACATACTGTTGAAGCTTGGCTTAAGAGAATTTTGAGCATTACTTTGCATGCATGTGAAGATGAGTGCAATTGCATGGTAGTTTGAGCATTCTTTGGCATTTCCTTTTTTGAGGAATTGGAATGAAAACTGACCTTTTCCAGTCCTGTGGCCACTACTGTGTTTTCCAAATTTGCTGGCATATTGAGTGCAGCACTAGCATTATTTTTTAGGATTTGAAATAGCTCAACTGAAATTCCATCACCTCCACTAGCTTTGTTCATAGTGATGCTTCCTAAGGCCCACTTGACTTTACATTCCAGGATGTCTGGCTCTAGGCGCGTGATCACACCATTGTGGTTATCTGGGTCAAGAAGATCTTTTTTGCATAGTTCTTCTGTGTATTCTTGCCACCTCTTCTTCATATCTTTTGCTTCTGTTAGGTCCCTACAATTTCTGTCCTTTATTGTGCCCATCTTTATATGAAATGTTCCCTTGGTATCTCTAATTTTCTTGAAGAAGTCTCTAGTCTTTCCCATTCTATTGCTTTCCTCTATTTCTTTGCATTGATCACTTGAGGAAGGCTTTCTTATCTCTCCTTGCTATTCTTTGGAACTCTGCATTCATATGGGTATATCTTTCCTTTTCTCCTTTGCCTTTAGCTTCTCTTCTTTTCATAGCTGTTTGTAAGGCCTCCTCAAACAACCATTTTGCCTTTTTGCATTTCTTTTTCTTGGGGATGGTCTTGATCACTGCCTCCTGTACAATGTCACAAACCTCAGAACCTCCGTCCATAGTCCTTCAGGCAACTCTTTTTGTCTATCAGATCTAATCTCTTGAATCTATTTGTCACTTCCACTGTAAGGGATTTGATTTAGGTCATACCTGAATGGTCTAATGGTTTTCCCTACTTTCTTCAATTTAAGCCTGAATTTGGCAATAAGGAGTTCATGATTTGAGCCACAGTCAGCTCCTGGTCTTGTTTTTGCTGACTGTATAGAGCTTCTCCATCTTTGGCTGCAAAGAATATAATCAATCTGATTTCAGTGTTGACCATCTGGTGATGTCCATGTGTAGAGTCTTCCCTCATATTGTTGGAAGAGGGTGTTTGCTATGACCAGTGCGTTCTCTTGGCAAAACTCTGTTAGCCTTTGCCTTGCTTCATTCTGTACTCCAGGGCCAAATTTGCCCATTGCTCCAGGTATTTCTTGACTTCCTACTTTTGCATTCCAGTTCCCTATAATGAAAAGGACATCTTTTTGAGGTGTTAGTTCTAAAAGGTCTTGTAGGTCTTCATAGAACCATTCAGCTTCAGCTTCTTCAGTTTACTGGTTGGGGCATAGACTTGGATCACTGTGATATTGAATGGTTTGCCTTGGAGACAAACAAAGATCATTCTGTCGTTTTTGAGATTGCATCCAAGTACCGCATTTCAGACTCTTTTGTTGACGATGATGATTACTCCATTTCTTCTAAGGGATTCTTGCCCACGGTAGTAGATACAATGGTCATCTGAGTTAAATTCACCCATTACAGACCATTTTAGTTCACTGATTCCTAAAATGTCGATGTTCACTCTTGCCATCTCCTTTTTGACCACTTCCAATTTACAACCAGTCTATCCTAAAGGAGATCAGTCCTGGGTGTTCATTGGAAGGACTAATACTAAAGCTGAAATTCCAATACTTTAGCCACCTCATGGGAAGAGTTGACTCATTGGAAAAGACTCTGATGCTGGGAAAGATTGAAGGTGGGAGGAGAAGGGGATGACGGAGGATAAGATGGCTGGATGGCATCACCAACTTGATGGACATAAGTTTGAGTAAACTCCAGGAGTTGTTGATGGACAGGGAGGCCTGGCATGCTGCAATTCATGGGGTCGCAAGGAGTCAAACACGACTGAGTGACTGAACTGAACTGAGCTGAATTTACCTTGATTCATGGACCTAACATTCCAGGTTTCTATACAATATTGCTCTTTACAATGTTGCAGGTAGGGCTTTACAAAATGCAGCTAGGGCTTTCCTAAACCTGGATAAATGATAGGAAAGAGGTGACTTCCTGAAAATTGCATGGCAAATTGGTAAAGACTGGAAATAAACATCATTTTTAGATAAGAAAACAACTTCGGCTGATGGAAACAGGATTTCTGAACTTTTCTCAAAAGATCCATCAACAGACACTTTCAGAAACCAAAGACATAATATGCAAAGCAAATATAATAAGTTATGAGTGATTAAAATGTGTGAAAGAGCAACAATGAAGCAACATTTGCCCTAATGATGAAGCAACATCTGCCACACCCTCAAAAAAAAAAAATACAGGTAAAACATCTACATACAATTCTGAATCAAATCCCTTTTAAATTTGTTTACACGTGATTCTACTTTAAAAGCTAGCCACCTCCAATGGTCGCCCAATTTAGGTGAGAGAGGACAACACAGAGCATGCAATTTAAATTTAGTATCAGCATAAATAAGTCATTAAACATAAAATACTGAGAGAAAAATCATCAAGTGATTTAAAATTTGACACACACAAATATATTACTCAGAGTTTGGTGCGTATAAAAAGATTGCTCTCTTTCCAGATAAAAACGAGAACAAGTTAGCAATTTACACTTTCATGTACGCTTAGACCTGTCTTTCCACTTCTCACCATCAGCTTCATCTGTACACAGAAAGAAACTTCCAATTCCGCTACCTCTCACAAAAAACCCTCAAAACCACCGCGGCCTCGAAAGAGGCAGCTCTGGAGAGAGCACATCCCTCTGGAATCCTACAATCGCTCTCTGCCCAGAGGAACTTCGGGGTTCCCGCGTAACCAGGGAAGATGGCAATATGGCTTCTGGGACATTAAGAGCACCTTCTTTTCTGCAGTACCTCCGAACTTCCACGGACCTCACTGAAAGAGAGAGGCCAGTGGGGCATCTAAACCTAAGAAGAGGGTAGAGCAGAGTGGGATCCCTTCTCAGCAGTAAAGGAGAAGTTGGGAGCTGGGAAGAAAGAAAGGACAACTTTCTCTGGGGACAACTAAGGGTGGGGAGGAGTCTGAAGAATGGAGGGATCTGAAAGGCAGACGTGCCTCAAGGTGCACGGTCTTACCCACGGGTCGGCCTGTCTCGGACCGAGGCCTTGGAAGACGACGGCTGGACCTAGGAACCCCGAGCTCTGCAAGTCAGAAGTCCCCAAAGCCGGGCCCGGGACCAAGCAAGCGCAAAGGCCAACGCGATGGGACGGCATGGGGGCGTCGGCCGACCGCCCTCGTTCCAACCAATCCCGTCACACTCTCGTGGGCGCGCTCCTGATGACGTTAGGGGGCGTGGATAGATGCCCGCCACTCCCCATAGGCGTTTCCGGTTTCTCCGTGCTCACTTCCGGACTTCCTCAGCTTTGGATGGTTTGGGCGCGAAATGCTCTGAGCACAGCTCCTGAGAGGATTCAAGGATCAGTTTTTGGTGAGTAGGGAAAGCGCTTCGCTCGCCGGTGGCTCCAGTTTGGGGGATAAGTTTTGCGGCCAACACGTTTGTGGCAAACTTGCCGGCTTGTGTTTGAGGAGTTTCAGGTGGTTTTCCAAAAAGAGAGTGGGAGATCCGAACAGGTTTGCCTTTCGCAGCCAGGGATAAACAAAGTACTGTTTGATTCGCAAATAGGGAGTGAAGCCACGCATGTTTCCTCCCTCCCTTCCCCGAATCATCCTCATCTTCGTCCTGCTTCCTTACTCTTTCCTGCAATCAGTCGTGGAGCGAAGTGCGGCGTTTATGATGAGTGCCTTTGAGCCTTAAAGAAACTGCGGTTTGCAGCGTTGGTACCCCGAGGCATCAGTTGCAAAAAGTAAACTAACTGCGTGTTTGTAAGTTTTGGCAGACGTCGTGTTCACCTATTGTACTCACATAGAGATTTAGATTGGTGGTTTCCACGAGTTTCCGCAAGCTGACAAAAACAAGACAACCTAGAATGCTTCCCTGTTTCCTACAGGGTAAAGAATACATTCTTTACTGCAGTATGTAGTCTGGCCGCAAACTACAGTTCGAGTCTTTCTTCTGCCCGTTGCGTTTGCACATGTCAAAGCCTCTCTGAATTTTCCCTGAACAGACTGACTTCTTTTGAGCTGTCCTGCCAATGGGCCTTTTTTCCTCTCAGATACTTACTTTACTTCCCTTTCTTCTGGCTAAATATTTCAAAATGTAATTTATATACTACTTTTTTCTATGAGTACCTTATATCCCCCCATGCACACACCAGTTTGAGATATGCACTCATCTAACATTTGTTGCACTGTGTATAATTGACTATACACGGAAACTGTTTTCATATCTGTCTCTGCCTACTACCACTTGTGGTTGTTATTCCGTCACTAAGTCGTGACCATCCGATTCTTTGATACCCCATGGACTATAGCACACCAGGCTCCCCTGTCCTTCACTGTCTCCTGGAGTTTGCTCAAATTCGTGTCTGTTGAGTCAGTGATGCTATCCAACCGTCTCATCTTCTGCCTCCTTCTTCTTTTGCCTTCAGTTTTGCCCAGCATCAGGGTCTTTTCCAGCGAATCAGCTCTTCACATCAGGTAGCCAAAGTACTGAAGCTTTAGCTTCAGGATCAGTCCTTCCAATGAATATTAGGGTTGATTTTCTTTAGCATTGACTGGTTTGATCTCCTTGCAGTTCAAGGGACTCTCAAAAGTCTTCTCCACAGTTCAAAAGCATCAGTTCTTCAGTGCTCAACCTTTTTTATGGTCCAACTCTCACATCCATATGTGACTACTGGAAAAACCATAGCTTGACTGTACGGACCTTTGTCAGCAAAGTGATGTCTCTGCTTTTTAATAGGCTGTGTAGGTTTATGATAGCTTTTCTTCCAAGGAGCAAGCATCTTTTAATGTCATGGCTGGCGACATCATCCTCAGTGATTTTGGAGCCCAAGAAAATAAAATCTATCACTGCTTCCATTTTTTTCCCCTCTGTTTGCCATAAAGTGATGGGACTGGAAGCCATGATCTTAGTTTTTTATATGTTGAGTTTCAAACCAACTTTTTCACTCTCCTCTTTTATCCTCATCAGGAAGCTCTTTAGTTTCTTTGCTGTATGGCTTATTGCTTCAAGTATGTATCAATGAAAATAGAGCTTTTCAGGTGGTCTGTGGTAAAGGACCAGTTTTTTTTGTTATTGTTGCTTTTTTAATCAGTCACCACAATTGCTACTTTTGTAAAATACAATAAAAAAAATTACTAGTCAAATCCATGAAATATACAAGGAAGAACCCCAGTGTAAGCCATAAATTTGGGGTGATATGATGTGTCATTGTAGGTTCGTGGATTGTAGTAAATGCACTGCTCTGGTAAGGGATATTGATAGTAGGGAAGGTGGGTTAGATATATTCAAATTTTATATTCAAATTCTGCTTAATTTCTCTAAAACTTATCTTTAAAAGTCTGTTTTTAAATGAATTACCAGAAAAATTAAACTTTAGAAAAATAAAGCCAGTTATTTTTTGACCAGACCTAACATTCTTAAATTGTGGTCAAGTTGCTATAAAAGTTTCTAAATGAATATTTTTAATTTCTGTACTTAAAAAGATTGTAGCACTGAATTACATGTTACTGGATAAAGAATATCAAGAAAAATGATTAACAAAACCAAACTGTAAATAAGTGCCAAATGAGAGAGACCATAAGGGCGCACAGACTTTTAGAGAGCAATGAGGGAAAGTGGTTAGGTTTTCAGAAGCAGATGGCTCACAATCTGAGAGGAGCGTGGGCACAGACAGGAGAGTGAAGCTCAGGTAGAACTAGTGCATTATTCACAGTGTGTTCAGAAAATCAAGTCTAGCTGGAGAGGGAGATTCATTTGAGGAGTCGTGGGAGAGAAGTATGGAAAGCTTGGCAAGGCTAGATTGTTGAGGACTGCAAATGTCATGGTAAAGAGTTTGGTATTATGAGGTGGGTATTATTTAAGGGTTTTTATTTTTTAATTTAAAAAAAAAAAAATCACTTATTTTCTTCCTGAATTTAGAATTGGAAACAGCTAGTAGTGTTGATTGATGACTTTTCCATGCAGTATCAACTGCAGCCTGTTGGCTCATGTACGTGCATGAGGCTGGCAAGTGATACTAGCTATTGGTTGGAAATTCAGCTGGGGGTTTTGGCTAGGTCCTCAGTTTCTCTCCATGTTGACTTTCGTCATAGAGTGTTAGCTGGGTTTCAAGAGCAAATATTCCAAGCAAGGGGTAGTGGCAGCTACTAATCTGTTCATGTTTGGCCAGGAAACTGGTACAGAATCATTTCCACCATATTCTACCACTTAAACTGCTGCAGTGTCTATGAGATTTAAGAGAAGGGGACATAGACTACACCTGTCAACAACAGGAATGAGAAGGAATTTGTACCATTTTTAGTCTCCTGAATGGAATAAGGAGTAAATCTTAGCCCTCAATGGTTCCTTCACCTGGATGCTTTTCTCCAGTGAACAGCCTGAACTCCTGTACATGGCAGCCCTTCCAGGAGAGGTCCACAAGCACAGCTCTCATATGGATTGGTTTCTAAGTAGGGGAAGTAAAGGGCATGAGTGTTCGGTTAAGAGAATTAGACATTTCAAGAATGAAGCAGAGGAGACTGGTATAGTATAAGGTACCACATTGTTCAAGAGCAGAGTAAAGTGTATTTTAGCTTCCACTGTGTTTTGTGAATGTGAGAGTTGGACTGTAAAGAAGGCTGAGTGCCGAAGTGTTGATGCTTTTGAACTGTGGTGTTGTAGAAAACTCTTGAGAGTCCCTTGGACTGCAGGGAGATCAAACCAGTCAATCCTAAAGGAAATCAATCCTGAATATTCATTGGAGAGACTGATGTTGAGTCTGAAGCTCTAATACTTTGGTCACTTAATACAAAGAGCTTACTCATTGTATAAGACCTGATACTGGGAAAGACTGAAGGCAGGAGGAGAAGGGCACAACAGAGGACTAGATGCTTGGATGGCATCACCGAGTCAATGGACCTGAGTTTCATAAAGCTCCGGGAGATGGTGAAGGACAGGGAAGCCTGGCGTTCTGCAGTCCATGGGGGTCCCAAAGAGTCGGACATGACTGAACAACTGTATTTTGTAACTGATTTGACATGTAGTCCCTAAGTATAGTTCATGATCTTTCAGTTGATTCTTTCCCACCATTTTGGGGGTAGGGGGAAAGCCTGAACTTTTCCTTTTAAAATTTGAGGGAATAGATTTATTCAGAGTACCTTCTTTGTCTGTCTCTAAATCTGCATATATAACTGTATTAATGTAATTAACTTTGAATTTTTAGAAAAGAAATGGTGATTGATTTATCTATATATCTAATTGTGTGTGTGTGTGTAATGTACATACCACACATATTTAGGGGGGGTATGTGTGTGCATGTCGACATACTGTACCTGACTCTAAACTGTCTGCTCCTTATGGTCTAATGCAGAAATGAATGTTTTATTCCTCTGTTTCTTTTAGCAGAGATGAGTTTGGTGTGAAGAATCTTTGTTATAATTCTTGCAACCTAGCAAGAATTATAGCCTAAATCCTTAAGAGGGAATTTACCATATGCATTTCTACAGTGTAGACTCATGGTATAATCCTAAAAGTTATCTCCTCCCATCTTTGGCATAAATCTGTGTGTGTGTGTGTGTGTGTGTGTGTGTGTGCTGAGTCACATAGAATGATGAATCCATTAAGCCTAAAATAAGAAGACCTGAATGTTACTCTGAGTTGACATTATCTGTGACCAGAAAAAAACAATTCAGCACTTTATATTTCCCTTTTCTTGGATTTAAGCATGGAATAATATTACTATATGGGGGAGTATAAAGTTAGAAATGTGAAAGTGATTTTATATGACATTTTAAGGCCATACAAGTGGCAGAAATTTTTTAATGAAATTGAATTAGACATCTTTAATGAGAACCAGCATTATTTATTTTAAAATATGTTTAAATGCTTTAAAAAACACAGAATACTATCCCAAAACTTTCATTCTGATTTTTTAAAGGCAAACTTGGAACATTTATAGGTAGTCCTTTTAACAAAATATTAGTAATAAAACAAGTCTTAAGCATTCTTCTGTGTCCTTTTCATCTTTACAGATTTGAAAAACTGTTACAATTGTTCTGTTTAAATCAAGATGTCTAGCAAAGCAAATGCTTCCAAGAAAAAATCTCAACAGTTAAAAAGAAATCCAAAAAGAAAAATTGATGATGAAGAAGCAAAACTACCAGAGAAAAAGGTAACCATTCAGGACTTATTCAAAGAGCTTATCATTCAGGACTCTGGTAAAAATATCATCTGTTCTGTATAAAGGAGTATGTGAAGACTAAAGGTCAGCTTTACTACAAATTATAGTAATTTATATTCCATATATATGGTTATTTGGGGCTACTACAACATGATTTATAAAACTTGCAGATAAAGATTTTTTTTACTTTTTTTCCAAAATATTAATCAGAGCATTCTTTGGGGAAGATGCTATGGGACATTGCTAAGGTGTTCAAATGGGAATACTGGTAATAAAGTGTAATAAAGTGAATATGGCATTCATATATTAAAAGACAAGATAATCCGTCAGTTGGTGGAAGAGATTTTTATTAACATCAAGAAAAATTAGTTGGAGAGGAATTAGCTTCTTCCTGCCATAACTTTGTGCCTCTCTTATAAAAGAAATAATCAGCATTTTTTTCTCTGTATTAGGTAATGCCTATATTTTTTGTTTTGCAGGAAAAGTATTTAACACTATTTCACAGGCAAAATAAGTAATGATTTCTTTAAAACATTCTTTAGCACCATATGAAATTCTTTTATACATTATCACCATTGTTCAGGAGTTGCTTTATTATATCCTCCACTTGTGATAAATACACACCTTTTGCTGTAGAAGTAGCAATATACTTTTTTTCATCTTTCCAGAAGGTATATGAATTCACTCCAACATACATGACAAATCTATTGCAAAAGCAGTGTCTTTTATCTAGTACTTAATTGTGTGTGCATGTTTGTGTGTTTTTCTCTCTAGGTTAGAAACACAGTGAAAAAAAATAAAAATCATCCAAAACATCTGTCTTCTGAAGGTATTTCTTTTCTATGTTTTGTTTCACCATATCTTTCTCAAGCTTTATCTATTTATGAAAAAGTTCTCAGCATCTTGTTTATGAATTTTGCATAAGCAAAACATAGTAATAAATTGTAGCATTCTCATTTTTGCAAGAATACTTAGTGCTGGTTAGTCAGATACCTAGGTCAGCTAAAATTTTACTTACCACCACTAGCAAAATACTGTGTGGGTTTCTAAATTAAAAGGAACTAGAGAAATTCAAAGTACACAACAGTCTGACTTATTCTGATTTGTGATATAGAGACACACCTACTGATTTCTCTTTGAGACAAATACCCTGTTCTGCTACCACTGTTTAGATTAAATTGGAGCTAAGTTTGTCTAGAGTAAATTAGTTTGGAGAGATCATCTTTACTTAAATATCACTTCATCATGGAAGAATTTTCTACCTCCTCACCCAGGAACAGGTTAGGTCCTCTGGTTTTATACTTATATAATGAACAGTGCTTTTTCTTTTGTAATGTTTTGCATACCTGTAACTATAAATATTTAATCTCCCTTCTCTCCAAATGAATTTTCATGTAAGCCAATAGTGTATTTCTTTTCTTTATTTATTATAAGCAGAACAATGTCAGTAACCTACCAGACACTCAGTTTTTGGTTTGGTTAATTGCCTTAGTTCCAGTTGCCATCCAACATATGTCTAAAAGCATTTTCCTAGTCTTCTCAATAAGTCCTTTAGTCAGGTCATTTCTGAGAACCAGACTTTTATGCTGAATCCTAATAATTGAAGCTTGGTTCTTCATTTAAAATTGTCTTGCATTTCTGTCTGCAATATCAGCTAATGGTATTTAAGTTAACACAATAACAACATATTCAACACTTGGCATTTTATGACTGTGCAATAACAAAAAGAAATTAAACAGCTAATACAGCTTTATAGGATTGTGGCTTTCAGAATTCCATTGGCTCTTTCTAGATAAACTTGTCCTTGAATTTATAAATAAAAATATACACATTTCTAGATTAACCACAGTCTCTTCTTTGACCAGTGACAAGACAAACAAAGCATACTGCTCTAAAACAGGTAAAGATAGCATCCAACAAGAGAAAAACCTGGCAACCTCTTTCAAAGAGTAGCAGAGAACATTTGCAAACTATGATGGAATCTGTAGCAATGTGAGTATGAAATATTTTACATTTCACTCTTTTCATTTCTACTTATGTTTCCTACAAACAGTATCCTTTTAAATATTGTTGTCTATTTTATGGTGATATGGTGTTTTTCTCTTTTGCAAGAAGGTTTTTTTTAATGTCTTTTGATGGCCTAAGCCTTCAGTTTAAAAAAAGCCTTTATTAATATCAGAAACTTGGAATTTTATCACTGAAATAAAAATGAAATCTACATGGCCTAATCTGCTCTCTATAAACTTAAAACTTTTTTCTGTCAAGAGGGATACTTTAGGAAGAAGCTTGCTCAAATTGATACTTTATATGGAAACAGTGCTAACAGGAATACAGAGATAGGACTCGGCCATCAAGGCGCTGAAATCCATGAGAAGAGGCATATAAATTAGTTACAATGATATAATGTGATAAAAAGGACTTAGATCATTCAGTTCACTTCAATCGCTGAGTTGTGTATGACTTTTGCAACCCCATGAACCGCAGCACACCAGGCCTCCCTGTCCATCACCAGCTCCCCGAGTTCACCCAAACCCAAGACCATTGAGTTGGTGATGCCATCCAACCATCTAATCCTCTGTCGTCCCCTTCTCCTCCTGCCCTGACTCTTTCCCAGGATCAGGGTCTTTTCAAATGAGTCAGCTCTTCACAGCAGATGGTCAAAGTATTGGAGTTTCAGCTTCAGCATCAGTCCTTCCAATGAACACCCAGGACTGATCTCCTTTAGGATGGACTGGTTTGATCTCCTTGCAGTCCAAGGGACTCTCAAGAGTNTTTGATCTCCTTGCAGTCCAAGGGACTCTCAAGAGTCTTCTCCAACACCACAGTTCAAAAGCATCAATTCTTCAGTGCTCAGCTTTCTTTAGAGTCCAACTCTCACATCCATACATGATCATTGGAAAACCATAGCCTTGACTAGATGGACCTTTGTTGGCAAAGTAATGTCTCTGCTTTCTAATATGCTGTCTAGGTCGGTGATAACTTTTCTTCCAAGGAGTAAAGCGTCCTTTAATTTCATGGCTGCAGTCACCATCTGCAGTGATTTTGGAGCCCAAAAAAATAAAGTCAGCCACTGTTTCCCAACTATTTGCCATGAAGTGATGGGACCAGATGCCATGATCTTAGTTTACTGAATGTTGAGCTTTGAGCCACCTTTTCCCTCTCCTCTTTCATTTTCATCAAGAGGCTCTTTATTTCTTCTTCACTTTCTGCCATAAGGGTGGTGTCATCTGCATATCTGAGGTTATTGATATTTCTCCCAGCAATCTTGATTCCAGCTTGTGCTTCATCCAGCCCAGCATTTCTTATGATGTACTCTGCATATAAGTTAAATAAGCAGGATGACAATAGACAGTCTTGACGTACTCCTTTTCCTATTTGGAACCAGTCTGATGTTCCATGTCCGGTTCTAACTGTTGCTTCCTGACCTGCATACAGATTTCTCAAGAGGCAGGTTAGGTGGTCTGGTGTTCCCATCTCTTTCAAAATTTTCCACAGTTTATGTGATCCACACAGTGAAAGCCTTTGGCATAGTCAATAAAGCAGAAATAGATGTTTTTCTGGAACTCTCATGCTTTTTCAGTGATCCAGTGGATGTTAGCGATTTGATCTCTGGTTCCTCTGCCTTTTCTAAAACCAGCTTGAACATCTGGAAGTTCACAGTTCACATATTGCTGAAGCCTAGCTTGGAGAATTTTGAGCATTACTTTACTAGCATGTGAGATGAGTCAAGCCTAGCTTGGAGAATTTTGAGCATTACTTTACTAGCATGTGAGATGAGTCAAGTGTGCGGTAGTTTGAGCATTCTTTGGCATTGCCTTTCTTTTGGGATTGGAATGAAAACTGACCTTTTCCAGTCCTGTGGCCACTACTATGTTTTCCAAATTTGCTGGCATATTGAGTGTAGCACTTTCACAGCATCATCTTTCAGGATTTTGAAATAGCTCAACTGCAATTCCATCACCTCCACTAGCTTTGTTTGTAGTGATGCTTCCTAAGGCCCACTTAACTTCACATTCCAGGATGTCTGGCTCTAGGCGAGTGATCACACCAGCGTGATTATCTGAGTCGTGAAGATCTTTTTTGTATAGTTCTTCTGTGTATTCTTGCCACCTCTTCTTAATATCTTCTGTTTCTGTTAGGTCCCTACCATATCTGTCCTTTATTGAGCCCATCTTTGCATGAAATGTTCCCTTGGTATATCTAATTTACTTGAAGAGATCTCTAGTCTTTCCCATTCTATTATTTTCCTCTATTTCTTTGCACTGATCACTTGAGGAAAGCTTTCTTATCTCTCCTTGCTATTCTTTGGAACTCTGCATTCAAATGGGTATATCTTTCCTTTTCTCCTTTGCTTTTTTCCTCTCTTCTTTTCACAGCTATTTGTAAGGCCTCCTCAGACAGCCATTTTGCTTTTTTGCATTTCTTTTCCATGGGGATGGTCTTGATTCCTATCTCCTGTACAATGTCACAAACCTCCATCAATAGTTCATCAGGCACTCTCTCCATCAGATCTAGTCCCTTAGATTTATTTCTCACTTCCACTGTATAGTCATAAAGGATTTGATTTAGGTCATACCTGAATGGTCTAGTGGTTTTCTCCACTTTCTTCAATTTCAGTCTGATAAGGAATTCATGATCCGAGCCACAGTCAGCTCCCGGTCTTGTTTTTGCTGACTGTATAGAGTTTCTCCATCTTTGGCTGCAAAGAATATAATCAGTCTGATTTCAGTATTGACCATCTGGTGATGTCCATGTGTAGTGTCTTCTCTTCTGTTGTTGGAAGAGGGTGTTTGCTATGACCAGTGTGTTCTCTTGGCAGAACTCTATTAGCCTTTGCCCTGCTTCATTCTGTACTCCCAGGCCAAATATGTCTATTACTCCAGGTGTATCTTGGCTTCCTACTTTTGCATTCCAGTCCCCTATAATGAAAAGGACATCTTCTTTGGTTGTTAGTTCTAGAAGGTCTTGTAGGTCTTCATAGAACCGTTCAGCTTCAGCTTCTTCAGTGTTACCGGTCAGGGCATAGACTTGGATTACCATGATACTGAATGGTTTGCCTTGGAAACGAACAGAGATCATTCTGTCACTTTTGAGATTGCATCCAAGTACTGCATTTCGGACTCTCTCGTTGACGATGATGGCTACTCCATTTCTTCTAAGGGATCCCTGCCCTCAGTAGTAGATATAATGGTCATCTGAGTTAAATTCACCCATTCCAGTCCATCTTAGTTCACTTAGATTATTCCTATCCTTTAAATGTCCTTGACATAAAGTGATTGATTCTGCCTGGTTAGTAAGAAGGAGCACTTGAAAGAAATTAGAAAAAAATAAACATTAAATATAATGTAATGTTTGTGTATAATATCATATAAGAAACGAATCGCCAGTCTAGGCTTGATGCAGGATACAGGATGCTTGGGGCTGGTGCACTGGGTTAACCCAGAGGGATGGTATGGGGAAGGAGCTGGGAGAGGGGTTCAAGAGTGGGAACTTATGTACACTGTGGCGGATTCATGTTGATGTATGGCAAAACCAATACTATATTGTAAAGGAAAAAAAATGTTTTTAATTTAAAAAAATAAGAAATATAATGTAATGTTTGTAACTAATATATATTCAATCCCAATATTTATTCAATCCCTATTTTTTCTTTTCTAGATCAGTTCTGAGTGACAGTATTAGAGAAAATCAACAAATTCAAAATCATCTGAATTTCCTAAAGAAAAGGTAATATAGTTATACAATTAAAAAAACAGTTGAAACACAATCCAGTAAAAATCCAGTCTGTTCTTGTGTTACCAGAACAGATACTTATGGAATATAGAAGTTTTTTATTTGGGTTTTTCATTCTTTTGTGGTTGTCATTTTTTTGGTTTGTTTGTTTATTTTGTTTGTTTTGTTGTTGACGTTTTAAGAAGATGAATGGTTTGGGAATATGTATTCTACCCTAAGCTGCTGCTGCATGGAATTCTGAAGTAAGTTAAATTTAAGAGAATTTCTAAAGAATCTGAAAATCAAAGCACCTACTTCCAAAATTCACTTTTCTGTGTTGAGGTTTGAAAAAAGATTTTCAACTCTAACTCCGTTCAACTTCATTTTGAACAATTGCAAGTTAACAGTTCACCACTCTCATTTGATACTTAACCCTATTGCCCTGTTTTCTCTTCACTTCATATTATATAACATTATTTGTAACAAGTATAATTTTCCAGGATACTATTGCTCTTTATTTCTGTCAGGTCACAGGTGGAGGTTTCTTTTCAAGTATTTTTTGTTTTGTTTAAGTAATTTTATTTATATAAATAAATATACTGTACTGGCTCTTCGTTGCTGTGTTGTCTTTTCTCTCGCTGTGGCAAGCGGGGGCTACTCTCTAGCTGCAGGACGTGGGCTTCTCATGTGGTGGCTTCTCTTGTTGCAGAGCTCAAGCTCTAAGGCACCCAGGCTTTAGCAGTTGCAGCTCCCAGGCTGTAGAGCACGTTCTCAATAGTTGTGGCACAGGAGCTGAGTTGCTCTGAAACATGTGGGATCTTCCCCATCAGGGTCAAACCTGCGTCTCCAGCATTGTCAGGCAGATTCTTTAACACTGAGGCACCAGAGTGTTCTTTAAAGTCACCACTGCCAATAATTTTCAGTGACTTCTTTTTTCCTACTATCTGCCCTAAGCTGCTGCTGCGTGAAGTTTTGAAGTAAGTTAAACTTAAGAGAATTTATAAAGAATCTGAAAGTCAAAATCACCTACTTCCAGCTTTCTTTTTATAGAAGAATGTTCTGCATCTTAGTTTCCTCAAGTTTGCCTGGAAATGTTTGTGACCTAGTACTTTATTCTTGGGAAGCATGAGCACAAATACTGCTTTTTTAATTCATAATTCTCAATGATATTAATAGTAAGAAAATAGAAAGGGTATAATAGGATGGAAAAATAGGAAAAGGAGTACATCAAGGCTGTATACTGTCACCCTGCTTATTTAACTTATATGCAGAGTACATTATGAGAAATGCTGGGCTGGAAGAAGCACAAGCTGGAATCAAGTATGCTGGGAGAAATATCAATAACCTCAGATATGCAGATGACACCACCCTTATGGCAGAAAGTGAAGAGGAACTAAAAAGCCTTTTGATGAAAGTGAAAGTGGAGAGCGAAAAAGTTGGCTTAAAGCTCAACATTCAGAAAACAAACATCATGGCATCTGGTCCCATCACTTCATGGGAAATAGGTAGGGAAACAGTGGCAGACTTTATTTTGGGGGTCTCCAAAAATCACTGCAGATGGTGATTGCAGCCATGAAATTAAAAGACGCTTACTCCTTGGAAGGAAACTTATGACCAACCTAGATAGCATATTCAAAAGCAGAGACATTACTTTGCCACCAAAGGTCCGTCCAGTCAAGGCTATGGTTTTTCCTGTGGTCATGTATGGATGTGAGAGTTGAACTGTGAAGAAGACTGAGCGCCGAAGAATTGATGCGTTTGAACTGTGGTGTTGGAGAAGACTCTTGAGAGTCCCTCGGACTACAAGGAGATCCAGCCAGTCCATTCTGAAGGAGATCAGCCCTGGGATTTCTTTGGAAGGAATGATGCTAAAGCTGAAACTCCAGTACTTTGGCCACCTCATGCGAAGAGTTGACTCATTGGAAAAGACTCTGATGCTGGGAGGGATTGGGGGCAGGAGGAGAAAGGGACAACCGAGGATGAGATGGCTAGATGGCATCACCGACTCGATGGACGTGAGTCTGAGTGAACTCCGGGAGTTGGTGATGGACAGGGAGGCCTGGCATGCTGCAATTCATGGGGTCGCAAAGAGTCGGACACGACTGAGCGACTGAACTGAACTGAAGATAGGATGGAGTGGATGGGTGTGAGAGTTTGTGGAGACAGGTTGAAGAGATTAAAGAAGGACAACTAGTAGTGAACTTATAAACTGTTTACAGGAATGACAACCTGTTAGTAAAGAAGGAGTGACTAAAAATTTAATAGATAAACTAATGCATAATAAAGGTGTAGCAAAAATAAATAAAATGTAGCTATTTATGATCTTTTTAATATGGGGCAGGTAGCCATGTTTGGTGTGTATGAATGAGAATATTTTAGTATGTAATAACTATTCTTCACAGCAATCACACTGCTTCATCAGAAAAGATTAAATTCTGTTCAACAGATAACCTGTTTTTTCACAATACAGCAGCCATGGAGATACATATTTCAAAGACTGCTTATCGTCTCCTCATTTTTGCTTTCACAGCTCACTTTCTTTAGTTCCCAAAGTAGCAATACTCAAGATACTTTCCCTTCTACTGATGTGACAGAGTGTAGCCTTAGCAAATTGATTCTAATTAGAATCTGAACAAATTTTCCTCTAGCACCATTTCTGTGGCCTTCCCTGGTAGCTCAGCTGGTAAAGAATCCACCTGCAATGCAGGAGACCCCAGTTCTAACCCTGGGTTGGGAAGATCCCCTGGACGAGGGCATGACAACCCACTCCAGTATTCTTGCCTGGAGAATCCCCATGGACAGAGGAGCCTGGCGGGTGCTACAGTCCACGAGGTCACAAAGAGTCGGATACGACTGAGCAACTAGGCACAGCACAGCATGTCTCCAAATATAGTTGGAACACTTGTGCTTAGAGATACTTGGTAAATAAAAGTGATAGAGAATTATGTTTCCTGGTATATTAACATATTAAAATCCTATAGTAAATAAATGTTTCATTTTGTTTAACCTGGTGGTAGAGGTTTAGTCACTAAGTCATGTCCAACTCTTGAGACCCTATACACTATAGCCCAGCAGGCTTCTCTGTCTTGTCTGGATTTTCCAGACAGTACTGGAGTGGGTTGCCATTTCCTTCTCCAGAGGATCTTCCCAACCCAGCATCTTCCAAGTTAATGTTTACCACAGGAACTCTTTATTTTATAATTAGTCTCAGCTTTGCTTCTGTCTTCATGTTGTCTTCATTCTTTTAGACAAGTTGTCCTCAGTAGATTAGAACTGTATATATAGATAGCTTCCTGTTTAGAAAGAGGCAAAAGAAAGCTGTTAGTCTCTTAGCTTCAGTTAGAATATTCTGGGTGATTGATTCTGATTGGTTTGGGTGATTTGCCTCTTGTTGTACTGATTTTGTGGCAAGAGCTATTATGATTGATATAGATTGAATCATATATGCTTTTCCTTATCATGAAACAATAGAGTTGCTAATAAATAAAAATTAGCCACTATACTTTCTAGAGGAACATATTTTGGGGAATTCTGACTTATAGATATACAGTGTTGTAAATGGTGCTTAGATGTTGTTGACATAGTATTATGATAGGTATATAGTAACATGATAAACACTGGTTATATTTTTAGTTTAATAAGATTTTGTAGAATAACCTACAAATTTAGAACATTTGGAATGGTGAATGACCTTTCTGCAGAACAGGTTTGATAAAGTTTTAGGAAAAAACTGTTATAAAGGGAATCTTTATTTTACTTAAACCAAAAATTCAGACAGATTCTGTGCTTATGGGCTAATGATGATTTGGGGAATAGCTGAAGTTTATCCTGACAGTTTAATGAAAAGTATGATTGATAGAGTTTAAACAACCTACTTTTTTCTTTATAAAAATTAATATTTTGATTAAGATCCCGGGAAGACAAATCTTGGGTTCCACTGTTCTTCTAATTGCCTGCAAATCTCAAGTAGTAGGATATTTTTAGGATCCAGATACACTGCTATTAGACAGAAGGAACCAAATTTAGATTTTGCTTCTTGATTTCTTTCTCATGGAACTCAAGAATCAAACCTGGGAAAGCTGTATTGCTGTCTGCTGGAAGTGAGGTTAGTCATAAGATTTGAAGGGGATTTTTTTTTAAGTTAGGAAAAAATCATTAACTTAGAGTAACTGATACAGGCATTCTCTATTATTTGTCACATTCTGTGAAACAACCGAGATTTAAAGTTCAGCGTCATAGTTAAGACTAACAGAATAATGTTTCACCTCTTACCAGAAATTCACATTAAATGATAGACTTATACATGGTAGTAGTCCAGGAAACACATTCAGAAGATACAAGGAAATTTTTAGTTTATTTTAAACTGTGTATAAATAATCAATTGTCAAATGTGTAAAAGAGAAACTTTTCCTTTTATAAAGCAACCTAGGTACCCCATGATTTGTGGTAAATCTTAATCAATTGAAAGACTTAATGAGGACTTGTCAGGGCTTTTGGTCGGGGGGAGGCCTACTGCTAAGATTAACCACTATTAATAAAAGAATATTTCAGCCTTTAGAAATATGAGGGAAAGAAAAAGGGGACTGCAGTATTTCAAATCAAAAACAATACTAATGGTACTCAAAAATAAGCAGTTATGTTTTTATTCTGTCCCAAAGATTGCTGCAACTGTGTGAAACCCTGAAAGTCCCTCCCAAAAAGCTGCAAGATTTATCTCATGTGTCAAGTCTACTGAAAACGGAAAGGGCACAGCACAGAGATAATGAGGAAGGTCTGGCATCATTGCAGGTATGAAGTTTGAAAAGGGAATTCATTATTAGGGGAAAGGGGACAAGATTTAATTTAAAGTTATTTAAATTATGTTATTCTTCTAGTAACTAGTACTACATCTTGGGCAAGGTTTTTTATTAACTTTTTTTTTTTTTTAATCAAAGCAAAACCTTTCAATTTTGGTCCTCTAAAGTTAAGACTATTTCTAATATATTTGTAATTAAGTAGCAGCCTTATTTTTTTTTTATCAGACTTTAAATATAATGAACTGTCTTTATTTTTGATTAGCAAGTTATAGGAATTCATCACTAAATGCTGTAACATTTCAAAACATTAGTTTTTCTGTCCTTCAGTGCTACTTTATTGACAAGAAGAACACAATCATCATCATTATTTTTATAATCATTATAGATAACATGTAACAAGATCCTTCTATGTTTTTCTAGTCACTGTTCTAAGCACTTTACAGTTAATAGCCCTTAATGACTTAAAGAGGCTTGCGCTATATTTCATATTTTACAAATGTGAAAAAGAGAAATATTGGCACTTTTAGCTGAACCTTAGACAAACTGCTCACAGTTGTGATGCAGTCCTATTAGCCCAACTTTAGGGCATGTGATTTTTTCTTTATCCTGTGGAAGGTAGTGAGAGATAATATTTGCTGTTAGGATAAACAACAGGCTTTTAATTAGTGGATACTTTAGCAGTAAAGAAAAGCAATCTTAAGGGGCTTATTAAATAATTATTAAAACTAAAACAGATTGGACCGTATATCCCTTTGCTATTTTGAAGTAGTTTGTAGATCTGGTCTTTGTCAGCAGGTCAACTTTGTAAAGTAATAAGTCTGTTAATCTGTTACAAGGTGGTGGTAGTTTAAACAGGGGTTGCATCCCCAATGAGTCAGCATTCACAAATAGGTCATTCCAGCTTTTCCATGTGATTGAGAATAAAAATGGAAGAGTTTATTTGTAAGCAGTAGGTCTACTTGTAGATCTGTAAATTACAGATTTATAAATTTATAAATTATTGTAAACTTAATATATTTTGTAAATTTATATATATTGTAAATTTACATTGTTACATTGTCACCAAGTCATGTCCAACTTTTAGAGACCTCATGGACTATAGCACGCCAGGCTTCCCTGTCCCTCACCATCTCCCGGAATTTGCCAGGTGATACCATCCAGGCATCTCATCCACTGTTACCTTCCTCTCCTTCTGCCTTCAATCTTTCCCAGCACCACAGTCTTTTCCAGTGAGTCAGCTGTTTGCATCAGGCAGCTGAATACTGGAACTTCAGTTTCAGCATCAATCCTTCCAAAGAGTGTTCAGGATTGATTTCCTTTAAGATTGACTGGTTTGATCTCCTTGGTTTCCAAAGGACTCTCAAGAGTCTTCTCCAACACCACAGTTGAAAAGCTCTGCCTTCTTTATTGCCCACTTTCACATCCATACATGACTACTGTAAATATATAGAGTGGTGTTTTTAGTGGCTTTCTCACTTTCTTCATTGTGTGAGGTTATATTTAACTTGCATTACAGTGTTGCTTTGCAAGAGAATATTTTCAGTACTGTCACTAGCTCCCCGGCTTAATGAACAGTTGGGAAGGGTAATATGGCTTTTTTTTTTTCAGCTTTGTTTGAGATATAAGTAGCAAAGTGGTAAGATATCTAAAGTGTACATCATGGTGATTTAATGTATATATACATTGTGAAAGGATTTCCCCCATCTTATTAATTAATGCATCTGTCACCTCACTGTTTTTTTTTTTCTTGGTAAGGACATTTAAGTTCTACTTTCAATTATATAATGCACATTTCAGTTATATAATACATTGTTCTCCATGTTTTGTATTAGATCCTGTGACCTTGTTTGGCCTAATAAATGGAGCTGTCAGACCTAGAGTTTTGGGTAGTCAAGAATCAGCACCTTTCTGTAAGGGTCAGATGATAAACATCTTGCTCTTTATGAGTCGCATTGGTTTTTATTGCACAGTCTTTTTCGTTTTTTTAACATCCTTCAGAAATGTAAAAATCATTCATAGCTCTTGAACCAATCAAAAACAGCCCATGAGCAGTTGCAGACCTCTGCAGGTACCCTTTCTAATGGTTTCTAGAAGCCATAATATATTTGTTAAGGAAGATTACTATAATTGACAGTAGCAGTTCTGCTTTCAGTATTTGGAAAATGATGTTTAATGTAAATACCAACCATATTGCTCACCAGGATTTCAGAGTTATTACTTCATTACTTTCGTGTGGCTTCTGTATGGCTTATTTACTTGTTCCCTGATCCCCAGAGGCCGCGCTGTCCTTTACTGTTGCTAGGACTAGATTATCTTTGCCCTAATGTTCAGCACTTTTTCTTTTGGCAAATGAAAATAGCACTCAGATGTTCCTAAATTAGAGTTTCTCTGCTATTACATACTGCTTAAGGAATGCTGCTATACCTGCTGCTGTGAATCCTTGGGTTCTGCTAGATTCACATAGGTTTCCCAGGATCTCTGATACCAGCAGCTTTGGTAAGTTTTTGAGGAAAGGTTCAAAAGGTTCATTTACATCTTTGTTCCGTTGGTAAATCAATCTCTAGGGAGACTTTTTTGAAAGAAAAATGAAAATTATCAGTTTCTTTCAGAAGTGTTTCAATATGTAAGATGTTCTTAAAACTGTTTGGGTTTCACTTAATAGTATATTTAATTTAAAACATTAGCTTTCTCTTTCTGATGCAGGAAGAAACAGATAAAATGGTAGCGACTATAGAGTCAATGACTCAGGATATTCACAGCCTAAAGAACAAAGTTCATGTTCTGACAAGTGAGGTGGAAGAAGAAGAAAAGAAGATAAAACAGGTAATTGTTCCCTCCCCAAAAAAAAGTTATTACTAGAATCTGGATATAATTTTTCATTATTAGATTTTACCCAGACAGCTTTTGAGTATAATAAGAGAAATCAACTTTTGGGAACAGTCTAGCTTTACAAAATAATCTATAGCTTTCTTTTTCTACTTTAGATATTTCATATCGATAGTGGGGTACTCTCTCTTCCTGAACTTTCTCAAAAGAGTCTCAGAACACCCATCCTTCAGGTAAGTACTTACAATTTACCACATTACCTGCATCACCAGTTATAAATTTCATATATGTAAAAAAAATTATATGCTACTTCTCCTTTTAAACAAATGAAATCTATGATATAAACTATAAGGGAAAATTATTTTTCTCATATGATGGTATAGTTTGAACATCTCATGCTTGTCAGTTGCTATATAACATTCCATTGTATAGATGTGCCATAATGTAATTTGTGGAGATTTTGGAAATAAATAATTTTTCTAGTACAGGTAATGCTATGTACACCTTTGTATATGCATTATTACACATTTGTATGTTCATGGCTGTAGAATAGATTTCTGGAAGTAAATTCTGACAAATTGCTTGGTTTATGCTTCTAATAATTGCATGTAATTTTTCCTAAAATAGTATACTATGTCCTATTTGTAGTAGGCTGCACACTGGTAACTTATCTTTTTTCAAAAGACCCCAATAGATACTATAGTGTCACTGTTTACCCTGGTAGAAAGTCTGTATGTTTTCTCAAAAAGTAGCAAAAATTTTCCTATCAAAAATCTACGTAGGCTGAGAGGAATGGGAATGGGCAGAGAGGAAACAGAATAATATAGATTTAAAAGAAGAATGGCAATTAGTTGATAGATAATTGCAGTTGAGTGATTATATAAGATTATTATTATATCATTCTCTCTAAATAACATATCAATACATATAACATTTTTCATAGTGAAAGGTTAAAAACTAATTACATGGGTAAAGTCAAAAGGTACACACTTCCAGTTACTTATAAATAAGTCGTGGGGATGTAATGTATAAGCTGGTGACTAGAGTTAATACAGTATTGTATATTTGGAAGTTGCTAAGAAAGTAGATCTGAAAGTTCTCATCACAAGGAAAAAAAAAATTTATATCATGTTTGGTGATAGATGTTAACTAAACTTACTGTGGTGATCGTTTTGTAGTGTATACAAATATCAAATCATTATGTTATATGCCTGAAGCTAATATAACATTCATGTCAATTACATATCAATAAAAAATAAAATTTAAAAAATGAATTATTCTATCATGCCCACAGAGAGAAATTCTGACGCTAGTTCCAAATCAGAACAGTCTTCTGAAGGACTTGGAAGTTCTCCATAATTCATACCAGATGAAGCACATGTTCACCTTCATTGAAGAAGTCTATAAAAGACTGGATGCCTCTTAAAGAGTTGGCTTATTTTTTTTTAGATTGTCCCATATTAATTTAATGTTTATGAATTGTAAAAATGTTAATCTATGTGATATTGCAGAGGCTGAGGCTTCTTCAGATACGCACTTTAAAATTAACCTCTATAGATCTACCGTTAGCATCTAATATAGGCCTTAAAGAGTGTTTTTATCAGTTCACAAGTCTAGGAACTCACATTTATGTTACTGTATCTCCAGTTATGTGCCCATAACCATAAAGTGAGAATAGCCACAATCTGATGGTTTATAATGGCTGGATAGAGCTTGTTTATTGTTTAATGCAAAGCAAGTGTGATACTATGATTTAATATATGTAAATTGTTTATAGTGCCTAGCGCATAAAAACATAAGCGTTTGCTATCCTTATTGTTCTTTAGCTGATGACTTGCATTTTCTGTCTGGTCATGTGGAACTTGCAACATCCCCAAATCCCTTTGCTCTTTTACACAACACCCTAGACTTTTTGTGGCATCATTATGATTTACCAGGTGTCTTTAACTTTAAAGGCAGCATGAAAGTTTTGTTTCTTTGTTTAGGTTAGTGAATAGATGCTGAATGTTTATTTTCTACTCTCATCAGAGCATACCTTTACTTCATAAAATTGTTAAAAAGAAACCCAAGCTCATTTACTCCCTTAAAACAAATACCAAACCAAAAAAAAAAAATCCCTTCTTTCTAAACCTTTCCTCATGATAATAAGCATATACATGTGAAGAAATTATCACTTAAATACATTAAAAATCATTTTTAACCAATCACAAGATATAATCCGGGTTGCTTTTAAGTATTTGTAGAATAAAATAACACATTTAATTACTTTTCTGTCTAACCTAGAATGTTTAGTCAGTTAATTTAGAAGGTGCAATAATTCTGGTAATGCCCTCCAGGCTGAGACCACCAGGAAGACAGCTTGGGTTAAACAAGTTGGATTTAGTACTCACTGTAGTCATTGGGAACCTTGCACAGCTCAGCAAAAGGGTCAGAAGCAATATCCTCTTAGGAAATAATGGTCAAGAAGGACATTAATAGATTTTAAGGGAAGGAAGGTCTTCGAAAAAGGAAACCTGTAGAGCAGCATTTAAAGAGAACATGATTGTATATACTTCAGACTGTCTACTATGTGCTAGGAAAAACAACTAAAAGAAAAAGATTTTACAAAATGTCTTAAAACTTCAGAAACCTGGGAAATTTATAATCTTGTGTTTCTTAGAATGCTAGGACAGCCCCAGCTTACTGATTTCTGTCATTAGTCATGATGTGTATAATAGTTTTTGGTGGGATGAAGGAGTTACTAAGTCTACTGTTCTGTTAGAACGTCTGTTTAACAGGTGACTGAAAGTCAACAAGAATTTCAGTTCTCCATTGTTGCTAAGAGGTAGTTCTTTATCACACATAAACTGGCCATCAGTCAGTTCAGTTCAGTCACTCAGTCGTGTCCGACTCTGCAACCCCATGAATCGCAGCACGCCAGGCCACTCTGTCCATCACCATCTCCTGGAGTTCACTCAGACTCACGTCCATCGAGTCAGTGATGCCATCCAGCCATCTAATCCTCTGTCATCCCCTTCTCATCCTGCCCCCAATCCCTCCCATCAGAGTCTTTTCCAATGAGTCAACTCTTCGCATGAGGTGGCCAAAGTACTGGAGTTTCAGCTTTAGCATCATTCCTTCCAAAGAAATCCCAGGGCTGATCTCCTTCAGAATGGACTGGTTGGATCTCCTGGCAGTCCAAGGAACTCTCAAGAGTCTTCTCCGACACCACAGTTCAAAAGCATCAGTTCTTCGACACTCAGCTTTCTTCACAGTCCAACTCTCACATCCATACATGACCACTGGAAAAACCATAGCCTTGACTAGATTACCCCCTTATAGCTTAGAAATGAGAAGGAAATGGCAACTCACTCCAATATTCTTGCCTAGAGAGAATCCTGTGGACAGAGGAACCTGGTGGGCTGCCATCTATGGTGTCGGACAGGGTCGGACACCACTGAAGCGACTTAGCATGCATGCGTGCATTGGAAAAGTAAATGGCAACCCACTCCAGTATTCTCTCCAGGAGAATCCCAGGGACAGAGGAGCGTGGTGGGCTGCTGTCTATGGAGTCACACAGGGCCGGACATGACTGAAGCAACTTAGCATGCACACATGCATAGCTTAAAAAAGTACATGATCTAATTTTGAGATATCTACAGTATCTTCTGGCAGGTAGGCAAAATATACAATATTTTCTTCAAAGGCTGAATTTTGGTGTGTAATCTTTGTGAAGAATTTAAGAGTTAGTAACAGACCCAAGTAAAATTGAAATTCAACTACACAAGGTCCCAGTAATGCAGATGGTCATGCTCTTGAAATATTCTTATCTGTCTAAATTCTCACATACAAAGCCCATGCCAACTATGATACACGTTCTCTTCAGTGACTGATGAGTACCAAAAGCAGAAACTTTAAATTCTAAAAGATAAATATTTTGGAACAAAGGATATATGGTATAAAGATATAGCCTGTGATAAAGATAGCATATCAAATAAAATGTAGAGAAAATACATTATTCAGTAAATGATCTTGAAGAAACTAGCTAACTCCACTGGGGAGAGAGCTGGAGCATGGGTGCATACGTACTAAGTCACTTGAGTTGTGTCTGACTGTGCAGCATATGGACTGTAGCCCATCAGACTCCTCTGATGGGCAAGAATACTGGAGTGGTTGCCTTGCCCTCCTTCAGGGGATCTTCTCAACCCAGGGAGTGAACCCATGTCTCTACGTTTCCTGCATTGATGGGGAAGGCCGGGGATTCTTTACCACTAGCACCACCTGGAAAGCCCACGGGGTGGAACAGTGGTGGTGGTAAATATTCCTACTTTATGACAGAATAGATTCAAAGTAAATAAAATTAAATGAGAAAATAGAAACTAAAAAGAATTTATGAATGAATAACTGATGTTCAGTTCAGTCGCTCAGTCATGTCTGACTCTTTGCGACCCCATGAATCGCAGCACGCCAGGCCTCCCTGTCCATCACCATCTCCCGGAGTTCACTCAGACTCACGTCCATCGAGTCAGTGATGCCATCCAGCCATCTCATCCTCTGTCGTCCCCTTCTCCTCCTGCCCCCAATCCCTCCGAGCATCAGAGTCTTTTCCAATGAGTCAGCTCTTCGCATGAGGTGGCCAAAGTACTGGAGCTTCAGCTTTAGCATCATTCCTTCCAAAGAAATCCCAGGGCTGATCTCCTTCAAAAT
>SJYQ01003408.1:588372-642689 GCA_006410935.1 Redunca redunca | reverse complement strand
ATAAAGTCTGACACTGTTTCTACTGTTTCCCCATCTATTTCCCATGAAGTGATGGGACCAGTTGCCATGATCTTCATTTTCTGAATGTTGAGCTTTAAGCCAACTTTTTCACTCTCCTCTTTCACTTTCATCAAGAGGCTTTTTAGCTCCTCTTCACTTTCTGCCATAAGGGTGGTGTCATCTGCAAATCTGAGGTGATTGATATTTCTCCCAGCGATCTTGATTCCAGCTTGTGTTTCTTCCAGTCCAGTGTATGCAGGTCAGGAAGCAACAGTTAGAACTGGACATGGAACAACAGACTGGTTCCAAATAGGAAAAGGAGTACATCAAGGCTGTATATTGTCACCCTGCTTATTTAACTGATGTTAGTGTGTCTAAACCCCTACAGACATACTCCTCTTATAGTACTTTATTGCATTTTGCAGATACTGCATTTTTTACAAACGTTTTTGGCTATTTTCCAAACACTGTTATTTTTAAATTAAGGTGTCTACATTGTTTTTATATAATTATAAATTTATTTATTTTAATTGGAGGTTAATTACTTTACAATATTGTATTGGTTTTGCCATTCATCAACATGAATCCACCAAAGGTATACATGTGTTCCCCCATCCTGAACCCCCTTCCCTCCTCCCTCCCTGTACCATCCCTCTGGGTCGTCCCAGTGCACCAGCCTCAAGCATCCTGTATCCTGCATCAAACCTTGACTGGCGATTCATTTCATATATGATATTACATATGTTTCAATGCCATTCTCCCAGTCATCCCACCCTCTCCCTCTCCCACAGAGTCCAAAGGACTGTTCTATACATCTGAGTCTCTTTTGCTATCTTGCATACAGAGTTATCATTACCATCTTTCTAAATTCCATATTTATGCGTTAGTATACTGTATGGGTGTTTTTCTTTCTGACTTAGTTCACTCTGTACAATCAGCTCCAGTTTCATCTACCTCATTAGAACTGATTCAAATGTATTCTTTTTAATGGCTGAATAATACTCCATTGTGTATATGTACCACAGCTTTCTTATCCATTCATTCATCTAGGTTGCTTCCAGGTCCTGGCTATTATACACAGTGCTGAGATGAACGTTGGGATACACATGTCTCTTTCGATTCTGGTTTCCTCGGTGTGTACGCCCAGCAGTGGGATTGCTGGGTCATAAGGCAGTTCTATTTCTAGTTTTTTAAGGAATCTCCACACTGTTCTCCATAGGATATAATACTGTTGTACAGTTAATAGACTTACAGTATAATGTAAATGGAACTTTTATATTCGCTGTAAAGTAAAAAAAATTGATGTGACTTTGTGGTGAGATTTGCTTTATTGTAGTGATCTGGAACTGAGCCTGCAGAATCTATGAGGTATGTCTGTATTATGCATATACAGACATATACATTATCTTTGTTGATAAAACCATAAAGGAAAAAAAATCAGTAGATCACTACATAAGACTTTGAACTCTTTAAGATAAAATTTTGAAAAAAATAAGCCAAAGGCACAACACAGACTGAAAAATATCTGCAACATATATAAAACATAGTATTTTTGTTCAAAAAGCTGTAAAATCCAGTAACAAGTTAAATACCAATAGGAAAATGGGCAATTCTCAAAGGAAATAAGTAGTCAGTAAGTATCAATACTTGGAAGATTTTTCAACCTTAAAAATCATGTAAATGCAAATGAAGACAAAACTTTTTCAACTATTGGGTTGAAAAAGATTGAAAAAGACTGAAAAGGAAAGTTGCCGAACATACAGGAAAATGGGTACCTGGTAATGCTGCTGAAAGAAGGAGGGCAAATGATGTCATTTGGCAGGGGCCACGGGGAGTGCACCCTGTACAGATACGTTAACAGAAACACAGTTTACTGTCAGTCATTTAAAGTCATTATTTTATATTAATTCATCCATTCTCACAACTTTCAGTTGGGCATATGTTTAACAAACAGGTTTTGCCTAAATATGAGACACCTGCTCAGTGACCTAAAATTAAAGGATTTGCTTTCTTTTATTTGGTTGGGTAGAATATCTTGGCATTGTTTACTGAAAATAAATGCAGGTGCATGTGTCAAAATTAATACTTGAGTCATTTAGATTGGCGTAGTTTCCAAACACAAGTCTCCTAAATCCTCTCAGATTTCATTCACTGTCAAGAAATATTCAGCTTTAAGGAAGAAAGAAGGAAAGCAAAAACAGAGAAATTCATGTTTCCCGTGTGCACTTTATTCTTTCTAATGTGACTGATATATTTTTCTGTCCTAACTAGTTTTCTTGTTAAGAGTTGCTGCCCTTTCTTTCTAACTTCACTCTGCAGGACAGTCTCTGGGTCCATCCACGTCTTTACAAATGACCCAATTTCGTTCCTTTTCGTGGCTGAGTGATAGTCCATCATATATATGTATGACATCTTCTTTACCCATTCTTCTGTTGATGGACATTTAGGTTGCTTCCATGTTCTGGCTATTGTAAATAGTAATGCAGTGAACTTTGGGGTGTGCTCTGTGGTGACCGAAATGGGAAAGAAATGCAAAAGAGAGGGGATATATGTATACATATAGCTGATTGATTCAGTTTATCATGAGGAAAAACTAACACAACATTGCAAAGCAACTATACCCCGTGAACCATGAACTCCCTGATGTTCAAGCTGGTTTTAGAAAAGGCAGAGGAACCAGAGATCAAATTGCCAACATCCACTGGATCACGGAAAAAGCAAGAGAATTCCAGAAAAACATCTATTTCTGCTTTATTGACTATGCCAAAGCCTTTGACTGTGTGGATCACAATAAACTGTGGAAAATTCTGAAAGACATGGGAATACCAGACCACCTGACCTGCCTCTTAAGAAATCTGTATGCAGGCCAGGAAGCAACAGTTAGAACTGGACATGGAACAACAGACTGGTTCCAAATAGGAAAAGGAGTACGTCAAGGCTGTATATTGTCACCTTGCTTATTTAACTTCTATGCAGAGTACATCATGAGAAATGCTGGGCTGGAAGAAACACAAGCTGGAATCAAGATTGCCGGGAGAAATATCAGTCACCTCAGATATGCAGATGACACCACCCTTATGGCAGAAAGTGAAGAGGAGCTAAAAAGCCTCTTGATGAAAGTGAGAGGAAAGCAAAAAAGTTGGCCTAAAGCTCAACATTCCTAAAACGAAGATCATGGTATCCGGTCCCATCACTTCATGGGAAATAGATGGGGAAACAGTAGAAACAGGGTCAGACTTTATATTTTTGGGCTCCAAAATCACTGCAGATGGTGACTTCAGCCATGAAATTAAAAGACACTTACTCCTTGGAAGAAAAGTTATGACCAACCTAGATAGTATATTCAAAAGCAGAGACATTACTTTGCCGACTAAGGTCCGTCTAGTTAAGGCTATGGTTTTTCCTGTGGTCATGTATGGATGTGTGAGTTGGACTGAAGAAGACTGAGCACCAAAGAATTGATGCTTTTGAACTGTGGTGTTGGAGAAGACTCTTGTGAGTCCCTTGGACTGCAAGGAGATCCAACCAGTCCATTATGAAGATCAGCCCTGGGATTTCTTTGGAAGGAATGATGCTAAAGCTGAAACTCCAGTACTCTGGCCACCTCATGTGAAGAGTTGACTCATTGGAAAAGACTCTGATGCTGGGCAGGATTGGGGGCAGGAGAAGGGGACAACAGAGGATGAGATGGCTGGATGGCATCACTGACTCGATGGACGTGAGTCTGAGTGAACTCCGGGAGATGATGATGGACAGGGAGGCCTGGCGTGCTGCGATTCATGGGGTCACGAAGAGTCAGACACAACTGAGCGACTGAATTGAACTGAACTGAACTTGAGTGTATTTCTTGCCATTCCCCGCCACACAACCACTTTCACTAAAGTGGCTGCTGCTTGTAGAAACCATATCCAAACACTGGTCATATTTGTTAAAATTGGACAAAGAGGAAGATAAAGGAGGGACATTTTCCAAATACAACAAAGTGGGAATTCCTTGGTAGTCCAGTGGTTAAGACTTGGTGCTTTCACAGCCAAGGGCCCAGATTCCATCCCAAGTATCAGGGCTTTAAGCTACCACAAGCTGCATGGCGAGACCAAAAAAAAAAGAAAAAAACAAACAATAAAACTATTATGCTTTTTTTTTAATGAACTTTTTCTTAATTAATAGAAACAAATATGTCTTAAAATCAGTTTTAATCATTTCCACCCCTAAGGAGTTCCTTAAAATTAAGGTAGATTTTCAAATGGAATGAAAGCTATATAACAAAAATAACAGTGATAAAGTGGCCGATATTTATTGATCTGTGCTACATGCCAGGCACTGTTGTAAGCCCATTACATGTATATATGTATTTATACCAATATTTAATCCTAATTATGGGGATCAAATCCCATAGGAATCAGCATTATTCACATCCTGCATAATCTGAGGCAAAGGAAGCTAAGTAACTGAGATCACTCAAATAGTAAGTGACAGAGCTAGAACATGAAAAAAAATTATAATTTTGACTTCTTAGGAATTTGCTGATAAGCTACAAATAATAGGTAGTTCTGAGGCTATTGAGTGAATCCTAATACAGAGTGTACAAATATTTGATAATATGTATTATGAATTTGTTCAGTTGGATTTCTAGAAGAAAATCTTAAATTTACATTAGAAACCTTCCTCCCCCCACCTTTTTTTCTTTTTTTCCTTTTAATTTCAGGAGTCAAAAGTTTCAGTGAGGATGGGGAGAGAGGCGGGTCGGGATTTCAGGATGGGGGGACACATGCACCCATGACTGATTCACTTCAATGTGTGACCAGAACCATTACAATATTGTAATGTAATTATCCTCCAATTAATTTAAAGAAATTTCTTCACTTGGCAATGGATATTTGGTAACCTGTCATTCCACTGTAGAATTAAATGTATTTGAAAAGAATTTTCTTCACATCCAAATATATATATATATGTATACCCAAATTCTCATATATTGTGGGATTTTATGATCAATGTTTCATTTTGATTTTTTTTTTTGTCTTTTACCCATTCTCATTTCTGATTGCATCACTTAGCTTCTGCTTCAGACAACCTGCATTAAAATTTGTCTTTAATGTTCTACTTGCTTAATGACTTACAGAAATAAAGTAAAAAAAAAAAAGTTTAGGTTAACTTGATGAACCTATTTCAAGTTTAATTATCTTCATCCAATGCAGTTTTCCTGGAAAAGATATATTTTTCCTTTTTAGCTATTTTAGCTATGGCAAAAGCTACTATTCTAGTTAGTTCCGATGTTTAATAGAGAGCAAAGAACTTTGTAAAAAAAAATAGAAGTTTCTGTTCTGGAACATGTACTCTAAACCTGGGAAGACAGGTATATGTCCCTCCAAGTCCATAAATAACTCGGCCCCTGACTTTTTAAGGTTTTCTCTGATACTATACTTCATACCTAAAATAGTTTCTGTTCTATAAATAACAGCTTCTGTTCATTTTTTAAAATCCATTTTTCTCGAATAATGTACAGGAAAGATTAGATTTATATAGGTCCCTTAGGACCATGCATGGGTATAGGTTGCCCTGGGTAACATAATTTTTTAAAAGTTATCAGTATACCAGGATCAAAAATGCTCTTGCTTTGATATCCAGTAATTGTCCTCAGAAACAATTTCCTCCAGTCACTTTCAACTACCAACTACCCATTGTATTAGTTAAACCAACGTCTTCAAATAAGAATGCCCTAACATCTCTAGGTTTGATCTTGACTTTGTCAGACTTAAACATGGTAAACAGTATCCTCCCAAGTGACCACACTGAAGTTCTTTCTCGATACGGCGGAGACATTTGTACTGTTTATTATCCTAAGGCTCAGGTATTGTGTGCTGAGCTGCCCATGGTGCTTGAAATTGCAGCCAGTGGAGCCAGGTAAATTCTGAGTGAATTTTCATTTGAAAGACCAAGGTAAAGGAATTAAAATTCTCAGAAAACACTCTGTTCCACGAGGGGCCTCCTTAGAGATCACTCTCGTTCAGACTTGGAAGTTTAGAGCAGCAAAATCATTTTCTTCAGAATAGATAAAATATATAAACAGTCAGTACTGTCTTCCTGTTGTTTCCTATTTGTCTGGGTCCCATTCCTTTTTATTCTTTTCCATTGTATCCTGTCAGAAAGATAGGTTTTGTGTCTAGAAAACATCCATCTCTCAATCAAGATGAGTTTTCAGTGCCTTTTACACCATAAAACTAAATGTGGCAGGAAGAGGAGGAATGAAAATACTCGTGATCTTTTTCACCTGACGTCATAAACTCCTCCCTTCCTCCGGTTGTGGACACCCTGTCTTTCTCTTGCCCTCCTCTTTCCGCATAGAACTAATTAGGGAAGGTAGGGTTGAAGAATTAACCAGCCTTGGACGGAGAAAGAGACACTGCACTGCCACACAGTTTAAGACTTCAGTTCCAGACTGAACTCTCAACGTTAGGTAAGCATTTATTCATTAAAATAACAAGTGTCGAGTCATTGGTTATAATTACAAGCAGAAATGGGAGACATAGAAAGAGGAGAGGTGAAATTCAACGTTGTATAGGAAGATCAAGCTATATTTAAGTTTGCAGGAAAAGATAATTTCTTGCTGTTGTTTTGGGTTTTGGGGGTGCTTTGTTTCTTTGCTCTCTTAGGTTTTGATATGGAGAAAAAAAAAGCCTTACACAATATCAATTATTTGCATTGTGACATGGGCACACTAGAGAAACAGACAAGAATCTCTCAAGAGAAACCTATCATCTGAAAAATAATCAGTATTATTGGATTACAAGTACTGTAAAAAGTTCTTTATTTCCTCCTTAACAAACATTCACTATTGTATTATAAGTGGTGTGTGCTGCGCTAGCCGCTCAGTCATGTCTGACTCTTTGTGACCCCATGGACTGTAGCATCCCAGGATCCTCTGTCCATAGGATTCTCCAGGCAAGAATACTAGAGTGGGTTGCCATTCCCTTCTCCAGGAGATCTTCCCAACCCAGGGATTGAACCCAGTCTCCCGCATTGCAGGCGGATTCTTTACCATCTGAGCCACCAAGGAGGCCCATAAATGGCATATTACATCATAAAAACAGAGACCTTATGTTTTATTTATTTATAAGAATGAATTCTAGGAGAATGTCATGCCTTCCTTGTCTGATTAATACTACTAACATATTTTAGCTGCTTGCTGTGTCCTGATGGGCACCCAAATGCCTCAAGAAACCTCAGTTCCTAAAAGTTATGTGAGTTTAATTATTTTCCTTGAGACAGCAACTCTGCTAGTGATAAAATTGTGGCTAAAGGAGGCACAAACCTTTACTTTCCTATTCAAGAACAGCTGTTTATTCAGAAACAAATTCACAAGCGTAGAGAACAAACTTGTGATTGCCAAGAGGTGGTGGTGGGGAGGGATGGATTGGGAGTTAGGGATTAGTAGATGCAAGCTATTGTATATAGAACAGATAAACAAAGGTCCTACTGTATAGCACAGAGAACTATATTCAATATCCTGTGATAAACCATAATGAAAAATAATGTACATATATGTATAATGAATCTCTTTCCTGTACAGCAGAATTTAGTACATTATAAATCAATTATACTTCAATAAAATAATTTTTAAAGAATATTTGNCATTATAAATCAATTATACTTCAATAAAATAATTTTTTAAAGAATATTTGCTTATTATAGGGAATTTATAATTGAGTTATGAGGATATAGCATTCTGATCTTACACTTTTCAGAGTTAATAGTTGTCAGTATGACTTTCTAATGGGATTCCAAATGTTAAAAAAATATTTTTTGAGACTATTTTTCATTCTTATTCTCTGAGAATTTCTGTTTTGTTTTTTGTGAGCTTTAAAATTTATCTTCTTCTTAAACAGAAGGAAGATCCTTATGAAATTTATCACTGTTTTCACTAAAGGATATTGTCTAGTGTTGTATATTAATTGCAGTGTCCTCTTTGTGTGAACCCATGAGAGAACTGTCTCTCTGATTTTAATGTCACCAATCTGTGACCCTGCAAAACTTGTGAATCAAAAGAGCTGCTTAGCCTAGAAAGATAAACTGAAGCCAGAGCAAGGTAGGTTCTGATTATATAGAAGTTAGAGAACTGGACTTAATTTAGAAATGAATAAGTGAAATTTTAGCAAATGCTCTGGTAAAAAGTATAAGGATAATTTTATGGGCAGTCTGAATCATGTAGCTAATCATGTTTATTTCTCTTTGTATTACCTGCTAGAAAGCTTAGAGTACAATACGGACCCTTACCTGCAAGTATAGTTGATTTTCTTTGTTCGTGGTATGGTTGAAAAAGTCACCTGTCTTAATTTTTTTTGAACCATTGTTCCTAAGGAAAATTCAAGATTAGTTTCCTGCAAGCCTCTGGTCACAAGGTTTTTATCGGCAAATCAATACATAACCTTGTTATATGTGTATTTTCACTTAAAGACACATTACTTAATGTATCTTGTTGATTATCACTAACTTACAATCAAGAGCATTATAACCCATACCTAAAAGAAACTTATCCAATATGTGTATTTTCTTTAGGAAGGCACATGAGAGCCTTTTTGCACTTAGGAACACTAAACAGACTTAAGCAGTATGCTTGGGGGCCACTTTAAACAGTGAAATAGCCAACAAAAAGCAAAAACTGCAAAAGAACATGGCACTGGGACTTCTCTGGTGGTCCAGTGGTTAAGATTCCACGCTTCCAGTGTCGGGGGTTGCAGGTTCCATCCCTGGTGCAGGAACTAAATCCCAACTAAGACTAACCAAAAAAAAAAAAAAAAACAACTGACACTAACTAGACGTGTAAAGGACTTGTTTGCAGTAGGAGAGCTTGAACAAGAAGTCAGCTTCTTCAGCTTCAACTGACTAAAAATGTGGACATTGGAAGGCTCCAATTTTTCACTGCCTGGTCCCTGTCCACAAATGACTTCAGGATCACCGTCAGTACAGATTTGAACTTACAAATAAATTTTAACAAGTAGGTGAATTCACAAATATGAAATCCATGAACAAAGAGGATCAACCCTACATGCAAGATTGTACTCTATATGCCTTGCCTGCCTACTTCACTTGTAACTCCATATTTTTTTTGTATCTTTGTGTTTCTGGTAACCTGAATTTTTATTTTAATTTAATTTTTTATGTATTTTTCCTGTGTGTATAAGTGGTTTTGAATCCTTCTGGGAACAAACCAAGCAATTTAATAAGCAAATCAGCTACAAGTATTTAGAATTCCTCTTCTTTGCACTAGCGACCTTACTACGTATTTGTATACAAAAAGATCTCTGAACATCAAACCTAGTAAGAGAAATATGATCAACTTCCCTTTAAAATCATTTCATTTCATTTTCTCTCAAAAGACGCTGGATTAGAATTAGTGAATGTGTTTAACCTAAGGATTTACTAAGAAGTTAAGATTGCATTTAGAGATGAGGTAAGTGAGTGAAAAGTCAAGCAGATACAAGGATGAGGAGATAGTGGCTATACTTCTTTCTCTGTTCAACCTCAACTCTGAAAACTTCCTCTTTTCAGTTTCTAATATTGGCTCAGACTACAAGTATTAAGGCCCAGAAGCCTGATTTGCTGACTGCCTTGAAGTGAAATGAATTCTCTCAGTTGTGTCCCACTCTTTGCGACCCTGTGGACTGTAGCCTACCAGGCTCCTCTGTCCATGGGATTTTCCAGGCAATAGTACAGGACTGGATTGCCATTTCCTTCTCCAGGGGATCTTCCCAACCCAGGGATCAAACCCTGCTCTCCCTCATTGTAGACAGATGCTTTACCATCTGAGCCACCAGGGAAGTCTAGTCCTTCATATCTCTTCCGACTCTTGGTGGGAATGCAAACACTTCAGACATACCATCCAGTGGACTGGACCCCAGGGGGCTGGATCATAGGAAACATGCTTCTTAGAAGTTCAGACTCACATAAACTATATGACAGAGTTTTATGACAATGGATTTTAAATAAATCTACATTCATACATTCTGAGTATCTCACAGCCACACAGAGATGCCACATAGAGAAGTCAAGTAGCTTTCTCTGTCTGGAAAATGTAAAGAAATAATCCAGCAGAAGCCCAAGTTCTCAACGTTTAGTTATCTTTGCATCCAAGTGCCTGGCTACTCAAGGTAGGGAACAAGAGTAAGTTGGATAAGCTCTATCACACTATTTTTAAATTTTTTTAACTAAAATTTAAAAAATTAAAAAAAAATTTTTTTTTCTCTAATTCAGTCAAGACCTGATTGGAAATATGGTGAAAAATAATTTTCTTGGAAACAAAAAGCCATGGGACAGAGCCCCCAAAATCTACAAAATGCAATTATATAAGAATGCATGGAGTTGCACACATTACATTTAGGCCCTTTACATCCCTTAATTTTATCGGACTAAAATGAGCTTCAGCCTTTGCTCACATCTGATTCATCTTTAAGCTAGGTATTTCTCTCCTCTTAACCACCTGACCTACTCAAGTTTTTCTCTGGTCTTTGCCCTACACTGTGAAAAGAAGTTTCCCTACTTAACCTAAGACTTTCCTCTGAGCTTCATATCATGCATTCAACAACTACTTTCAGTGACCCTTGCTGTATGCCAGGCCCTGTGGTAGGTGCTGGGGATACGGTGGAGCACAGAGCAGACGTGGGTCTTTCTTCATGCAGCTCACAGGCTACTTAAGACAGGCTTATACCAAAGAAAGCACAAATAAATGTAAAGTTACAACTGCTGGCGTGTCCTGAAGGAAGAATTCATAGTACAGTGAACATGTAAATGGAAGGCTTAACCCAGTGCAGACACTCACATCTCCCCGGGATCCAGTTTTGTGAACTTTCCATTTCCAGTGGTTCTGACTGACACATCCCAGGGCCTCCTTCTCTCTCTCTTTCTTCCCTCTTCAGGGGAAGGTGGCATTCAGAATTAATCTTAGAAAAGAACAATGGTACAGATGAACCTGTTTGCAGGGCAGGACTAGTAACCCAAAGGTAGAAAATAGACAAGGGGACACAGTGGGGGGAAGGGAAGGATGAGGTGATTTGGAAGATTAGGATTGACATATATACACTGTGCTGTGCTTAGTTGCTCCGTGGTGTCCGACTCTTTGTGACCCCATGGACTGTAGGCCTCTAGGCTCCTCTGTCCACAGGGATTCTCCAGGCAAGAATATTGGAGTGGGTTGCCATGCCCTCCTTCAGAGGATCTTCCCAACCCAGGGACTGAATCCAGGTCTCCTGCATTGCAGGCAAATGCTTTACCACCTGAGCCACCAGGGAAGCCCAAGAATACTGGGGTGGGTAGCCTATCCCTTCTCCAGGGGATCTTCCTGACCCAGGAATAGAACTGGGGTCTCCTGTGTTGCGGGCGGATTCTTTACCAGCTGAGCTACCAGGGAAGCCCAACATATTTACACTACCGTATGTAAATAGATAGCTACTGAGAACCTGCGGTAGGGCACAGGGAGCTCAGCTCGGTGCTGTGTGACGAAAAAATGAGTGCAATTGAGGGGGGTGGGAGGGAGGTCCAAGAGGGAGGGGATAATGTATACATATAGCTAATTCACTTCATTATATGGCAGAAACTAACACAACATTGTAAAGCAATTACACTCCAATTAAAAAAAAAAAAGAATTACACCCTTATCCCTATGCAGTGAGGCTACTGGGGAGACTGACAAGCTCCATACCAACCCTTGCAAGGTAACTGGCTGCCCTGGCTTTGTCCTGGAGTACCACATCCCTGTCCGCAGTGGCACTAGCATCATAACAGCCCCTGTGTCTAAGAAGTTCCTGACAATATCTTGAACTGGTGACTTTCTGTACCTCTGCCAGGGGCTGTACTGCCTCCATGGGCAACTTTCCCATTTTTTTTTTTTGGATGCACTTGCTGAATCATATTTACCTGACCAAAGACTGAACCCATGTCCTTGGCAGTGAAAGCAGGGAGTTCTAACCACTAAATAACTTTTGATGCCATTCCCAAGACCTACAGCTAGCTCACTCCTGAAAGAGACAGTATTCACCAAGTCTTCATATTAGGAATTCACCGACCATCTTAAGACCCACACCAGAGTTTCTCTGCAGAAGACCCTGGGTCCAGTTGTAGCCACCATATCATTTTATGAGAAAAAGTGAATGAAGCCCAGTTTAAACAAACAAACAAACCAAAAAGACAAACAAAAAGTTTCAAAGATCTTTCTGGGTAGCTTTAAATATTAACAGACAAAAATTAAATACATCCTTTCATGTTTTTAAATAGGGGTGGAATTACTAGCTCTCTACTCTCCAGAGAAGATGCATGTTCTTAACTGTTCTACCAGATTACTGATCCTGGAAAAAATGCTGAAGAGTCACTTTCCTGAATCACTCAAGGTATGAAACATTGAATAGTTAGTTCTATCTTCATTTTATTAATCTGTGAAATAACATCAGACTTATAGCTGTTTCCCAAATTTTCCTAATTGTAAGACTCTGGGAGTACTTGGTAAACATACAGTTTCCCAATCCTCTCCTTCTAGAGACTGATTCAATGGATTGGGGATACAATGCAGTTAGTTATATTTTTGACAGTCTTGCTAGGAAAATTCAGGCTGTGCTAGACTGGACTATTTATGAAATAAATTTCAGTTCTAAATTTTATTAAATGGCAGAAGGGTAATTTCCTACTTGTTAAAATTTTATTTTTTAAAGACTTCTAAATTCAGATTAGTTGACTGATGGTATGTATAATTTTTTTGAAATACCTTTCACATTATCTCATTTGAGCTTCAAAAACACCTAATCAATCCCTCTCTAAAATTAATTCCTCTGTAATATTAAAATCTCTGAATAGGCAGATATTTATATTATAATTGTACAGGTAATATTTCTAAATAACTTCCCCGTTTCCAGGTGCTAGAATTCAGATTTAAATCCACATTATCACGTTTCAAATTGAGTGTTTTTTGGAAACGCTTGCCTCTCACAGCACCACCTGAAGTAAGAATCAAGGAAACGAAACTTATAGGCACAGATAGATGCCTTTCTGAGACATCTCCTCTTTCATAGCTGCTTAGCTCTTTTCTCCTAATTTCTTATTTCTCCTACCCTGAGTCTTTTTATCCCTAAATCTCTTTATCCTCCTTTAATGATTTCTTTGTTATATAATGCCTGGCTTTGTTCTTTGACCATCTTTCAAAATACCCTTTCAGTAAACACTAAGTCCTTTAGTGAATAAAAAAGATAAAGAAAAGGTAGTCTCAGTTGTTTCCTCTTCCTCCACCCACTGGAATTTATAGTTTTTATAATCTCACTTTAGGCTTAAAATCTAGTCTAGTCGCTCAGTTGTGTCTGACTCTGAGACCCTGTGAATTGTAGGCTACCAGGCTCCTCTGTCCACCGGATTTTCCAGGCAAGAGTACTGAAGTGGGCTGTCATTTCCTTCTCTAGAGGATCTCCCCGATCCAGGGACTGAACCCAGGTCTCCCACACTGTAGGCAGATACTTTACTGTCTGAGCCACCAGGGAAGTCTTTAGGCTTAAAGGTTTAAATAACCTTCCAGATTTCCTTCACAAGCTCTACCTGCTCATTTCTCTAGCATTTTTACTCCCTCCTAGCCACTTTGCATCTCCTCTCAACAGTCACTCTTTGAATAAATAAATTATTGAAAGAATTTGTTTGTTTTCTTATTGGAGGACAATTGCTTTACAATGTTGTGTTGGTGTCTGCCATACAACAACACGAACCAGTCGTAATACAGACTGATTCTATATTATATAGACTGATTCTTTAGGGACCCTCCCTGTAAAGCCTTCCTCCCACATCCCATCCCACACCTCTAGGTTTTCACAGAGCACCAGTCTGGGCTCCCTGTGTTATACTGCAGCTTCCCATTAAGTATCTGTTTTACACATGATAACATATATATGTCAATGCTAGTTTCTCAATTTATCCTGCCCTCTCCTTCCCCCTGTGGTTTCAACCAATGCCAAAGCTTTCAGTTGGTTCTGATCTTTTACAAACTAGTTATTTTCTCAGAATCTGAATATTGTAAAGAGGTTTCTTTTTTCTTCTAACCTTGTGGACATTTCAATCATGTTTAAGTTACATTCTTGAATAAGGGTTATGCTTTCCTCATGTGAAACAATTTTAATAAATGTATTACTCTGCATACATAAGATCGTCAGTTCCGGAATTTATTCATGAAGAGAACAAGCATGATCCTTCCAGGTTACTTTAGTTTGTGGATTTTCACTAAGTGTGATCCATGTTGCACATTAGTATTAGACTACATCTGGAAAGATACAGTCTATGTAAAAATCTGAGTGAGGTCCCAGTTTGGGTAAGACAGAAGAGAGTTGGATCATCTTCTAGGCATTGAGATGAGGTGAGGGATTTGAATCAAGATAGTGATAAAGGAGGTAAAATGTAGGCTCTGAAGCTCTTATAATTTAACTTTTTTCATTGAAGTATAACACTAGAAGGGGCTTGCCAGGTGGTGCTAGTGGTAAAGAAACTGCCTGCCAGTGCAGGAGACATAAGACCCTGGGTTGGAAAGATCCCTTGGACGATTTCTTCACTCCTGGAGAATCCCATGGACAGATGAGCCTGGAGAGCTATGTCCATAGGGTCACAAAGATTCAGATAGGACTGAAGCAACTTGGCATGCACCCACATAACACTAGAAAGTGCACAAAACATAATGATACAGCTCAGTGGATTTTCTCAAAGTGAATATCTATGTAACTTCTACTCCATTCAAGAAAGAACAGTACATCAAACACCATTCTTCCCCGACTCCGTACTCTTTTCTTGTCGATATCTTTCCCTGCTCTCCCATAGTAACCACTATCAGCTTCTAAAGTCATCATTTAATTCTGCCTGTCTTTGAATGTAATATAAATTGGATCACACAGTAAGTATCTTTTTGAACTTAGCTTCTTTGGCTGGACAAGCTCAATACCATTTTCTCTTTTGTATTCCATGGTAAGAATATGCCACAATATATTTATTTATTCCACTGTTGCTGGATATTGTTTCCAGTTTCTGTCTACCGTATTATAAAAAGGCTGCTGTGAACACTGGCCTATAGCTTAGCTCTCCTCCTTACCACCACAACTTTGTTTTCTCTAGAAACACAGAGATAACATATGGAAGTTGCTTTGTGGGACAGAATCTTTGATTCTTAGTGAAAAAAAAAAAATGTGAAAAGTCACAGAACAGAATTCTAATGATACTTCAGTATTGCTTAGTCAATAAGCATTTGGTCAGCTCTATCAGACTCCATGGATATAACAGTGAATAAGACATAGTTACAACCCTTGGAGAATGCTTATACAGACCCGCTCTATCAAATCTAAAATGCAGGGTATGCTTTTTGGCTTTTTTTCTGGGGGATAGTATCTCAGTCTCAAGTGATATTTAATTGTAATTCAAGGTTGAAAGAGTAGTTGTACTTCACATATGATTTTAAGATAGTGTGCTTCTGCTAAGTCGCTTCAGTTGTGTCCGACTCTGTGCGACCCCACAGATGGCAGCCTACCAGGTTTCGCTGTCCCTGGGATTCTCCAGGCAAGAACACTAGAGTGGGTTGCCATTTCCTTCTCCAATGCATGAAAGTGAAAAGTGAAAGTGAAGTCACTGAGTTGTGTCCATGCCTTCTCCGTTAAGAGAGTGTAGTAAACTTCAAAAGCAGCTGCACATCAAAATTATCCATAGAAATATTAAAAGGCATATGAACTCTAAATCTAGATATCAGACGCTGATTCATTAAGTATTACTGACCTATGTTCCAAGTCCCTGTCTGGTAAGCCTATTGATTTGGTACCTCTCACCATTGTGCTAAAAAAAACACTAAGTTTTGAGAGCATTTTCTTTTTTTTTTTATGTTTAAAACACATGGATTTTTTTTTTTATTTTAACTTTAGTTTACTTTACAATACTGTATTGGTTTTGCCAAACATTGACATGAATTCACCACAAGTATACATGCGTTCCCAAACATGAATCCTCTCCCACCTCCCACCCCATAACATCTCTCTGGGTCCTCCCCATGCACCAGCCCCAAGCATCCTGCATCCTGCATCGGATATAGACTGGCGATTCGTTTCTTACATGATAGTATACATGTTTCAATGCCATTCTCCCATCTCATCCCACCCTCTCCCTCTCCCCCAGAGTCCAAAAGTTCATTCTATAGATCTGAGTCTCTTTTGTTGTCTCGCATACAGGGTCATCATCACCATCTTTCTAAATTCCATTTCATAGACAGTCATAGACATTTTAACAGTTTCCTTGTGCACTGATGAAATAACAAGGGAGAAGTCTATATGTGTGTATATTTATAATTTCCCCTCATGGCCATAACTTTGCACTAGTACAAGAAATGAAAAGAGCAATAAGCACCTGAAATGGTTACTAATATGACTAGCTATTCCTCTGGGTTCTCTGCCTCAGGTTTATGGAGCAGTGATGAACATAAATCGTGGGAATCCCTTTCAAAAGGAAGTGGTGTTGGATTCATGGCCTGACTTCAAAGCCATCATCACACGGAGGCAGAAAGAGGTACAGTTTTAAAAGGCAAAAAAGAATTGGTACCAACTGAAATGAAAAGATGAAGTAAAGGGGAAATCGTAACCATCATAGCTTAACAAGCTATACACCTCACCATTAGCTTCTAATTGAACTGGCTTTGGAGTATCAGACGTATGGAAACCTCCAGTCTAAATGTGTTCACTAGAATGATTTCTCTAGTGTTTGATAACCCCTAGAAGCATGAAGCAGATACACTTGTACACACTAGTTTTCCCACTGGGTTGATGATTCCTTATGATCATTGACTTTGGTCATATGGATAAATATGAAAGAAGATTGAAAAAGACAGCATCCTCCCCATTCTGCCTCTGAGACAAAGGAGAGGCTCATGTGATCAAAGGTGGTGTGTTTTATGTGTTTGTGATTATGTCTTCTGTCTTAGGCTGAGACAGACAACCTGGACCATTATACTAATGCCTATGCTGTGTTCTACAAAGATGTCAGTGCTTACCAACAGCTGTTGGAAGAACATGGTGTTATCAACTGGGACCAAGTTTTTCAAATACAGGGTGGGTCAAGTACAAGACACTAGACAGGCATTTTTTTTTTCTTCTCTTTGTCATATCTCTCAGACATATAAATATGACACACTTTTCACACATATAAGCACACATATGTATAAATACACTTACATACATTTTATATATTAACAGCTTATGTATTACAGTCTTATAGCAATACTTTTTTTTTTTAATGAGGTTTGGCTTTTGGGGTTGGCAGAGGCCATTTAAATTAGGCTGTTTTTAAGTGATTATTTTTTCTTTCAAAAAATGATATCAGTAAATATCACAGGATATTTCTCATTACTTCTAACCCTTTCTTATCATAATCTTTTAAAGGAAATCTAATTTAAGTCTAAGCCAATAGGTAAGCCTTTCTTCTTTCTAAAACAAATGATTTTTGAAAAAGATAATCAACTGGTCTGCATAGGATAAACTGAAATGATTTTATAAGGAAAGAGTATATGTGGGCTCCAAGGAGATAACTACATAGCCATCAGGCTTCTAGAAGAACTTTAGGCCAAGACTGAAACAGATTAAGACTTTTGATTATTTGGATGGATAGCTTTGGCTTCAGGGTATCACTTGCTCTCTCAACTTTTTATAATGATTGGGAGTTGATATAGGCAATGAAGTTACTGTGTGTAGCTCTTCCAGTGAAGTGAGTTCCTTGATCATTTGACAAGAAGGTAGGAACCCCCATGTTAGATATATAAATTCTGATAATTTTTATCAGCCAGATGTAGCTGAAGCCCTCTACAAGAAAAGTTTCGGTCCACCTATAATGATTTATGTAAATTCATAACCTAAAAACTTGGGATGTTGTATATATTTTTTAAAAAATCCCCTTGTAAATGCTCAAAAAGACTTTATAGAGGCAGTTCTAAACTCTCTCACACATTTACAGATTTACCCCTGTTATGCTGGTTAGAAGTGAGGCATAATTCAACCACTTGCTTATCTAATCAACAATTCAGAAAAATCTCACCAGGATTACTTTAATGTGGAAATGAGTATATCTCCTCCTTGATGTGAAAAGTCATGGCAGTTACTGGATGGATTTTGCTATTACTGGTTAATATCCTCAAATCTTCTGAATTCATCATTATGGAGAGACCATCCCTCTAATTGCCAATACTTTTTTCAGAAGGCTGAGCTATTTGTTGTGAGTTATACTCATTTTAATTGATAGTCATCTTTCCTGAGGGTTTGGTGGGGAGAGATGTGATTTATAGCACCTAGTATAGCTGGAATGATAAAACCCCTCATTTACCACTTAGAGCCGTACTGGCTCTTGACTTCTGATGTGGTCTCAACTGTAGGTTTCTGTGGTAAGAACTGTAATCTCCTTAGGACACTGAATAGCTTCTAAGAAGTCATCAGGGTCTTTACTATTCTTATTCAGAGAACCTAAAAAGGTGCCATTTCTATAACATCTCTAAATCATGAGCCTCCCTAAAAGCCTATCAGCTACATATAAACAACCTTTTACTTTCTGCAGGCTAGGTCAGAACTACTAGTTGGGCTGGTGGATAGATCAGGATTTAGGCAGTGAAGCTGCTTCAGTACTGGGTGTTTAGAGCAAGAACACACCCTGCATAGGAATGCCTTTGTCATTTTTAATCTACGAACCATCCATAAACAATGTTAAATCAGGGTTAATCCTCTAATGGACTCAGAGGAGCCAAACTCCTTGTGTTTGCCGTACACAGGAAACAAAAGCATGCATAATTGCCCAGACAGGCCCTACTTATTGCTCACTGCTAGTTGCATGAATGAGAAAGCTTGTCTACATGAGCACCAGCCTGAAAGTTTCAAAGGCCTGCTCACTGGTAACTATGAACCAAAAAAATGTCCCAAGTTCTGACTTATTCAGTTAGCAACTCTTCCCCTTCTAAGGAGGTGGAGTGGTCAATAGCAGAACGAGAAGTGGAGATTCCTTTCTCCTTGAGAAAGGAGAAAATCATTTGTTAAAAATGATACCCTGTCAACAGATAGAAGGACATGATCCACAGCACCATGGAGAGATGATTGGCAAAATCTAAACAACACATCCTGTTGTTTGGTGATTAGAGGGCGCTAAGCACCAGGATTCTCCGACAAAAGAAGTTTTTAAAGAGGGGAGAGAGGATTTTAGTGGGAATTGAAAGGTCTGTTGATGAAAAGACTCACAAGACAAAAAGTGGGCAAAATCAAACTATAGTGTTTAAGGATGCAGACTTGGATAATAAAACGGTAAAACAACAAGAAAATGGTTATCTTAAAAATTATTATAATGATTATTTTTGGAGGAGAGAGAAGGAATTGTGATTAAAAGATTGGGAGAGTGATACATAGACGGGAGCTCATCAAATTCTATTCTGTGGCTTTAGAAGTAGTCAAAATGTATGTAATTATTTCTAATTAAGCTATCCCTTTTATGCAGTTTTTGTTACCTGTTACATCTTATAAGTCTAAAAGGTTTTGTTTTAATGTTAGGATGACCTTTAGAAAGAATTGACTCAATCTAACTTAGAAGAAAAAAATTCTTTTGGAACTACCAGCCACACCTTGAGTCAGCACGGCTCACTACCACTTAGATGTAATTCAGAGTTTTAATATGGAGTGCTAGCCACAGCATCTATAATTTCAATAGCATTAACTTGAAGACTTGCTTATCTTTTCTTAGACTTAACTCCCTGATGGAGAAGCCAAGGCTCAGAGCACAGTCTGTGTTCACCAGGACCTGCCATTCATGTTTTCTTCAAGAGGAAGTGATTTCCTAAGAGAAGGAAGCAAGCAATTAGATATGAAAGGAAGTGGGAAAGTCAATTTCCAGAGCATTCAAGCAATAGCAGCCAGAATGGAAAGGACAGAGCAGATCAGGATTTGAAGAAGTGGACAATCAGTTCTAAGTAAACAAGCCCCTTGTCATGCTGTAATTACTATCAGAACAGAGACCATGCCATTCTTATGTCCCACTCTGAAGCTATGCCCAGCACAGCACTTTACATACAAGAAGTACTGAATAAGGGTTTATAGAGAATACACTATAGCTACGACAAATGAGTGAGTGCTGGGTAAGTTAAGTTCGGAATAAACCTCACCAGTCTAAGTTTATATATTGACATTGCCCTGATGGGCATTTAGGCAGGAGACTGAAAGACAGTCTTTAAAGTAAGATTGCCCTGCCAAATAAATTGAAGCTCTTTCATACTTCCAGAGCATCCCTTACCCTCAGGGGCTTAAGATCAATCTGAGAAGTAAGGAAAATTAAAAGTTCCCATAAAGCATTACAAATTCTTAAGGGATAGTCCCATCAGAAATTCCCATGGAAGATCATGATCAACATGGAAATTTGAAAATCTCATACAAAACTTGAAAATCAGACAAAGGAGTAGCTCTGATAACATATGTATGAATACAAAGTGGTTAAGATAATAATACAAGGTGGGAAGCTGGTGGTATTGATGATACCAAGTATAGAAATACTAAAACAAATTTGCTTTTGGCATTTTCAGACAAAGCATCCACATTTTTTTTTCATTGTGTATTTCCACATGCAGGGCTGCAGAGTGAATTATATGATGTTTCCAAAGCTGTTGCTGACTCAAAGCAGGTGGATGTAAAGCTAGCTTCCTTCAAGGCCACTTGCTTACCTCCGATTTCAGCTGCAGACACCAGTTTCTTGTACGTAAACAAGCTTCTTCTGGGGGAGAACTTATGCCATGGCAGTACAAACTGCCTGGAGTACTTAATACCATTAAGGAATATTGGATTTAGGTGACTGAATCTAAATGTGTATATGTGTTTACTCTTTTCCTTTTTGCTGTGCTTGACTGCTCATAATTTCCTGCAAAATCAAATCTGTGTCTCTCTCCGTAGTAATTAACTATGGACAGCTTTTTCACAGAATACACAAAAAAATCATTTCTTGGGCATCCTCCTCCTCCAAATAATTCTAAATAACTTCTGCTGTCTGTGCCCAAGGTGGTTATAATTTTTTGTTGTTGTTTCAGGGATAAAGGTGTTTAGCTGACTTATGTGTCTTTTATGCCAGGCACTAAATGTTTTAAAGTTTTAAACACATTGCCTCTTGAATCCTTTCTACAACCCTATAAAGCAGTACCATTATTATTCCCTTTTTGAACAGAATTGAAATAATACACAGGAGCAAACTGTAGAGCCAGAAACAACCAAAAGAAGTCTAATTCCAGGATCTAGCCCTTCAGAACATGTGTTAGTTTAGATCTGCATTCTTTTACTTTGTGGTCCCTGATCTGTCATTCACTAGTTACTTTCCATTTTGCCTTACCTCTCTCTCTCTCTCTTTCTCTCTCTCTCTCTCTCTCTCTCTCTCTGTGTGTGTGTGTGTGTGTGTGTGTGTGTTAGTCGCTCAGTGTGTCTAACTCTTTGCAACCCCGTGGACTCTAGCCTGCCAGCCTCCTCTCGTCCATGGGATTCTCCAGGCAAGAATGGTGGAGAGAGTTGCCGGTTTCTTCTCCAGGTTACCTTTCTGAGCCTCAATCAGTTCTTCCTAAAAACTGATGTATAATACCTTCTTTGCATGTTTCTTGTAAGCAAATGAAACTTGATACCTGAAAAGTAACCACTTCAGTGAATGTTACTTTTCTCCACTTCTGTGGTGTATGTTGAAGTAATTATTGAGCAAAACAAGACTAAACCTAGAAAAGAAGGGACACTTTAAGTCACATAAAGCAACTGGATTTTATTGTTACTTTTTCAGTCATGAAAATTTTCAAACACAAGAGTTGAGAAACTAGTGTAATTAACCTCCAACACCAATATACTTTAAAAAAAAAAATCTTAAACACTTGCCTCTTTCAATCACAAAATAATGCAGTTCTCAATTTTGTTTCTCTTTTGTTCAATCCAACTGTAACCTTTTCAACAATACATTTTCCTATTAATTGAATTTTAAAAATATACCCAAGCTTGTGATCATTAAATATACATGTATATTTTTAAAATGTACAAAAATTACAAGATTTTTTATGTTATAGGAATCTTTTATACAGACCTCTATCTTTCCCACCCCCTGATTTATTCTAAAGGAAATATCTTATATATTATTCCATTATACTTAAATATTATACCTCCAAAAGAATTATTATTATTATTATTATTATTAGCCAGGCCTCACGGCTTATGGGATCTTATTAATCCCTGGTGGTTCAGATGGTAAAGAATCCACCTGCAATGCGGGAGACCTGGGTTCGATCCCTGGATTGGGAAAATCCCTGGAGGAATGCATGGCAACCTACTCCAGTGTTCTTGCCTGGAGAGTCCCCATGGACAGAGGAGCCTGGTGGGCTATAGTCCATGGGGTTGCAAAGAATCAGACATGACTGAGCAACTAAGCATAGCATAGTATGGCTTGTGGGAACTTATTAATAGCTCCCCCATCAGGCATCGAACCCTGGCCCCAAAAGTGAACACAATGATCACTCAGGGAATTCCCAAGAATGTTGTTTTTTTTTCTTAAGTGCTATAGTAACATCACCTCTGTGTCAGGGGTCCCCCAGACCACCCACAAGTTCAGTGATTGGCTAAGAGGACTCACAGGACTCAATATATTTAGTCGTGGCTATAACTTATTATGGGAGGAGGCAATGGCACCCCACTCCAGTACTCTTGCCTGGAAAATCCCGTGGACGGAGGACCCTGGTAGGCTACAGTCCATGGGGTCACGAAGAGTTGGACATGACCGAGCAACTTCCCTTTCACTTTTTACTTTCATGCATTGGAGAAGGAAATGGCAACCCACTCCAATATTCTTGCCTGGAGAATCCCAGGGATGGGGGAGCCTGGGGGGCTGCCGTCTATGGGGTCACACAGAATCAGACACGATGGAAGTGACTTAGCAGCATAACTTATTATAATGAAAAGATACAAAGCAAAATCAGCACAGGGGAAAAAGGTGTTTTGGCAAAGTCCAGAGGAAACTGGACACAAGCTTCCCAGAGGCCTCCTTGAGCAGAGTCACGCAGTATGCGTTTGATTCCCAGCAATGAGTTGTGACAACACAGATAAGATTTTTTTTACTGGAGGTGCCTTCTGCCAAGCACGCACCAATTTCCTAGACTCCCAGGAGGAAAACAGGTGTTCAGCATAAATTATTACATCGATTGTACAAACAGGCCAAGCTAACCACTCTTACCAGTTCTGGGAATGGCAGGACTCCTCCAGAAATCAAAATTACCTGACACCTAGCAGCACCCCACTCCAGTACTGTTGCCTGGAAAATCCCATGGACGGAGGAGCCTGGTGGGCTTCCGTCTGTGGGGTCGCCGTCTGTGGGGGCATGACTGAAGCGACTTAGTAGCAACAGCAGCAGCCAAAGGCCAACCTGGAAAGCAGGCTCTCTAAAAACAGTGGCCTTGAGCCTTCTTTGTTAGCTCTTTCCTTAAAATTTTGTGAACACTATTTCCTTAATATAAAATGACCTGTTAGTAGTCACATTTTCCCAATTATCATAAAACTTTTAGCACTTTATTTGTTTTGAATAAGTACCTGGTTATTATATGCAACTGGTTAATATCTCAAGTTTCTTTTGACAGACAGGTACCCCTTTCATCTTTTTTTATTTCTTATGTTACTTTTGGTTGAAAAAAATTCATGCTATTTGTCCTTTAGATTTTCCCCACAGTCTGTCCAATTCAATAGACATGAGTTTGAGCAAATTCCAGGAGATAGTGAAGGACAAGGAGGCCTGACATGCTGCAGTCCATGGGGTTGCAAAGAGCCGCTCGTGACTGAGCTACTCAACAAGTCAGTTTGCTCTCATATCCCTGAGATGTTATTTAAAATTTTCTTCAATCCTCCGTCAGACTTTTTTAAATCAAAATTTTATGATTATGCCAGGGTTAATGTGGGGTACACTGGGGATCTGAACATAGGTTGCCTCACTTTACCTCCTGTGAAGAATGTAAGGGTGACCAGGAGGCATCACCAGCGTTTCTTTACCAAGTCATCTGCTCTGAGATCTTGAAAAAGGCCTCCCAACAAGGAACTACATTGGTTCAAAAATGAAATAGACTTGGGGTTTCTCTAGATATTCTGAACTTCTAATGAAATAAAAAACACAACAAATTTGAAAAAAAAAAAATTTTACTTAAATTGCTCCTTTCTGCATAGGAAGTTAGACAATTTGTCTTTAAAACCTAAATCCTTACCCAAATTTGTACACTTTATTTTGGATACCTGCCCTTCACATACAAGGTCATTGTCTCGAATGTCCCTCCTGAAACACGTGGTTTAGTGTTTTCATTTGTAGTGAATCACTACCTGAAGCTTCTTTGACTTTGTTCAAAAGTTTATTTTCGAGAATTAAATGAAAAAAATCCTGTTAAGCCAGTTATTGCTTTCATTTATTTATATTCTTTCCCCCTGCTTAGTGGTTAGGCAAATGCTCCAGGTCTCACAGCATACCTGAAATATGAGCTAACATTGCATAACCACTAATTAAAAAAAACACAAACTTTTTTTTATTATTATGTGCCAACTAATCAATCTTCCTGTTTTCTTTTTTTTTTTAATTTTTATTTTACTTTACAATACTGTATTTGTTTTGCCATACATCAACATGAATGTGCCACGGGTGTACACGTGTTCCCAATCCTGAACCCCCCTCCCACCTCCCTCCCCATACCATCTCTCTGGGTCATCCCAGTGCACCAACCCCAAGCATCCTGTATCCTGCTTTGAACCTAGACTGACGATTCATTTCTTATATGATATTATACATGTTTCCATGCCATTATCCCAAATCATCCCACCCTCTCCCTCTCCCACAGAGTCCAAAAGACTGTTTTATACATCTGTGTCTCTTTTGCTGTCTCGCATACAGGGTTATCGTTACCATCTTTCTAAATTCCATATATATGAGAAAGCACAAACTTTTACTTCATAAAGAAGGATATGGTGCAGGACCTCCCTGCTGGTCCAGTGGCTAAGACTTCACGCTCCCAGTTCAGGGTGTCCAGGTTCAATCCCTGCTCAGGAACTATATCTCACCCGCTGCAACTAAAAGATCCAACATGCTGAAGCTAAGACCTGGTGCAGTCAAACAAACATTTTTAAAAAGGACATAGTGAGAATGACGTCAGTGGCCTCTTAACTGGGGATGATCTTAGGATATTAATAACTTCAAGCATGAAAGAAAATTCACAATACAACCAGCCCCCAGAGACTTGCAACTAAGTAACCTGTCTCAGTTCTTAGAAACTGCAACAATTTCTGTCCTTTTTTTTTTTTTAATCTTAATGCCAATGGATTTTGAAATCATTTTCCAGAATGTTCAGGGAAAAGTCTGAAAGAGCTAGCATTCCTTAAGCATCTACAAATGCCTAGAACATTAAGCAGTTTATATTTCTTTTGTGGACATGGTTACATAAATGTAGGAGTCCTATCCTAAAACATTTATTATTATCAAGAAAAAGATTAGAGGCCGAAGTATCTGGACTTGTTCAAGGCCTAGAGAGAGTGTCAGCAGACTCAGGACTTAATAAGAACAAGTCTGAGGTTTGTTTTCCAGAAAAATGAAATACTTGCCTTCATCTATTCTGAGGACAATAACAAGTGGGCATAAAATTTGAAGGAAAGACTTAGACTCAATATAATGAGTGTTTTGTCCTGTTAGAAATGAAATCCTAAAGATGTTTGTAAGTGGTAAGTGATGAATTCTTATTTATTGAAAATATTCTAGTATTTGCTAGGCACTATCTCCAGGATGCTTTCCCAGTGTGAATCAATGTAAAAAGAGAAGTAGTTGGGGAATTCCCGGGAGGTCCAGCGGTTGGGGGGGGTGCTTTCACTGCTGGGGCCAGGTTTGATCCCTGGTGGGAGAACTAGGATCCCCCAAGGTTTGAAGTGAATAAAAAAGAGAGAAAGACTTGTTTGTCGTCATATGGTCCCGCGTTCATATTTCTTCCCATGTCATTTTCTTCAAGAATGAATCCTGCCCTACAACTAACCTACCTGAGTGTTGCTGATGTTGACTTACTCAACCAGACTTGGTCTCGGGGCGGCAATGAACAGTGCCGCCGGTACATCGCCAACCTCATCTCCTGCTTCCCCAGTGTGTGTGTCCGTGATGACAAGGGGAACCCCGTGTCTTGGTCTATGATGGACCAGTTTGCCACCATGTGCCATGGCTACACCATGCCTGAGCATCGCAGGAAAGGTTATAATCGGCTGGTGATCCTCACGTTGGCCAGAAAGTTGCAAAGCCGGGGATTCCCCTGTCAAGGCAACGTCGTGGATGACAACACTACATCCATTAACCTCGCGAAGAGCATCCACAGCGACTTCTTGCCTTGTCGGTTCCATAGGCTGATTCTCACCCCTTCGGCTTTCACTGGGCAAGTTCACCCCTAGCCCATTGGAACTCCCGGAGTTCTCTTCCTTTTTCTGAATATACACACACTCCTTAGCTGCCAGTGAGGGGAAAATTAAAACTAGGATCAGGGGGACTTTAAATTGTTGAAAAAGACCAGAAGACAAACAGGCTTAGGCTGGGAAGCCCTAACTCTCCCTGTCTCAAATTTCTACGGTAGTGACAATATAGGTCAGAAACAGCTAGTACTAGAAACAGGATAACTATCTTCCTTTAGGATCCACTGCAGGAAGAAGGTTCTAAAGCCATCAGTCTTAACACAGGAGCAGAAATGACTGCATGAGAACAAATGACTAACATGGGACTAACTGCATTATTATTTCCCTTGGGCTTATGCCCACTTTTCTACAACCACACCAGCGTCCTACAACCATAAATAACGCTCTCCTGTGCCTGCCACTGCTCTGTCTCCCCAAATCTCTTCCTACCACCTGTGACTCAGGATCTCTGTAGACTGTCCTGCCTTCCCCCCTCCCCTCTTTAATTCCTGTCTCTCCTCTAGCCTATAGTTCTTCCCTGGGAATGTTTAAATGTAGTGGTTCTCACATTTTAGTGCACTTCAGAATCACCTGGAGGGCAGATTGCAACAAAGATAGCTGAGTCTCTCCCCACAGCCCCTGATTCAGTAAGTTTGAGGATGGGTCTGAGGTCAGGCCTGAAAATTTGTACTTCCAGCAAGTTTCCATTTCTCAGTTGCCTTGGATGGAGCATTTTAAAAAGCTAGATAGCAGATGCTATCAGCGTAAGACTGGACACTGCCTATCACCTATTCCAGCCCCCTTGTTCATTATCAGCTTTCTCTTGGAAAACTAAGAGGCCTGTTTATGTAGGTGTGCATTTGGTATGCAAATATAAACATACATATACATATATTTTCACTTCTTTCTTACTTCCGTATGCATACATACATACTGAGAGAATCATGGTAAGATAATAAACTTTACTTTATTCTCATTACATATGAATATTTGTGGACAAAAGAAAACAAATGACTTCTTCAAGATTATATAGATAACCAGTGCTAGAGGTTGAGCCAGAATGGTGTTATGTTGATTTCAAACTGTTTTCTTTTCACTAGACCATGTATCTTTTTAGGAAATGTAAAAGAAATTTAAGTGACTAAATAATAAAATCAACATCTCCTTCATCTTTTATTCTTGTCAGTATTTTTTTTTTTAATTTGGGTTCCGATTGCTTCTGTCTGTGTATCTTTCAAGGACAGTAAAGGGAAGAGATAAACATCACAAGCTGTGTTCTTCTATCTGCAGTAAAAGCTGACACAATGGTTGGATTTGTCTAGTCTGGATAAAGTTGACTTAGCCATATGGAAAATATATGGCTTATATGGTTTCTTATTGTGCAGAGGTCACATTAATCTCAACTACAAAGATAAGAGGAAATTAAAATATTAGGTGTTTATTCTGGGAAAAGTAATGGAGAAGGAAATGGCAGCCCAATCCAGTACTCTTTCCTGGAAAATCCCATGGACGGAGGAGCCTGGTAGGCTACCATCCATAGAATCGCAAAGAGTCAGATAAGACTGAGCGACTTCACTTTCACTTTTCTGAGAAAAGTTAACTGGCTGAAGGAGAGCTTCAGTTATAATGAAAATGATTCCTTGGGAGTGAATATATGCTTAGGTCATCCTTAGCCAGTGGTTACCTAGAGACTTATCCTTGGGGCCAGAGGGAAGAGTTCTAAGGAACTGGAGTCCATAAGTCTCTCAGGAGAATGTGGTCTAATTTCTACCCCAGGGACATGCAGTATCTATAGTACTGATAAATACAGAGGGTTATTCCCACCTGGTACATGGTCTCATTATTACAGCCTTGTGCCTTATTTCTTCCTAATGATAATATGCCTACTGTTTACTTAACACGTAACTGCATGCTGATAATTGTGCCAAATTTTATATATACTTATGTGTAATAAATATATGTGTGTGTTTATTTTATTATGGGGAATCTGGCTCAGGGGTTTAATGACTCATCAAGAGTTATGTAGATTTTAAGTCATGATCAGAGCCTGATTTGTCAGATTCTGAAGCCTGTACTTTTTTCTTTTTTGTTTGCGGCCATGGCAGGTTTTATTAGCAGCATGTGAGATCTAGCTTCCTGACCAGGGATTGAATCCATGCCCCCTGCTTCGGAAGCCTGGAGTCTTAACCATTGGACCACCAGGCAAGTCCCATGAGGCCTGTACTTCAATTATTATTGGCCTCTCGAGCAGCTTGGAACTCTTTGGGGACTCAGTAGAGACAACATCCTCAGTACAGTGAGATGTGTGCTTGTCTGCTCAGGGTGGAGGCTGACTGGGTTTTGCAATTGTNCTTGGACTGCAAGGAGATCCAACCAGTCCATTCTAAAGGAGATCAGCCCTGGGTGTTCTTTGGAAGGAATGATGCTAAAGCTGAAACTCCAGTACTTTGGCCACCTCATGCGAAGAGTGGACTCATTGGAAAAGACTCTGATGCTGGGAGGGATTGGGGGCAGGAGGAAAAGGGGACGACAGAGGATGAAATGGCTGGGTGGCATCACCAATTCAATGGACGTGAGTTTGAGTGACCTCCGGGAGATGGTGATGGACAGGGGGGCCTGGCATGCTGCAATTCATGGAGTCACAAAGAGCTGGACACGACTGAGTGACTGAACTGAAGAGAAGCAGAAGATATTAAGAAGATATGGCAAGAATACACAGAACTGTACAAAAAAGATCTTCACGACCCAGATAATCACGATGGTATGATCACTCACACTCACCTAGAGCCAGACATCCTGGAATGTGAAGTCAAGTGGGCCTTAGGAAGCATCACTATGAACAAAGCTAGTGGAGGTGATGGAATAACAGTTGGGCTATTTCAAATCCCAAAAGATGATCCTGTGAAAGTGCTACAGTCAATGTCAGCACATTTGGAAAACTCAGCAGTGGCCACAGGACTGGAAAAGGTCAGTTTTCATTCAGTCCCAAAGAAAGGCAATGCCAAAGAATGCTCAAACTACCACACAATTGCACTCATCTCACACGCTAGTAAAGTAATGCTCAAAATTCTCCAAGCCATTATAAACAGGTTCTGGAGCCTTCTTTCTGCCAGGCCTTCCCTAACACCAACCGCTGGTTCCTCACCTGCATTAACCAGCCCCAGTTCCGGGCTGTCTTGGGAGAGATGAAACTCTGTGAGAAAATGGCCCAGTAAAAAGGACACCCCACCGAAGGAGAAAGGTTCTCGAGAAGAGAAGCCGAAGCCCTGGGCAGAGCGGAAGGAGGGCAACGAGGAGAAGAAGGCGGCTGCCCCCGCTCCTGAGGAGGAGCTGGATGAATGTGAGCAGGCGCTGGCTGCCAAGCCGAAGGCCAAGGATCCCTTTGCCCATCTTCCCAAGAGTACCTTTCTGTTGGATGAATTTAAGCGCAAGTACTCCAACAAGGATACGCTCTCCGTGGCGCCGCCGTACTTTTGGGATCACTTTGATAAGGATGGCTGGTCCCTGTGGTACTCTGAGTATCGCTTCCCTGAAGAGCTCACCCAGACCTTCATGAGTTGCAACCTCATCACTGGAATGTTCCAGCGATTGGACAAACTGAGGAAGAATCCCTTTCCCAGTGTCATTCTCTTTGGAACCAACAATAGCAGCTCCATTTCTGGGGTCTGGGTCTTTTGAGGCCAGGAGCTTGCTCTTCTACTGAGTCCAGATTGGCAGGTGGACTACGAGTCATACACATGACGGAAACTGGATCCCAGCAGCGAGGAGACCCAGACACTGGTTCGAGAATACTTTTGCTGGCAAGGGGCCTTCCAGCATGTGGGCAAAGCCTTCAATCAGGGCAAGATCTTCAAGTGAACACCTCTTGCCATCGCCCAGCCGCCTGCATCTGCCATTCAGGGAGAATGGGGCACATTAAAGGAAACTGAACACTGGGAAAAAAAAATTCTCCAAGCCAGGCTTCAGCAGAACTGTGAACTTCCAGATGTTTAAGCTGGTTTTAGAAAAGGCAGAGGAACCAGAGATCAAATTGCCAACATCCACTGGATCATGGAAAAAGCAAGAGCGTTCCAGAAAAACATCTATTTCTGCTTTATTGACAATGCCAAACCTTTGACTGTGTGGATCACAATAAACTGTGGAAAATTCTGAAAAGATGGGAATACCAGACCACCTGACCTGTCTCTTGAGAAATCTGTATGCAGGTCAGGAAGCAACAGTTACAACTGGACATGGAACAGACTGGTTCCAAATAAGAAAAGGAGTACATCAAGGCTGTATATTGTCACCCTGCTTATTTAAGTTATATGCAGAGTACATCATGAGAAACACCGGGCTGGAGGAAGCACAAGCTGGAATCAGGAATCAAGATTACTGGGAGAATTATCAATGACCTCAGATATGCAGATGACACCACTCTTATGGCAGAAACTGAAGAAGAACTAAAGAGCCTCTTGATGAAGCTGAAAGAGGAGAGTGAAAAAACTGGCTTAAATCTCATCATTCAGAAAATAAGATCATGGCATCTGGTCCCATCACTTCATGGCAAATAGATGGGGAAACAGTGGAAACAGTGGCAGACTTTATTTTGGGGGGCTCCAAAATCACTGCAGATGGAGATTGCAGCATGAAATTAAAAGACACTTATTCCTTTGAAGGAAAGTTATGACTAACCTAGACAGCATATTAAAAAGCAGAGACATTTCCTTGTCAACAAAGGTCCGTCTAGTCAAGGCTATGGTTTTTCCAGTGGTCATGTATGGATCTGAGAGTTGGACTGTGAAGAAGGCTGAGCACCAAAGAACTGATGCTTTTGAACTGTGGTGTTGGAGAAGACTCTTGAGAGTCCCTTGGACTGTAAGGAGATCCAACCAGTCCATCCAAAAGGAGATCAGTCCTGGGTGTAATGGGAAAGACTGATGTTGAAGCTGAAACTTCAATACTTTGGCCACCTGCTGCGAAGAGCTAACTCATTTGAAAAGACCCTGATGCTGGGAAAGACTGAAGGCAGAAGAAGGGGATAACATAGGATGAGATGGTTAGATGGCATCACTGACTCAATGGACATGGGTTTGGGTAGACTCCAGCAGTCAGTGATGTACAGGGAGGCCTGGTGTGCTGTGGTTCATGGGGTCGCAAAAATTCGGAAATGACTGAGCGACTGAACTGAACTGAATAAGACGGTCAGATGTTAGTTAATACCATGCAGTTACTGCACTGAACACTAGATGTCAGATTTTAGCTCTAGATTATTTCTCAAAGAGCTAGCACTTGTTTCTATTTGTTTCAGTAGAATTTTTTCGATTCTGGACTATTTCCTTTCAGCAGATACCTGGGACTAGGAACATGGAAAATAAATACGCAAAAATAACAATACAAATTTTGAAAACATAGGTTAAAAGGGGAGATTAACCCCACTAATACTAAAACATACTATAAAACTCATGTAAAGTGTAGTAATGGTACATGATTATGCACAACAATGAGCTGGGGTGTAAGGGGAATGCCCAGAAATAACAAGTACATAGGAAAGCTTAAAATAAGATCAAAGTGACATCTCAAGTCACTCGGATAAAGATGGAATTTTAAATAAGTGGCAGTGAGACAAATGGATAGCGATCTGAAAAAAAGTAAAATAAAGTTGTACTCATTCTTCGTATCTATACAAGAATAAATTCCAAATTGATCCAACATACAAATAAATAAATAAAGAAGTCATAAAAATACTAGAAGAAAACATTGGTTGTTTCCTTTATCATCCCGATAAAAGAAAAATCTTTCCAAATTCAGAAGTAATAAAACTATTAAGTTGGATAAATAAAATACATATGTATGTGTGCGTGTGTGTGACTCCTCAATGGCAAAAGACCAAATCTAGGGTCAAAATACAAAAACTATTTGCAATTTATATTACAAATAGAAAATTATTTTCAGTAAAATATAAAGAGCCCTTAACAGTGAGAGGAAAAAGTACTCAAACCCAATAGAAAAATGAGCAAAAGGCATGATTAATTCACAGAAAAACAAAACGGTCCTAATGCTTTGTTGTTCAGTTGCTCAGTCATGTCCAACTCTTTGTGACTCCATGAACTGCAGCATGTCCTTCACTATCTCCCAAAATTTGCTTAAACTCATGGTCATTGAGTCGATGATACCATCCAACCATCTCATCCTCTGTTGCTCCCTTCTCCTCATGCCACCAGTCTTTCCCAGCAACCGGGTCTTTTCCAGTGAGTTGGCTCTTGGCATCAGGCAGCCAAAGGATTGGAGCTCCTTTAGGATTAATTGGTTTGATCTCCTTGCTGTCCAAGGGACTCTCAAGAGTCTTCTCCAGCACCACAGTTCAAAAGCATCAGTTCATCAGTGTTCAGCTTTCTTTATGGTCCAGCTCTCATATCCGTACACTATTACTAGAAAAACCATAGCCTTGACTATACGAAAAAGATGTTTAACTTCACATAAATGAAAAATGCAATGAAACTATCATGTGATATTTTTCCTACCTATCCGATTGGCAAAAATAAAAAAAATATTGAGTACACAAATTTGAAGTTATAAAAAATAGGCATTTTCATAAACTGATAGTAGGAGGAGGGGAATTCAGTAACATCTAATAATACACATTCCACAATGCAACTTCCAGAAATTTAGACTGAGGATTCCCCCACAGATCTAAAGCCAGTGTTTGCACTGGGTTATTCTCTCCCATATTATTCTTTGTAATATCAAGCTTTTAGAGACAACCTAAATTTCCATCCTTCAAAGTCACTTTGAATGAATTATGAGACATCTACACAACGAAGTGTTTGTAATCATAAGGAAGTTCTCTGTGATGTAACCTGAGGTAATTTCCATGATATGTTTTTAAATGGAAAAAGAAAACTACGTGTACAAAAGTCTATAAGAAAGAATGAGAAAATTAGTGTATATCTAATAGATCTCTGCTAATTTTTCTTACTTTTGCTAACAAAAATACAGGAAAATTAAATCAGAAACTAATTTTTGAATGACCGTGGAGTAAGGCATTGCAAAGTCAAACAGTACTACACAACTGAACACAAGTAATGGAGTTAAGGATGGGACTAAGACTTCCCGAAAATATCCCTTTCATATTTTTTGACTTTTGAACAATGTGTGAAACTGGGTATGTGTGTGTGTTAGTTGCACAGTTGTGTCCAACTCTTTTCAACCCCATGCACTGCAGATCACCAGGTTCCTCTGTCCATGGAATTCTCCAGGCAAGAATACTGGAGTGAGTTGTCATTCCCTTCTCCAGGAGATCTTCCCAAAGCAGGGATTGAACCCCAAGTCTCCTGTATTGCAGGCAGATTCTTTACCATCTGAGTCACCAGGGAAACAGACATAAAACTGAGATTAAAGATACAATCTTTTTTTAATTCTGTTGACTGAAAGGCCAACAAGTAACCATACTCAATAATAATCCCTGATTATCGGATCTTTGTAAATATCTTTCAGGGAGACTACAACTCTTAGATAAAAAGACTGAAGAACGGGAAAAAGGAAAGGAGAAAAAGAAAGAATACCTTGAGCAAGGAAAAATGAAATCCTCAAGACTAATTTATGCAGCTAATAGATGGGAGGGATAGGAATTATATCCAGGGAGTTTAGCTCCATCAGTCTGTCTCAAATTCTTCACTATATCACAATAGAAAGGAAGGAAAGAACTGCTTAAAAGACAAAAAAATAAAAAATAGGAGGAGAAAGGGCAGAGGAGAGGTAAAAGAGACACAAAGCATGGTCAGAAGAAAGCAGGAAAGGGTACATATCAGAAGTTTTAAACTGAAGGAGGGCTAAATCCTATGTCTTTCTTAATGAATTTATGGCATTGAAAATGACATGATTGGCCTGAATAAAAGAGTTGAGCAAGGGGTAGTAGAGAAAAGAAACTCATTAATTCACCCATATTGAGTCAAAAATTTAATTTGCGTACTCAAATTAAATTTGAGTACTATACCATTCTACCCAAGCCTTGCCCTGGAGGGGTGAATTATGCAGTATGAATAAGGGATAATGAGGGATTATTACTAACAGTTTCTTTGAGTTCCTGGACATTCCAGGTCAACTCGTTTCAGACTTGGTTAACGAGAGACTCAGTGTTTTCTATCCATTCTTGATATAACGTAGCACATTATAACAGATAGATATTTGGGGAATGAAATCTCTCCAGGTGTAAAATATCACTGAGGATTTCTACAACTGTTATATCCCTTACCTGATTACATGCACATCGGTTAATAAAATAACAATTGCCTTGCCCCATTAAAAATGTCTGACTATAAATGTGTGATTGGATACATTAAATCATGACCTTTATTTTACTAATCTAAGTAATTATTTTATTTGAAATATTTCATAAATATTGATTCACCTGTCCGTCTAGTCAAGGCTACGGTTTTTCCAGTAGTCATGTATGGATGTGAGAGTTGGACTGTGAAGAAGGCTGAGCACCGAAGAATTGATGCTTTTGAACTATGGTGTTGGAGAAGACTCTTGAGAGTTCCTTGGACTTCAAGGAGATCCAACCAGTCCATCCTAAAGGAGATCAGCCCTGGGATTTCTTTGGAAGGAATGATGCTAAAGCTGAAACTCCAGTACTTTGGCCACCTCCTAAGAAGAGTTGACTCATTGGAAAAGACTTGGATGCTGGGAGGCATTGGGGGCAGGAGGAGAAGCGGACGACCGAGGATGAGATGGCTGGATGGCATCACTGACTCAATAGACGCGCGTCTGAGTGAACTCCTGGAGTTGGTGATGGACAGGGAGGCCTGGTGTGCTGCGATTCATGGGGTCACAAAGAGTCGGACACGGCTGAGTGACTGAACTGAACTGATATTGAGTCAAAATTGAATTATCTCTGGAATAATACTACAGGCTACCATAGGTGGCTTGGTAGTAAAGAATCCATCTACCAGTGCCAGAGACACAAGAGATCCTTGGGGCTGGGAAAATCACCTGGAGAAGGGAATGGCAATATACTCCAGTATTCTTGCCTGGAGAATCCCATGGACAGAGGAGCCTGGTGGGCTACAGCCCATGGGGTCGCAAAGAGTCAGACACAACTTAGCAACTGAGTATGCATGCACTGTTGAACAGGTCAAATTTTGTTTACGGTCAAGATAAATGTAGGGTATAGACACTGGTTCTTTAATATCATTATAAAATGCCAATTCAATTACTAATGACACAATTTCCTGTTTAATAAGTTGCTTATTCACACTCAATAATAGATCCTGGTCTTAAATCCTAATCTCTGACAGGAGAGGATGATGATGAATATACTTTAAAACTTTGGATAATGTAGGCAGCTGACAATGAATTATAGTTTAAAAATCCCCTTTAAGCAGCTACTACTCAGTGCTACATGCATCATCTCCTGCAGCTAACTGGAACACCTAGCATCCTTTGTCTTTCCAAAGTGCCAAGCAGACATCTTTTAAGGGTCACCACCTCTCTATTGGGCTTCCCTGACAACTCAGCTGGGAAAGAATCCGCCTGCAATGTGGGATACCTGGGTTCGATCCCTGGGTTGAGAAGATCCCTGGGAGAAGGGAACAGCTACCCACTTCCAGTATCCTGGCCTGGAGAATTCCATGGAATTCTATGTATAGTCTATGGTGTCTCAAAGAGCTGGACACGATCAAGCGACTTTCACTTTCTCTCTCCTCTCTATGGAGTAAAAAGACAATGTGCTTAAATGTTTCATTCAAAACATATCATGCATATATAGCAAATTAATCTCAGGGCCACACGTTAGGTAAACTAAGTCTCTTTTCTCCTAGGAACACAATTTTTGGTAATACAAAATACAAAAAAAAACAAAGATTGCTTTTTTTTTTTTTAATTGCCTTCAGTTTCTATTTTATTTCAGACCTCTAGGCAAAGCTGCTTGATATCCCCAAAACTGCCATGTTCCCTCTCTTCCTCTTTTCCCCTTCAGTTTACAGCTAGTAACATTAGCTCCTTTATTCTAAAATTATAAGTCTGGTACTTATTCTCTGGCTCTAGACTTCTGCACCTTTCCTCTAGGACTTCATTAAAAAACAGTTTGAAGAGTTCCCTGGTGGCTGAGTGATTAGTATTCAACACTTTCACTGCCAAGGGCCTGAGTTCAACCCCTGGTCAGAGAAATGAGATCCTGTAAGTCACACAGAGTGATCAAAAATAGCAGAACAGACAAATAAATAAACAAATGAAAACAAAAGCATGCTTTGGGTTCCCAGTTCTTAATAAGTCAATAATTACTTTTTAAAAATAAACTTAAAATATTTTGCAAGAGTCTTAGTTTTCCAAGTGCTCCTAGAAGAATGGTCTCCTCTGTTCTCCACTACAGCCCTGGGAAGCACACAGGACAGGTGTAATTAACATCTTGCAGATGAGAACATAGGCTTGGCGACATTGGGAGACTTGCTCAAGATAATATGGCCCATCGAAGTCTCCTGACAGTCCACTGTAGATTTTCTTTGCATGGTCTGAGTTGTCCGAGTCATGAGAATATTAGTTGTCAAAGGAAATATGGTTAGAATCTCTTCTAAAGGGCTCATGGTTTTCAAGGTCCATCCATAATCAGATTTGGTTTTATTTATACACAATAACCTCACCTTGGTCTCAAATCTCACTCTGTGTTCATTTAGGTGGCTTGTTTCTTCTTTTATTTATTCATTCAACCATAAACAGTGACAGGCTGGAGTTGGATTATGAAAATATTTTATGTCATGTTTAAGAGTCTGACTTTATTTTTGAGGCTGTGGGGATTGGAGATGGAGGGACAGACACATACACATATAACAACACTTGGTTAAATATTAGACATGTACAGTGGGTGTAGCCTCTTAGGGAAAGGATAGATATTAAAATTGTCAGTCAAGCTAACCCTTGAGATAAGGAACACTTGAAAGAGGGGACTGATTTAAGAGAATAAATGATGAGCTCAAGTTTAGACATTTGGGGTTTAGAGTGAGTTGGCTGGAAAAAAAAAGAAAAAAAACACAGAACCTAAAAGATGAGAGTCATGTTTTATTCAGTGGACATTCTTAGAACTTCAAGTCTGGGAGATAGCATCTCAAATACATTGAAAGACTGCCCTAAAGAGGAAGGGGGAAGCCAGGACATATAGGAGTTTTTTTTACAACATAATCAGGTAGTTGAAACATCAAAAATTACTGTTAATAAAAGAAAACTGAATGTCTCAAGTTAAGGAATTTAGTGCTTTTCTATGTTTGGGAAGATGTAAGAATCTGGGCTCACTTCAGTCATTCCTTTGATATGCTCCTTAGCTCTCTAGGGCCAGTATCTTGTATTTTCTCATCCTGAATTTTCTCAGGTGCACAGTCTGACGTGGCTGTAGCAGCTGACTGCTAGATGAGCTTGGAAATGGGCAGCTCCTTTGTATCTATCCTGAATTCCCTTAGGGCTTACCATCCAGGTGGCTCTAATGTGATGGTTTGCAATATCCTTTGTTTACTGACATGGCAAGCAATATTTTAGTTGTCAAGTGACAATGAAAAGAAGTGTCAAATAAAAAATAGAACAGAATAATGTTTCACTAGGTTAGCCTGTGATAAGAAACAACTCCCAAATTTTATTGGTTTACTATAACAAAAGTTTGTTTCTTGCTTAGAATATGTATCAGCTGCTGCAGTTCCGTTTGAGACTACTCAGATCTGTGCCATGTACTTTGTTCATTCCCAGATCACAGCCAAGATGGCAGCTATGATGGGGAAATGCCCTGGGTCAATCTTGCAGTGACTCTTCCTTTCTGCTCAGATGCCTCCAGTGTCACACCTGTTTAAGCTGAAGCAAGTCACATGGCCAAAGTAACATCAACATTGGTGGGGTGGAGGAGTCTGTTCCCATAAGGAATACTGCAAGTCATATGCTACAGAAGCTGGCTAGTATGACTCTCTTTCAAGATGAGGAAGTAAATAATTTGAGACAATAATACAATCTACTACTTCAAGTCTGGAAATAAGCATTATGTTCTATAATAGAGATATAAACTGGCAAATCATCAGAGTACAGGTTGCAACTGAAGCCATGGGAATGGATGAAATCATGGAAAGTATTTTAGACTTGAGAGAAGAGAAATGTCAAAGGCAAAACTATTCTCTCCATTTGCCTCCATATTCACCATCGCACCATTGCTCATAATGTTGTTTTATTCAGAATACCCTCCCTATCTGTCATTCCCATATCCAAATTCTGTTTATAGCAGTTAGTTATAAATTATAGTTATAATTTATGTTATATAGTTATAATTACATAAAAATATATAGTTATAATAGATAATTATAGTTATAATTAGCAAAATTTTTATAAACTCTTAACAACACCCTGTCTTCTTTTCTGGAATGCTGACCTATCTCTACGGTACAGTTTTGTTACGTGGTAAATCCAGTTGTTCGCTTTTCCATTACAGAAGCCAAGGGCTTCTTTGCATCTTTTCTTTTACGGTCCCATATTGTCATGGGAGAGGCAGGTTGCATAAACTCAGCCAGGTGGATATTTCTGAGTGGGAAGTTGACTCCTCAGAAAGTGCCATAGGGGCAAGTGTGAGAGCTGGAGTTCATAGAGTCCAGCAAAGAAATCTGTTCCTATTGTACCAACTTCCTATTTCCCCGGCAACAATTTTGATCTCTACCCATTTTAAAGTCTAGTATTCTCACTTTCCCAACAAATCTGCCAGCTCCTAATGTCTTTAGGACAAAGTCTATTTTCCTTAAATTAGGGTCTGTTGTTGTTTAGTCGCTGTCATGTCTGACTCTTTGTGACCCCTTGGACTGTGGCATGTCAGGCTTCACAGTCCTTCACTATCTCCACAAGTTTGCTCAAACTCATGTTCATAGTGTCAATGATGCCATCTGACCATCTCATCCTCTGTCGCCCCCTTCTCTCCTGGCCCTCAATCTTTCCCAGGACCAGGGGCTTTTTGAAAGAGTTGGCCCTTTGCATCTGGTGGCTGTTTAGAAGGGAAGTAAATGGGTTCCGTTTGTCAGCACCCCTTATCAGGCTTATATGCACTTTAAGATACTAAACACAGCAGACACCACTCTCCTGAAGGCAAGCAGCCTATTTCTTTGTTTTACATTCTTTTTAGACATTCTCTCACTGAGGTTTAATTTATTTGACATTTCCTCTTAATATTCTTCAGTGCGTTAATATACAACTTCTTGACATCTAGAAATTCAGGTATTATGTGGTGGGTGAGTCAGCTTCACTCCTCAGCAAATAGATTTTCTCTGTTCCCCATCCCCAGTGTAATCCCTCATCCAATCCCAATCGGCAAGAAAATTTAAAATCTATAAATCTTGTGGTTTACATTATACTTCCCTCAGAATTACAGACACCTTCTTCGAATTCTCCCAATACTCCTGCAAGGAAGGAAAACACAGTGTTCTTATTGCCACTTGAAAGCAGAAAATTTAAAAAAGTCCTAGAGTTTATCTCTAGTCTAGAGTATTATCTTTGGTAAGGTTTCTTATAATGTTGTTCATAGACCACTAGCATGAGGCTTGCTGAGGGTCTTGGTAAGAGGACACATTCTAAGTTCTTCCCCAAACAGAATCCTTGAGAGTAGGGAAGGCATTAACCTGCAGTTGATATTAATGTGCATTAAAGTTAACTTAATAAATATCTCCTATTTTTGGACAGAGGATTCAATGTATGTAACTCATATAAAGAATAAAAACTCCAAGAGGGCAAGCAATTGTTTCCTCCATGTCCCCATCTTCTAGAACAGTGGCTGACATGTAGTATAAGCTCAGTGATTGCTGATTAAGTAAATGAATGGAAAAGAACATGAAGTCACAGGTTTAAAACAGGAAAGTAATTTATTAATAAAATGGGATCAAGCCTTTAAACTTGTGAGAATCCTGACTCTACTGTTTATTGGTGGTTGATTTTTAACCTCTTTGTTCTTCAAAGTTCTCAAGGAAACTACGGGAATAGTGCGACTTCCTTAGTTTGTTGTGAAGAATAAATGAGTTTAAATATATAGAGTGTCTAAAACACTCAAAAACTTTAGTTAATTGTAATTTAGCAGTAACCGGCCCCAGGTCAGGCATCAAATCAGCCAGGTATGACCCAGGTCTTCTTACTCCTTGTACATTTTTTTTTTAATGACTTGCCAGATCTCAGAAGGTCCTCTCTTTCCAAAATATCTCTTTCACCATACTACTTGGTCCTTCAAATACAGATAGGAATTTCCACCATTGCAGTCATTTTTCTAAAGCAGACAGGAAAACAGTTAGCACTTTCTAATAAAGGACCTGGAAACAAAGTTCGAACTGGAAATCAGAAACTAAGTTTTTTTTTTGTTTGTTTTTTTCTGTTAGCTGCTGCTGCTGCTGCTAAGTTGCTTCAGTCGTGTCTGGCTCTGTGCAACCCCATAGCCGGCAGCCCACTAGGCTCCCTGGGATTCTCCAGGTAAGAACACTGGAGTGGGTTGCCATTTCCTTTTCCAATGCATGAAAGCTAGCTTTCCCCATTAGCAAAGTTAACCGTGTCAGAGGACCTTGTTGTGGTTGTTCAGTCGCTAAGTCATGTCAGACTCTTTGCGACCCCGTGGACTTCACCAAGCCAGGTTCCCCTGTTCCTCACTACCTCTCAGAGTTTGCTCAGATTCATGTCCATTGAATCAGTGAGGCTAACCATCTCATTCTCTGCCGCCCCTCCTCCTGCCTTCAATGTTTCCCAGCATCAGGGTATTTTCCAGTGAGTCCACCCTTTACATCAGGTGGGAAGTACTGGCGCTTCAGCATCCTTCTAATGAATATTCAGGCTTGACTTCCTTTAGAATTGTCTGGTTTGATCTCTTTGCTGTTCAAGGGACTGCCAAGAGTCTTCTCCAGCATCACGATTCAGAGGGCCTGTTAATAATTAGATTCTGAAAGTCTACCCAGAGATTCATATACATGTATTTTAATTTGGGGGGTTAATGAGAAGTGTGTGTGTGTTGCGGGGCGGGTGGGGGGGGNCAGCGAGCAACGCTCCCGGCAGTTTGCGCGCAAAGAGGGGCGCGGGGCTCCCTCGGCCCCAGGTCCTCCGAACCCCTCGGCGGCGGAATCGAGCCGCAGGCAGGGCGGCGCCCACGAGGACCGCGGGGCGGGGGAGAACGCGGACTGTGATTCCTGGGTCCGAGATAAAGTGCTCTTTCTTTTGCACCCGGAGAGGTGGTTGGGGACTCAGGGGGACGCCGCGCGGGAAGAAGTGGTCGATGAGGAGGACCTTTTCAAAGCGCAAGGGCAAGGCCGGGAACCCAACTGCTCTTCTCCTCTCTTTGCACGGAAAATTCGAATTTCTGGCAGCCGTGTAGACTCTCCCTCTCGAGCTCCCAAACCCCTGCTCGTGCGGGTCTTGGATTATGAGGTGACACAAGAAGTCCTGGAGGTCTCATGGGCGAAGGGCAGCATGACCACGCTGACAGAGGAGCGCTCCGTGACCGCGGTCACTTTCCGCGCCAACAGGGAGTGAGACCCGTTGCGGAGCGCCAGGATGCCTGGAGAATCCCGCGCTTTCGGCACAAAGAGAAACACCTGTGTCCACGCAGAGAGGATCGTTTCACGGACCCGATACCCGGACAAGATTCAGTGCGCTAGAGGAGCCCGAGGAATGTTCGGGGACGGTGAGGCAGCGCTTATCAAGAAAATGCGCTTCCGGAAACTCCAACCTGTGATTAACAAAACTGCAAGAACCTTTTAAGAGTCTGGCCGTGCTCTCCAGGAGGGAACAGGGCACCCAATGAAGACTGAACTGTAAGCAACAAATACCTCCTTAAATACTGTGGCTTAAATACTGTGACGGTCTGCGGACCTTAGAAGAGGGAAATAAATATATTTTCAAATTTGTAGAACGCGGGAATTTTGAAATAAGAAAATCTAGTGTTAATTCTTATTTTGCAATTCCTCTCAGTTGGTCACTTTTCTGCCTCCGCCCCCTTTCTCTGCGAGACCTGAAAGCTGAAGGGAAGTTGGCTTTCTGCCAAGGGGGTGGAGGTGGGAGTATCTGGGGAGAGAGGCTTGTTTTAAAACTGAAATAGAAGGTTAAAAGAAGTGGGAAAATAAAATGTAAAACAAAGCAGTCAGTAAACAAAATCTCTTTTTGTTACTCTTCTGATGTGCACATCTTTCTTCTTGTTTTCTTTTTTTTCACATTTAAGTGTTAGGGCTTCTATTCAGGAGACCAGAGGTCGATCCCTCGGTTGGGACGATCCCTTGGAGAAGGAAATGGCAACCCACTCTAATATTCTTGCCTGGAGAATCCCAGGACAGAGGAGCCTGGCGGGCTACAGTCTATGGGGTCGTAAACAGTCAAACACGACTGAGTGACAAACACAAGTGTTGAGAAGAAAAGAGGCGCTAGGAAAAGAAGGGGGGAAAACGGAAGGCAGAACTTTGAAAGTGAAATGCCGTTTAAAAGGACTTAACCCCAAAGTATCTAATTTAGTTCAGTAAAAATACCATTAATATGAAAATTTTAGTTATTTTAATGTTTGAAATACTGCAGATAAAGGTAGATGGAAATGTATAATTTGCCATAAAATGACTATATCTTATTCAGAGTTTCTTATTAAGATTTGTAGTCAAGACCGAATCAAAAATACATCTCTCTTGATGCTGTTGGGGAGAAAATTTTCTTTTGATGCATTGAAACAATTTTTATTATTATTTTTTAAAAGTTTTTGTTAAACACCATCTTTATTAACTCTCTAGTAGTGGGGCCTAGTTTGAAGGTGTGTGAGAGCAAAGCACTCCCTCTAGAGATGACCTGATGAACTGAAGGAGTATCTGGTTACTGCAGGAATTAATGAAACAAGTGAGGACTCTGACTCTTAAAGGGTAAACTATTGAACATGGCCCCCTCCCAGACTCCTCCTTTCCCCCTTATTTTCACTTTAGAACTTGACAGACCCTCAGATGTGGTCTGATCCACCTCTTGCCAGACAAGACAGGTAAGATCATCCCTGTTTCACAGATTAGCCAACCTAGACCTGGAGGTCAAGTGGTCACACAGCTAGTTACTGCATATGCTTACTAAGTAGAAAATAAGATCTGGTCATCTCTCTTGTAAAAGTTTGGGGATGGCCTTTAGAACTTAGTTCTAGGGAGTCAGAGATGAGTGAGGGCAGCCTGGGTTTTCTGACTCGTTTATGAGAAATCTAACACAAAGATTTTTAAGTGTTAGATTAGAAAAACACTAAGATCACCTTGGTGTTCCTGAGTCTGGCCAGGCCTGTAGCCTGGAGACTCACCACTAGCAGTTCTCAGGCCAGTGTGACCCTCACTTGAGTGGAACTAAGTATCTTGAGAGCTCTGTGCTCAAAATTGCTTGGTAGATCAAAAAGGTAATATAGACTCCATGAAATGAATTATCTTTTTACGTAACAACCCTGCCTGGCTCCAATGTGAGGTTTAACTTAGCAGACAAATTTCAGATCTGACTTAATAGGTTGTTGAGAGTCAACATGTGCCCCACATGGTTGAGCTTTGGATATAGACAAGAACAGTTGCTTTTTTGTTTTTTTGTCTGCATGGCATGCAGGATCTTAGTTTTCCAATCTGGGATCAAATCTGCGCCCTCAGCAGTGAAAATGCTGAGTCCTAACTACTGGATCTCCAGGGAATTCTCAAAAAGCCCCTTTAAAGTTGACCCAAAACAGTAGTATCTTTCCCTTGCCTTCTCTATGGAGCAAACTCAGGAGCTGGACTACTTGTGTTCGAAACCACTCCACCTCTAAGTAACTGTGCACTGGGGCAAGTGCTTCACATCTCTGTGCCTCTGGGTCCTTAATTGTTAAATAAGAATAATAACTAGTATCAACCTTACAGGGTTTTTTCCTAGGATTAAGTTAGATGAAAACTATTTTGAACAGTGCTTGACATATAGTAAATGCTCAAGGTTAACGATTAGTTTTTTTTTTTTTTTATTGTTTAGTTCAGTTTAGGCTTTTATTTAATAAAAAGCATCAGAAGGCACACAACACAAAAAAACTTCTAGATCCTAAATGAGTGGTTTTTATGGACTTTTTATGCATTCTTAGAAGAAGAGGTTTATTTCTAGCTTTCCCCAACATTTAATAGATTAGTAAATACATTTCTTAAATTCCTTAGTAATAACCCCCCTTCTCCCCAGCTTGTGATAAGATTGATCCTAAGTCTAAGAGGCCTAAGTTGCGCTGTGCTTCACAGCCTTTGAAGAAGATTCACAGACTGCTTGATTCTCTGGCAGCTACAAGCTTGCAGTACTTTCTTTAGGACCTGTCAAGTTAGTCTATCTGCCCTCTGGGATTTGAAATCTGGCACCCTTGTCATCTCAGAAAAGCAGAATAAGAGAATTTTCATTTCATCTCCTGTCTTTCAAAAATGTATTTATTCTAGTCAGCCAAATTCCTTTAATCCAAATGTTTGGGTTAATTTTCTTTCCTTTAAGTCAAAATTATTTTTAAAGCACTTATCAGCCTCCCTGCCAACTGCCTACAATATGCTTATAGATTTTCTCCCTGATGTAGAAAGGCATAAGTTCAAGTCCTGTTGGGTTTGCTTCACAGGTGTTCCTGATCCCCGAGCAGAACCCTGTCGTGGACGGAAGCTGAGGCATCTCCCAGTTAACAGTGTCCTGGGAGTGAATCCAAACGGAAGCTTGGGCATCCTCAATTACAACTTGACTTTTGGGCATCCTCAATTACAACTTGACTTAAAGCCAAGTCTCTGAGAATGACTGGGTCTTGGATCTTTAGTCTTACTTCCACCTCACCAAAAATGGATCATCTACTTATGTGGATGAATCACAGCAACGACTTTGGAAGCCAGCTAACCACTCAAGTGGCCAAAGACACGACAGCCGCATAACTGCCGTGGATCAAGCAAGGGTCAGCCTCTTTTAACCTTTGTCCACAGTCTGCGTCAACTTTGAGAGTCATTACATTCCACTTGCTGATCTTATTCTTGTTGGTCATCACTAGCACTTGATGTGCCTTTTTGCTTTAAAAAAAAAAAAGAGAAAGGATAAAGAGAAAAAGCTCTCCGTCAACAGAAAAAGTTACATTCATTGCAAAAAAATTTAAGGAAATGTTAGTTTGTGAGGAAAGAGAAAAACAAAAACTCACCCGTGGCCCCAGATCTCTTTTAATATTTGGTATGTTTCCAGTCTGGTTTTATTTATTTGGTTTTTTCATGTATGTATATATATGCATATAAATATACAACTTTTCTGACATAAACAATATATAAAATCTGAGTATTGTCTTCATATAAACTAATGCATACTAGGATGCTATTCAAGGTGTGGTCTGTGAACCAGCAACTTGGGTATCATGAAGGATGGGTTTTTAAGAAATGCAGAATTCTAGGCCCCACTCTTAAGTCTGTTGAATCAGATTTTTCATTTTGTCAAGATCCCTGGGTGATTCACATTAAAGCTTGACAGGTATTGACGTATATGCTATATTTACTGGTCTGGTGTATCCTACTCTGTCACTTACAAAAACTGAAAAAAAAAATATTTTTTTATATATTCCTTAGTAATTGTTAACAATGTGGAAATAGCACTGTAGAATTATGAAAACATTTAGAGATTACAAAAGAGTGAAATATGTATTTCTGTGTGAATTGGCAAAGTGATCTCTAAAAAGTTTTGTCTTTTTTTTTTTAAGCCTTGTTAGTCTAAAGTTTTCCTAATGAAAGACTGATTGGTTATTGAAGGTCAAACTGTTTTAGAAATGTGATTCTTTTATAGTCTAATAATGTGAAACAATACTTAAGAATCTCCCTTAGGGAAGTGGGCAGGAAGTCTTTAAAGAAAGCCCAATTACAACACTTACAAGCTGAGTCAGGACTTGCCAGCCACTAGTAATGAATTGGAAGGGGGTGGGGGGGAAGGTGGAGCCTGAATTTGAATCAACTGATTCAGATAAGAAAACAAAGACTGGGACTCTTGAACACCCTGGGACTCTTGAACACCCTGACATTCTTATAACTGTGGTCAGTACTTTGCTCTTTAATTAGGGAGGGCGAATCTTTATGACTTTGTTTCTGTAGATGAAGATAAGGAAAGAAACAATCCAGTTTACTTTGGAAAGAGTAAGGAATTATAATCAGTTACTAGGCACAATGTAGCTAATAGTTAACAAAACATAAGACTCAGTTTCAAAGCAAGGAATTCATTTAAATTCAAACTTAGATTTCTAAGATCCTATGATTTCAAAGCAAGGAATTCATTTAAATTCAAACTTAGATTTCTAAGATCCAATGAGTACTTTCAGGAGGCTGCAGCCTTAACAAATATGATAGAAGCTGTTCATTCAGAGCTTGGTTATAGAAAGGGAGTCAGCTAATATCACCTGTACTGGACAGGGGAGCAAAGGCAGGCGTGGTAGAGGGAAACTTTTATAGTGACCAAGATGATGTTAATTTTATTCTCAGCTCAAGCTAAACTTCAGGTTTTTTCTGACTATAGCTTCTGAGCACCTTTTCCTTGGATCATTGTGACAGAAAGTGGGATCAGGCTGCTGGTCACGCAAATGCCAATTCCGAAGCAAGGTTGGTGGAAAGGACAGTTTGCCTTATTTTAGATGCTGGCCCACTGACAACTCCAGCGGGCTAGAGCTGTTATAGACAGAGGGTGGTGGCTATGTGTAGAAACAACACCATCAGCTCTGACAGTCATCTTGAAATTGGTCATCGGTGGTCTGACTCGTGTCATCATGATTAAGTACAGTTAATCTTCAGTTCCAGAGTCATTTGTTTCCTTGAGGCCAGAACTTGGAAGTGTGGCAGCTTAAGTCATGGCTACAGTCCGGTCATCATGTAGTTAGCTTCTGCCTGGTGGGGATTTCAGTGTCTGCAACACCGCTCACAGGATATGGCTCACAGAATATTATCTATAACCCTCAAAAAACAACTAAAGGTCCTTAACTTTGCTTAGTATTAATAGCTAAACTATAATTGTTTTGTCCTGCTTTTCTTTGCTTCTGTGTTTTCTCAGTTCTCTGATTAAACTTGTTCTTTGGTTAAAGTTTTTCCACAGACGAAAGGCAGGTGGAGGATGTCAGAGGGAAGACCGTAGGATCTTGCTGCATTTCAGAATTGCTTGAGAAAACTTGCAATTGTAAATTTCTTTCTCTGCCCCTTTGAGATATAAATCTCCTAACCTCTTGGCAGTTTTATAACCCAGGAGCAGGACTGTCTGTCTGAAGGACCAGAAGCAATTCCTTTGAAGTATAATCTAGAAAGATGAGGGCCCCAACTCCTACTTTCTGCAAGGGAGTCAAGACCCAGCTTCATAACTTCAGAGCCCAACTAACCTCAGTGCTTAAAAACACTTTTTGTTTCAGAGGACTTGAGGTCAGTCTCTTAAACCAGTGGTGTTTACTAAGACAGTTTTTCTGTCTTTTTTTTTTTTTTTAATCACATGTGATCTGATTATTGTCCATTTATACTATTCATCACTCATCTTGAAGACAGAAACTAGAAGACCCAGTTACAGAATTCTGGAAGATCCAGTCACAGAATTCTTTTTTTGGAGAAAATCACATTATAATTCTTAGAATGCAGCATTGCAAGGAGTTTCTTTATGGAGTGAACTATACTCTGGCATAGTTCAGCCCTGACTGTTGACACCCAAAATGCTGTATAATGGATTAGTGCCACCTTACTGAGAGTAAAGTAAGAACTGCACAGGGTCCATGTAGGCAGAGGGCACAATCCATTGATCACTGAGGCTATTAAGTGCATAAGCCTAATCCTTAGGCTGATTTGTTGGACAAATCTGCCCCAGGCTCAGAACCCTGAGTGTTAAAGCTGATTTGCGTGCCTGTTGGATAATCCTTAGGCACATGTCTCACTTCTAAAAAATCTTGTTACTTTGAGTTTATTTTGAAAGCCTGCTGGGTCCATGAAAAAGTAGGTACAAATTAATACCCTGAATTCAGCTTACTTGGGAGAGAGACAAGGAGGTATACAGGGCACCAGAGGATTTTTAAATCAAAAGACTTTAAGGGAAGACTTGTGAACACAGCCACCATGTGTAAAAGGATTCCCTGACCACTGATGTCCACATTTCAGAAAGAAGCCATCTGCCAGCCTATGGACTTCCCAAGCCAGCCTCAACATTAACTAAGATTCCAGAGGTTATATAGGCTCAGGCTTTACAATCTTTCCATCCCAACATCCCAACTGGATGGGAAAAATGTACAAAATTAACAAGTGAAGTAATCTTAAAATATAGAGTAGAAGGAAGGAGATTCTGTGACCTGTATTCAGCGACAGAGTCATCTCTAGGCAATGAGCGGGGTTTGCCCCAGGAGTGAAAAGTAAGCAGTACATCATCTTCAGAGATTTAAAAATAACGACAACGCTGGATTAAAAGCCTATCGTCTTTTTTATTATCACTATGGGCTTAGTAATAAAATGCTTGTCTCTGAAGAAACCTATTGTTAATCTAAATTGTAAAAAAATTCCTGTGATTACTGTTTGAAGTTTAACAATTCAGAGGTAAGCCTCCAGTGAGCATATTTTTATTTTCCTTTATTGTCTTTTTCTGTGTGGAAGATAATATAAGAACCTCAGTGTTGTCCCTCCAAGCAGTCTCTTTCTCCCTCTCTCTCTCAACCACATGTATACATATACACACACATACTCTCTCTCTCACACACACACAGAATCAGATACATGCATTCATTTAGAGAGAAAGTTCCTAAGACTTCAGAGCTGCTAAGTCACTTCAGTCGTGTCCGACTCTGTGCGACCCCATAGACGGCAGCCCACCAGGCTCCCCCATCCTTGGGATTCTCCAGGCAAGGACACTGGAGTGGGTTGCCTTTTCCTTCTCCAATGCATGAAACTGAAAAGTGAAAGTGAAGTCGCTCAGTCGTGCCCAACTCTTTGCGACCCCATGGACTGCAGCCTACCAGCCTCCTCCATCCATGGGATTTTCCAGGCAAGAGTACGGGAGTGAGGTGCCATTGCCTTCTCCAGTATTTCAACAGAAGAGTCAGTATAAGTTTGTAACACAGGAGTTGTAGTGATTAAGAAAGAGAACTAGAATTACTTCGGTTCTGATATTATCTGTGACTTATGTATAAAACTTTAGATAAGGAAACAATGAAATGTAATATTTTTTGTTCAGTAAGTGCAAATTTAGCTCACCCATGAATGGTTTTATTGGATTTGGATAATTAACATGAAATTATTTATTGATTTTTTAAAGAATGAATCAGGAAAAGAAAACAGTCCATGAATAGTATAATTTAGTAGTTTCTGTTTCTTTGTAGACATTTCTACTAAATATAAAAACTAGACAGTTTTACTAAAGTGTATTAGCTGCTTGACAGTTGTTCATATATAATAGACTCACCAAAGGATCAAAATTCTTTACTGTATGATTACTATTGAATATTATTTTTCATATCAATGTTAAAAATCATCTGCTTCTGGTGTCACATTCACTAAGTATCCCACTGCCAACATGTAGTCATAAAGTCATAAAAATGGGGAACCGAAAGGACTGGAATTAGAACTCAAATTCCTGATTTTGAATCAAAGCTATTTCTGTTGATCCCTGTAAAAGAAAGCAGTCCATGGATTAATTTTGACTTTAGATTTAGAACTAACTATATATTATTGAACACCAATTATGTATTATGGGCAATTCAGAAAATGCAGCTGTCTCCTGAATATGCTTAAACAAATTAAAATTAGCAAACCCCATTTTTTTAAAATCATTTAGTTCCATTGGGAAGCCAAGGTACCTGAGTATTCCCCGGTCTGACTCATTCTTTCTTTTTAAATTATTATTTATTTTATTTTTGGCTGCTCTGGGTCTTTGTTGCTGCACACAGGCTTTCTCTAGTTGCGGTGAGTGGAGGCTGCTGTCTAGTTGCGGTGCGTGGGCCTCTCACTGTGGCGGCTTCTCTCGTGGCTGAGCACAGGCCCTCGGACACGGCTCAGTGGCTGTGGTGCACGGGCTTAGCTGCCATGCAGCACGTGAGATCTTCCCGGACCAGGGATCAAACCCATGTCCCCTGCATTGGCAGGTGGATTCTTAACTGAACCACCAAGGAAGCCCCCCATCTGACTCATTCTAAAAAGGGTTTGTGGAGAATGCTGGATTGTGGATGACCAAGGCCTTAGTACTTTTCTCTACTTGATTAACCTTAAGCAGGCTAGTTTCTGACTCTAGACCTTGACCTCCCTTTTCCTTAGAGAATTTACTTGAGAACACTTTTAATTATGAATTATTTCTTTGCCCCTTTAAGATGTAAATATTTTTCAAAATCTCTTGCCAGTTTTACAGTACAGGGATGTCTCAAGGACGTGGGAGACATCCCGTGGAAATGGAACCTTTAAGGAACTTAGTGTCCCTATCTCCCAGGCTCTGAGGGCGAGTAGGAGCCTAACTTTGGTTGGTAAAAATGAGCAAACACAGATCTAGAATCAGAGAAAAATATTTGCAAATGAAAGAATAATTCAGTGTGCAGGACACATTGACCACACTCTGCACTCCAGGACTTTTCCACTAGCTCACAGTTTAGTTCAGTCCCTCAGTTGTATCTGACTCTTTGCGACCCCATGGATTGCAGCATGTCAGGCTTCCCTGTCCATCACCAACTCCTGGACATTGCTCAAATTCACGCTCATTGAATTGGTGATGCCATCCAACCATCTCATCTTCTGTCGTCCCCTTCTCCTCCCACCTTCAATCTTTCCCAGCATCAGGATCTTTTCCAATGAGTCAGCTCTTCGCATCAGGTGGCCAAAGTATTGGAACTTCAGCTTCAGCATCAGTCCTTCCAATGAATATTCAGGACTGATTTCCTTTAGGATTAACTGGTGTGATCTTTCAGTCCAAGGGACTCTCAAGAGTTTTCTCCAACACCACAGTTCAGAAGCGTTAATTCTTTGGTGGTTAGCCTTCTTTATGGCCCAACTCTACTGGAGAAACCATAGTTTTGACTAGATGAAACTTTGTCAGCAAAGTAATGTCTCTGCATTTTAATGTACTGTCTAGGTTGGTCATAGCTTTTCTTCCAAGGGGCAAGCGTCTTTTAATTTAATGGCTGCAAAAACCATCTGTGGTGATTTTGGAGCCCAAGAAAATAAAGTCCGTGACTGTTTCCATATCTATTTCCCATGAAGTGATGGGACCAGATACCATGGTCTTAATTTTTTGAATGTTGAATTTTAAGCCAGCTTTTACACTCTCCCTTTTAACTTTTAGGAGGTTCTTTAGTTCCTCTTCGCATTCTGCCTTACGGGTGGTGTCATCTGCATATCCAAAGTTATTGATATTTCTCCCAGCAATCTTGATTCCAGCTTGTGCTTCTTCCAGCCCAGCATTTCACATGATGTACTCTGCATATAAGTTAAATTAGCAGGGTGACAATATACAACTTTGACATACTCCTTTTCCAATTTGTAACCAGTCTGTTGTTCTATATCCAGTTCTAATTGTAGGTTCTTGACTTGCATACAGGTTTCTCAGGAGACAGGTCAGGTGGTCTGGTATTCCCATCTCTTGAGGAATTTTCCACAGTTTGTTGTGATTCACATAGTCAAAAGCTTTAGCATAGTCAATGAAGCAGAAGTAGATGATTTTCTAGAATTTTCTTGCTTTTTTGAAGATCCAACGGATGTTGGCAATTTGATTTCTAGTTCCTCTGCCTTTTCTGAATCCAGTTTGAACATCTGGAAGTTCACGGTTCAAATACTGTTGAAGCCTAGCTTGGAGAATTTTGAGCATTACTTGGCCAGTGTGTGAGATGAGTGCAATTGTGCAGTAGCTTGAACATTCTCTGACATTGCCATTTTTTTGGGATTGGAATGGAAACTCACCTTTTCCTGTCCTGTGGCCACTGCTGAGTTTTTTCCAAATTTGCTGGCATATTCAGTGCAGCACTTTAACAGCATCATCTTTTAGGATTTGAAATAGCTCAGCTGGAATACTGTCACCTCAACTAGCTTTGTTCATAGTGATGCCTTCTACGGCTCACTTGACTTTGCACTCCAGGCTGTTTGGCTCTAGGTGAGTGATCACACAATTGTGGTTATCTGGGTCATTAAGATCTTTTTTTTGTATAGTTCTTTGTATTCTTCCTATCTCCTCTTAATATCTTCTGCTTCTGTTAGGTCCATACTGTTTTTGTCCTTTATTGTGCCCATCTTTGCATGAAATATTCCCTTGATATCTCTAATTTTCTTGAAGAAGTCTCTAGTCTTTCCCATTTTATTGTTTTCCTCTATTTCTTGGCATTGATCGCTTAGGAAGGCTTTCTTATCTTTCCTTGCTATTCTTTGGAACTCTGCATTCAGATGGATATATCTTTCCTTTTCTCCTTTGTCTTGTGCTTCTCTTCTTTTCTCAGCTACCTGCAAGGCCTTCTCAGACAACCATTTGCCTTTTTGCACTCCTTTTTCTTGGGGATGATTTTGATCACTGCCTCCTGTACAATGTTACAAACTTCCACCCATAGTTCTTCAGGCACTCTGTTTATCAGATCTAATCCCTTGAATCCACTAGCTCACGTTAGCACTTAAAAACCTTTCCCTCCCTTGTTTCAGTTGAACTGAGCTCAAACTAAATTCTGGCCTCTCTCTCTCCTATTGCAATAGCCTTAAATGAAACCTTCTTTTATTGTTTCACCCTGTCCAGTGCAATTTTGGCTTTGATAGGAATCAGATAAGAGCAGGGGAGAATCATTTATGTTGATATCAGGGACATCCATTTGATTTGTAAAGGCTAAAGATGCTTTGTGTCTCAAGGGAACTGATTTCTTTATTCTGCTCATAGGTCCCTTGGGTATGACTTTACTGGGACTCAGAGCACTGAACATAGAGAAGGGGGTGGTCTTCAAGTTCCAGTTATGTCAGAAGCAGGAACCTCATTTTCTGACCTCAGCAAATTGGTCATACTCACAAGCAATGATATGTTATTCAGTTCAGTTCAGTTCAGTCGCTCAGTCGTGTCCGACTCTTTGCAACCCCATGAATCGCAGCATGCCAGGCCTCCCTTTCCATCACCACCTCCAGGAGTTCACTCAGATTCACATCCATCGAGTCCGTGATGCCATCCAGGCATCTCATCCTCTGTCGTCCCCCTCTCCTCCTGCCCCCAATCCCTCCTAGCATCAGAGTCTTTTCCAATGAGTCAAACTCTTCGCATGAGGTGGCCAAAGTACTGGAGTTTCAGCTTTAGCATCATTCCCTCCAAAGAAATCCCAGGGCTGATCTCCTTCAGAATGGACTGGTTGGATCTTCTTGCAGTCCAAGGGACTCTCAAGAGTCTTCTCCAAAACCACAGTTCAAAAGCATCAATTCTTTGGCGGTCAGCTTTCTTCACAGTCCAACTCTAACATCCATCCATGACCACAGGAAAAACCATAGCCATGGACCTTAGTCGGCAAAGTAATGTCTCTGTTTTTCAATATGCTATCTATGTTTGTCATAACTTTCCTTCCAAGGAGTAAGTGTCTTTTAATTTCATGGCTCCAATCACCATCTGCAGTGATTTTGGAGCCCAAAAAATAAAGTCTGACACTGTTTCCACTGTTTCCCCATCTATTTCTCAGGAAGTGATGGGACCAGATGCCATGATCTTCATTATCTGAATGTTGAGCTTTAAGCCAACCTTTCACTCTCCTCTTTCACTTTCATCAAGAGGCTTTTTAGTTCCTCTTCCCTTTATGCCATAAGGGTGGTGTCATCTGCATGTCTGAGGTTATTGATATTTCTCCTGGCAATCTTGATTCCAGCTTGTGTTTCTTCCAGTCCAGCGTTTCTCATGATGTACTCTGCATAGAAGTTAAATAAGCAGGGTGACAATATATACCTTGATGTACTCCTTTTCCTATTT
>SJYQ01003408.1:544866-587680 GCA_006410935.1 Redunca redunca | reverse complement strand
TGTTGAGCTTTAAGCCAACTTTTTCACTCTCCTCTTTCACTTTCATCAAGAGGCTTTTTAGTTCCTCTTCACTTTCTGCCATAAGGGTGGTGTCATCTGCATAGCTGAGGTTATTATATTTCTCCCAGCAATCTTGATTCCAGCTTGTGCTTCTTCCAGCCCAGCGTTCTCATGATGTACTCTGCATAGAAGTTAAATAAGCAGGGTGACAATATAGAGCCTTGACGTACTCCTTTTCCTATCTGGAACCAGTCTGTTGTTCCAAGTCCAGTTCTGTTGCTTCCTGACCTACATACAAATTTCTCAAGAGGCAGGTCAAGTGGTCTGGTATTCCCATCTCTTTCAGAATTTTCCACAGTTTGTTGTGATCCACACAGTCAAAGGCTTTGGCATAGTCAAGAAAGCAGAAATAGATGTTTTTCTGGAACTCTNTTTTTCCATGATCCAGCGGATGTTGGCAATTTCATCTCTTGTTCCTCTGCCTTTTCTAAAACCAACTTGAACATCTTGAAGTTCACGGTTCACACATTGCTGAAGCCTGGCTTGGAGAATTTTGAGCATTATTTTACTAGCGTGTGAGATGAGTGCAATTGTGTGGTAGTTTGAGCATTCTTTGGCATTGCCTTTCTTTGGGATTGGAATGAAAACTGACCTTTTCCAGTCCTGTGGCCACTGCTGAATTTTCCAAATTTGCTGGCATATTGAGTGCAGCACTTACACAGCATCATCTTTCAGGATTTGAAATAGCTCAACAGGAATTTCATCACCTCCACTAGCTTTGTTCGCAGTGATACTTTTTAAGGCCCATTTGACTTCACATTCCAGGATGTCTGGCTCTAGGTGAGTGATCACACCATCATGATTATCTTGGTTGTGAAGATCTTTTTTGTACAGTTCTTCCGTGTATTCTTGCCACCTCTTCTTAATATCTTCTGCTTCTGTTATTAGTCATCCTATGTTGATTGAACCAATGAATGAAGCCAATATCTTATGTTTAATGGGACCCTCACTTAAGAGTTGAATTTTCTTCACTGCAGTTTTCAAGATATTCATGAGCATTCTAGACAAAGCACTATACAGCACCACCCCCCTCTCTTGCCCCAAGCAATTAGAACTAGTAATACATAGATGTCTCATATGTCTTGGAGGAAAGGACAGTTTCTCAGACTGAAGGACAAAACCTTGTGGCACTAAGTAAAGGTTCTTTTTCTCAAATGTTGTGTTGATGTGCACTGTCTTGGAGAATGGCAGTAAGGAGGTTTTTGCTACAGAGATTAACAGAGGAACCCAATCTGACTTAACAGCAGAGGCCTCTGGGATGATGTGACTGCCTGCTGAAGCAATGCTGAAGGACTTGGCAGAGTATACGGCTGTCAAGATGCAGAACAGTGCAGTCAGTGCAAAGGACCACAGAAAAACACGGAGAACTGGGATGGTAGCTGGCATGCAGACCCTAGGCTCGGGGCAGAGCACATATCTTGTGAGGCATTGGTTGGATGATGACACCAGTATCCTGGGTTAGGTCCAAGTCCAAATGGGAGACCCCAGGGGGTGGCTGGAAGGTGAACTTCTGCAGGAGACTCATGAAGAAAAGCAAAAGCTCCATCTTGGCCAGTGACTTCCCAGCACACATCTGGGGACCTAGAGAGGTGGATGGTAGTGAAGGGTTATAAGACAGATCAAAAATCTGAAAAAATGGTGTGGACAAAGAGGGAAGCCATGCGTGTGTGATTTCTTCTCCTTCAGAATGTGTGAGTCAGTCAACCCCTTGTGAGTTTTATAGGCTCTGTCTCCTAGTTGATGCATTGGAAATAGAAAATTAATTGGGCCCCCCTGAGGGAGACAGTTTTAAGGTTATAATGTGAAACATGTTATGACAGGTAAAACCAAGTACCTGATGAGAACCCATAGGAAAGTGAGCTAAAGGAGGTCTCACCTTCGTATGAAATCTTTGTATCTGAGTTCTGGTACAAACAGAGAGAAGTGAGCCAGGCACACAGGGAAGATGAGTCAGGTGTGGTGATGCATTGGAGGGTGGGAAGAAACAGGACTCTGACTAGAACTCCAAGCATGAGGTCACGAGTCTCAGACCTGAGACTGCATGTATGACTAGAAACTAGACCATGCTGAAGCACTTGAAGAAGAGTATTTGGCTAGTAGTATTTTTAAAATATGAATTATTGGGGGAAATGTCAAGATGTTTAAAAACTGGAATAAGTTCGTATAGCAGTATAGCACAACAAACTATACTCAAATGTTGTAAGAACCTATAAGGGAAAAGTATCTGAAAAAGAATAGATATATGTATATATTTAACTGAATCATAGTTCTGTACACTTAAAACTAACACAACATTGTAAGTCAACTATCCTGCAAAAAAAAAGAAAGAAGAAATTCTAAAAGAAACACTGGTATTTGCACAATTAAGCAAGGCTTTTTATAGATTGAGTGAAGTGGATTTGCCCATAGTCACCCTGCTTAACTTTCTCTTCAAATTCCCAAGGCTCTGCCCTAGCCTTAGCCACAAGGAATCTTCCAGGATTCCTTAAGAAAATGTCATTCCAATGCCCAATGTCCTACAGCCAATTGAAAGCTGGGGGAGAACTCTTCCATATTTCTGAAGTTTAGGGCCACATAGCATATTACAGAACCTTAGCCCTGGCCTTGAGCCAGGGCCAAATCTCTCCAGATTTTTTGAATCATCTTTCTAAAGGAAGATGCCTTACCCACTGAAAAGGGTATGAAAGCTTCCTTCTAGATAAGCTTCCCAGTAGAGTCAAGGAAATGCTCTGGGTTAAAGGTGTCTGGGTTTTCCCATTGTGTTTGATCTCAAAGTACAGAGGTCAACAAAAAGATGACCTCAGTGCCCTAGAGATAAAAGTGTTATTAGTGACAGAGATGAAATTCCTTCCTAAAAAGGTGGCTCTTAGAGACATACGATAACCTCGGTTGGCAATTTTAGAGAAGCAGTGTATGCTAGAAGGAACAGGAAATAGAGAAGGGGGAGATGGCACTTGAGGTTGAGTGCAGGGTATTCAGATACTCTTGACAAATTTTCATCTGGTACCTGCTGAAAAACACAAACCTTGGATTCAGAACTGGGAACAAATTCTGACTTAGCCATGTATCTGCGGTGTGATAACAGCATGTTATTTAACTTTTGATAAATTCATGTGATCGGAGTTTTAAAGTCCTCATTTGGGGACTGACTGTGAGCCTTCCTGGTGGGTTTGGGGTCACCAAAAGGCTTGATCTTTTATCTCCAGAGACTGTGACAGCGGACAAACTAAATTTAACAAGCCCTTCAAAACAAATCCTCAAAAATAAGCTACCCCAACTTCCTCAGCTATGACATAACAATTAACAATACATTATAAAGTCACACTGAGCAAATATCACCTACTGTGTATGTAGACATTGCGTTACCTCTGGTTGAATGGCTGGGGTGAGGGGAGACCAGGAGGGAGGGAAGAAAAAGTAAGGATGGAGGGACCAGAGGGAAGGCAGAGATGGCCTGACAGTTCATCTCAGTGCTTCTGTGATTTTGAGCAGCATTCTGATGTTCTTTCCCTCTCTCCTCATCCCCCTTCTTAAACCCTTACCTTTGGAATATAGTTGTTTTTAAATACAGTATTTGTGGCGGTTGCTCAGGGTAAGCCTGCAGGCAGGATATCAGCAAATCTCTGCACTTCGTGAATGACAGCATCAGTGTACGGCATTTGAGTTCGGTGTGCCATTCAAGGCTGGGTGGACCCCATGACTTTGACAATCTCATCATGGACCTCTTCTGGATAAAAGAGAGAACAGTTAGGGTCCGTGGTGGGAGGGGTTGTTGGAACAGTCTCTCCACTTTCTTTAAATATGAAAGACAAACCCAAGTACTCTGAGTTCTGACTCGTCTTTACCCCACATTGCTTCCACCCCTAGTCTCTATTCCTAGACTCCTCTGGGGACCCTTCAGATCATCTCAGGATGTTTAGAGAGCAAATCTGCTTTCTTATATCACAAGGAGACTAAAGGTACAAACTCTCCTCAAGGGTACAAATTAAAGGTATCAAGGATGGCTCTAGAATTCTGCATTGTCCAATCCAACAGATTTCTGCTTCCTCTCCTTCAGGCAACGCCCTGAAACTTAGGAGACTTACTCTGGATTTCAGGATATCGTGACTTGAATAGAATCCCCCAGCGCAGAGTGGAAACCGTGCTCTCTGTACCTGCTGCAAACAGATTATTAACAAGTACCACCAAAGTATCATCATTGAAATAATCAGATGTATCTTTCTCCTGAAGGAGGAAAAGGAATAATTTATGATGAAATAATTTTATCTGGATAATCATCACAACCTCGTGAATTTAAGAATAAAACCTTGCATTCTTCCCTTGATTGAATGGAAATTTTTTGAGACTGTTGTGCAGAATTTTAGGATAAAGCACATCCCAGACACTAATAAAAAATAAGTAATTCTAAAAACTGGGAAGTCTGTTTCTCACTTAGGAAGATTGGGAATAAGTTTTTAACTGAGTGATTAGCATATTCCTGGTACTGTTTTTAAAACAAGATTAAATGATCTCTCGAGTTTGTCAACTGAACCATATTTTTCAAGATTGCAAAGAAAAAAGAATATTAATTCCACAGGATAACATACCTGAGGTCTTCCATATATATCTTGTTTTCTTCAGACAGTGATATGAAAAGAAGTGGAAAATATTTGAGAATGCAAAATGTAATAAGTAATGTTTTTTGTAGTGTACAAATCTATTATTATTAGCTTGAATCCAGTTACCTTTCTTCTCTGATAGATGTATTTTTCCTCAAGATGCTGTTAACTAAAACAAATAATAAATAATATGCTAAAGTGACCCCTGAAGAAAATGCCATTACCTCCTGCTGTCTGACCAGAAAAGCATCAGTTAAGCTTCTTGAATCATTTTTGTCAAGTTTCTGACAGTGATGGAAGAAAGTCATCCTTATAAAGGAAAATAATTCATCTTTATTCCTGAGTATATTCTTATAAGTTTTTAGGAGGAACCCCAAAACAGGAACCATACTGAAAAGCTCAGAGAGTAAAAAACAACAAAGTAAATTAAATATACATATGTAATGCTTGGGATAATGAGAATGACACCATTATTTCTACAAGTGTTGTAGAAATAGCATCTCCTATAGACTTCGATTTTATCTCAATTAACAGTGGCAGATTGGACTAGACAATAGGATTTCATTTTTCAGAATTAGTTAACATATAATAAATATTGATATGACTTATAATAAATTCTGTGTACCCAAAGTATTTTGCATGTTACACTTCTGGTCATAGATGTATGTACTTAGAGTTTAGATAAGACATGAAAACAATATTGGCTTTATGGTCAGAGTTATAAATCTAAGTGTTTTGCTTGCAAAATCCCAGGTGATTCCAAGTCAAACTATTCTGGTTCAATGTAGTATACTAAGGTCTGTCTAGTCAAAGCTATGCCTTTGCCAGTAGTCATGTACAGATGTGAGAATTGGACCATAAAAAAGGCTGAGTACTAAAGAATTGATGCTTTCAAACTGTGGTGCTGGAGAAGACTCTTGAGAGTCTCTTGGACTGCAAGATCAAACCAGTCAATCCTAAAGGAAATCAGTCCTGAATATTCAGTTGAAAGACTGATGCTGAAGCAGAAACTCCAATACTTTGGCCACCAGATGTTCTAAGAGCTGACTCATTGGAAAAGAGCCTGTTGCTGGGGAAGACTGAGGGCAGGAGGAGAAAGGGACAACAGAGGATAAGATAGATAAGCATCACTGACTCAACGGATATGAGTCTGAGCAAACTCTGGGGTAGAGAATGACAGGGAAGCCAGGCGCACTGCAGTCCATGGGGTCACAAACAGTCAGACATGGCTTAGTGACTGAACACCAACAACACATTTATGATATCATTCCCTTGAAAGGATCAGAATAATTCTTTTTAAAATTTGCACCAGGATGACTGTCCACAGGTCTCAGAAAGTATCACTTAAGTCCAATATTCCCTAACCCTTAAAAAGTTCACTGTTTGTTAAATTTAGTGTTTATCAGTGTATTCATTTTCTGAGAGACACGCTTTATATGTTTGGTCAGAGTCACAAAGGGGTTCCTAACCCCTGCCAAGTGACTTAATAAAACCAGAGATAAAAGATCAAACTTAAAAGTAGTCCTCATTGTGGTCCAACCCAGTGTTTTCTAGCACTTGTGTTCAGAACAAATCTGCATTTTTATGTTGAGTCTAAATTTCAAAGTGAAATAATATGGTCGATTGTCCGTGGTTATTATTGAAAAGGAGAACGAACGGACAACGCTCCTTTTTCATATGTTATGCAAGACAGCAACTGAATCTGTAAATGTAAAAAATTGGATTGTAGAACTATTGTGTATTGACATGGCTCAGAATAAATATTAAGGTTTTATTTAGTGCTTTATAATTTCTGTGATAACTGACAGTCCTCTTCTGTTAAAATTCACTTTCCTGAGTGGATTCCACTGAGTGCTCCTTGCTCATTAATGGCTTATCCACATTCCATGCATAACTAGTAGGACAGATCGAAGATGGTCAAGATGGTAAGAATCTACTAAAGCCATATAATAAACTGTTTATTGGTGTAATTCACAATCCCTACATCATAGGATACTTGATGCAGTAATCTGTGATGGGAGACTGATCAGATCTCTTAACCAAGCAGGTTAATACTCAATGTTTCAGAAAGGGTATATTTTTGAAATGGTGATTCTCTAATAAGTACTTTTTCATGGTCTCTTGAACTGTCAGGAGCACCTTAGAGGCAGTAAAAGTGAATAAGAAGGATACAGGTACCGCAGTTGGAGGACTGACAATGAGTTTCACACTTTGATCTATCAAGGTTAAGAGTCTTAGGAATGGGGTGTTTTGGTAGTCAAACCCTTTTCCAAGCAACACAGACACATTGATGTTAGCCGCAGGAGCGTTCCTTAGTGTTTTGACCTCAAGGGGCTTTCCTGCAAGAGAATTCATTAATCAGATTGGGAACACAGGTGGCCAATTCTGAAAAGTTTGCTTTACGCCACTTCACTTTCACAAAAGATCCACATTAGTATTTGTTTTGTAAACCAAAAGAAATCTGAAGATGATTGTTGCTTTTACAAAAAAAAGCAAAAATCCTTAAGTGGGGTTTCTGTTGTTTTGTTGATTTTGTTTTTTGCAGCAAACCCTTGAAAAGGCAGCTGGAACATAGACTGAGTGGTGCCACCAAGCGTCTTCCGGAGGAACTACACTCAGCATCAAGCCGCCATAGTTTTGAACTGTGTGAGCATCTGTGCTTTATCCTGATATGTTCTGTGCATCCCTTATCAAGATGAATCTCAAGGTATTTGCTTCTTCACTTTATGCCATTCTAGTTCATGAAAGCCTTAGTAGGAATGGTCTACTTTTGGGTGGTAGGAGAAAACTGTATTCATATACAGAGTATTAAACCAATTCCAGACTGATTGGGATAGACTGTCGAATGAAGGATTTCATAGAGAAAAAGGATTATTGGTGACCATGCCCTACAAGGAGAGGTGAGACTACACTGGATCTTGAAAAATACCCAGAATTTGGTGAAAAGACTGCCACAAGGAAAACTAAAAATGTATGTCAAAGGAAAGCTGCTTTGACTCAAAGAAGTTAGAATGGGCCAGGTAAGGGGCATTTCAAAGTTCAAATCCTGAAAGATGATGCTGTGAAAGTGCTGCACTCAATATGCCAGCAAATTGGAAAACTCAGCAGTGGCCACAGGACTGGAAAAGGTCAGTTTTCATTCCAATCCCAAAGAAAGTCAATGCCAAAGAATGCTCGAACTACCGCACAATTGCACTCATCTCACATGCTAGTAAAGTAATGCTCAAAATTATCCAAGCCAGGCTTCAGCAATGTGTGAAACGTGAACTTCCAGATGTTCAAGCTGGTTTTAGAAAAGGAGATCAAATTGCCAACATCTGCTGTATCATCAAAAAAGCAAGAGAGTTCCAGAAAAACATCTCTTTCTGCTTTATTGACTATGCCAAAGCCTTCGACTGTGTGGATCATAATAAACTGTGGAAAATTCTGAGAGAGATGGGAATACCAGACCACCTGACCTGCCTCTTGAGAAAGCTGTATGCAGGTCAGGAAGCAACAGTTAGAACTGGACATGGAACAACAGACTGGTTCCAAATAGGAAAAGGAGTACGTCAAGGCTGTATATTGTCACCCTGCTTATTTAACTTCTATGCAGAGTACATCATGAGAAACGCTGGGCTGGAAGAAGCACAAGCTGGAATCAAGATTGCCTGGAGAAATATCAATAACCTCAGATATGCAGATGACACCACCCCTATGGCAGAAAGTGAAGAGGAACTAAAAAGCCTCTTGATGAAAGTGAAAGAGGAGAGTGAAAAAGTTGGCTTAAAGCTCAACATTCAGAAAACTAAGATCATGGCATCTGGTCCCATCACTTCATGACAAATAGATGGGGAAACAGTGGAAACAGTGTCAGACTTTATTTTTTGGGCTCCAAAATCACTGCAGATGGTGACTGCAGCCATGAAATTGAAAGACGCTTACTCCTTGGAAGAAGAGTTATGACCAACCTAGATAGCAGAGACAAAAGCAGAGACATTACTTTGCTGTCTAAGGTCCGTCTAGTCAAGGCTATGGTTTTTCCTGTGGTCATGTATGGATGTGAGAGTTGGACTGTGAAGAAAGCTGAGTGTCAAAAAATCGATGCTTTTGAACTGTAGTGTTGGAGAAGACTCTTGAGAGTCCCTTGGACTGCAAGGAGATCCAACCAGTCCATCCTAAAGGAGATCAGCCCTGGGATTTCTTTGGAGGGAATGATGCTGAAGCTGAAACTCCAGTACTTTGGTCACCTCATGAGAAGAGTTGACTCATTGGAAGAGACTTTGATGCTGGGCGAGATTGGGGGCAGGAGAAGGGGACGACAGAGGATGAGATGGCTGGATGGCATCACTGACTTAATAGACGGGAGTCTGAGTGAACTGAGTTGGTGATGGACAGGGAGGCCTGGCGTGCTGTGATTCATGGGGTCGAAAAGAGTCGGACACGACTGAGCGACCGAACTGAACTGAACTGAAGGGGCATTTCAGTGTGGGTGTGCACGTGTGTGTGGGAATTTTAATGCATATTATCTGGGGAAATATTTCAACCTTCTAGGCTGCATTCAATTTTAAAACTTTAAAACAGGATATCTAGATGGTTGAAAGGAGAAGGCAATGGCACCCCACTCCAGTACTCTTGCCTGGAAAGTCCCAAGGACAGGGGAGCCTGCTAGGCTGCAGTCCATGGCGTCGCGAACAGTCGGACACGACTGAGCAACTTCATTTTCACTCTTCACTTTCATGCATTGGAGAAGGAAATGGCAACCCACTCCAGTTTTCTTGCCTGTTGAATCCCCAGGACGGGGGAGCCTGGTGGGCTGCCGTCTATGGGATCACACAGAGTTGGACATGACTGAAGTGACTTAGCAGCAGTAGCAGCAGCAGCAGATGGTTGAAATGATCGTATTTTAAAGAACTTCATCCAGAACAATTCCTTGTTTTAGCCTCTGCTGCTACTGGGTTCTATTTTTGTCAGTATCACTTAAAACTGTTCAGAGTATTAAACATGTACCAGCAGATGTGTATTTATTTTCAAGTCAAGCACATTCTAGTGGCTAAGATTCACTTTTAACATCAGCACCTACCTTAAATGTACAGCTGAAGGGGAAATTCTTATAGAGAATATGTTTTCTTCTTCATATACAAACAGAAGGGCTTATGGGCTGTTGTGTATACATAGTGCTGAGAAATTAATATCTGTTAGGAGCCTAGCACTAGAGAAGGAATAGTGGTTTTTCTGAATGTACTTTCTCCAAACTCCCAAGAGCTTCTGCTAAATGCACAGGGATTGCTAATTAAGCATGTGGGTCCCCAAGCCTTCGGATTCTCCTCTGCATTCATCTCAGGGTCATCTACCTTTGATAACTTCTCTCCATATTTATGTTGGCATTAGTGATGATAATATGCAAATGGACTCATTTTTAATAAGGAATGAGCTCAGTTTCTCAAGGAAATGACGAAACGCTTGACATGAAAATGAGTTTTTGGATTATTTATCCCCTCCTATTGATAAAAGTAACCTGGAATTATCTTTACATTGTTTAGAGGGATCAGAAACATACCTGTAACTGAGAGACTGTTCCAGATTAAAGAAGGCAGAAGACATAATGACTGAATGCCATGTGTGAGCCAGGATTTGTTTAGAACATGAGTGATGAAATCTGAATAAATTCTTCAGATTAATTAATGAGTCCATGTTAATGTTATGATTTTGAAAAATGGGACTTTGGAAATAGATGTGAATGTCTGCTTATTTTGAGAAAATACATGAATATATTTAAGAATAAAGGGACAGCATTTCTGCAGAATATCTCAAACAATTCAAAAAAGAGGGAGAGAAAAAAATAACAAATGTAACAGGATGGCATTAAGGAATTTTGGAGAAGATGAGAAGGATATTGTTAATTATTTGTATATTCTTGGAATTTTTTTTTACAAGTCTGAAATTGTGTCAAAATAAATAATTAAAATTATACCTTTTGTTGACTTTTTTCTCATAAAAAATAAGATTTTTTTTTTTAATCCTACACACTTTTGTGAGACTCAAAGTTCCTTATGAGATGCAGGCTTTCCTCTATAATTGTGTCTTCTAGGGCCTTCTTGCCCATTCCAAAGTTCCGTAAAGTGGTCAAGGTAAATCTTCTTATTTTCAAAGTGTCACCATGAGAGAAGAAAATTCCTCGTAATAAGGAAAATGTTCTTGAGTTATTTCCTCAAAGCTTTAAAAATCTAATTTCCAAGGATAAATAAAAACTAAAAAGAATTAAATTCTCTCTATTGAAAGTGAGGGCAGAAGTTTCTCTTTCTCCTGGAGTATTTACTTTAGGAAACTTTGTAAGTACTTTCTCCTCTCTTTGAATTGTATATTCAGCATTTTGAAATCTACATAGGTCTTTTGGTCAGCTTTATGACCTAGGAATGTTTTTCTCAGTGACCTGGGAGCCATTTCTTTGGAACATAAATATCAGTATCTCTGAAAGGAGAGGAAACTCACTTTGGTGACTGGCAAGACTCTAAGTTGCAAAACTACCTCCTGTGAAAAAGATATGAGAAATTTATTTTTCCTGTGTATAAAGCCAGCTAATACAGATGGTTACCCCAATTACCCAGTGAATCTAAGATGAACTCTGCATGTTGCTAAAAGCAAGACAACAGGCCAAAAATGGAGTCGGTTATGCTAAGCCTCAAGTCACCAAATGTTGACTTAATTATAGTTCAGCTGTCCTGTAAGTGGAACCGTAAAACCAGTTAATCAGGAACTACCTGATCATGCTAGTTAGGTCATCTGCCTGATAGACCCCTACCATCCCCTAAAGGAAAATAACTTTAAAATAACAACCCTATTTTTTTGCCCAGTATAATTTCCTTGTTCCTTCCTTCTGACTATAAAAGTCTTTCACTTTGTACAGCTTCTTGTTGTTCCTTCCATGCTGCTAGAATGGATTGCTGGCAGATTCAAGTTGATTTTTGCTTAAATAAACTCAAAATGCTTAGTATGCCTCAGTTTATCTTTTAACAGTGACTGTCAAATCCTCTTACTTGAGGACTAATCCTTTTAACAGTGCTGTCAAATCCTCTTACTTGAGGACTAATTCTCTTTTATCTTAATAACATTTTTGTAATGGGTTGTATCTGCTTGGTTATATAAAATGGTGAGGTTTCTTTCTGTTTTTGCAATTTCTTAGCAGATTATGTGATGCACACCATGTTCTGGTTTGATGCAGTTCAGTAATAAGATTGTTTTCTTTCTCTATTACCTATATGGAGAGAAGGATTTCTGGATTTGGAGATTTTTTAAAAACTCTATTTCTCCAACAAATAATTCTATAAGCAATTATTGAGTATGTACACTATGCTTGCATCATGCTAGATGTGATCAAGAGATTGCTGCTACTGCTAAGTCACTTTAGTCGTGTCCGACTCTGTGCAACCCCATAGACGGCAGCCCACTAAGCTCCCCCATCCCTGGGATTCTCCAGGCAAGAACACTGGAGTGGGTTGCCATTTCCTTCTCCAATGCAAGAAAGTGAAACGTGAAAGTGAAGTCGCTCAGTCGTGCCCAACTCTTAGCGACCCCATGGACTGCAGTCTACCAGGCTCCTCCGTCCATGGGATTTTCCAGGCAAGAGTACTGGAGTGGGGTGCCATTGCCTTCTCTGTAAGTCACCCTAGGTGTTAGCAATGGGGTAGAACCAACTTTGCTATTCTCAATACAAAATCTAAAAGAAAAAGATTAATATTTGCAGAGTTGCTTTGCTATCTCATGTCAAGGTACACCTTCCTTTGAAAGACCTTGGGCGAAGGTTTGATTCTGTTCACATTTAGTTCTTATATTAATAAAATATTAATCTGTCTATGGATATTGTACTACATAAAACTCAACAAATATGACTCTTTAAACTATCTCACCTATATATTTAAGTGTTCACATTTTAGAATACAGTATGGCTATGAGGTTACTTTGGCCACCTCATTCGAAGAGTTGACTCATTGGAAAAGACTGATGCTGGGAGGGATTGGGGGCAGGAGGAGAAGGGGACGACAGAGGATGAGATGGCTGGATGGCATCACAGACTCGATGGACGTGAGTCTGAGTGAACTCCGGGAGTTGGTGATGGACAGGGAGGCCTGGCGTGCTGCGATTGATGGGGTCGCAAAGAGTCGGACACGACTGAGCGACTGAACTGAACTGAACTGATGAGGTTACTGCTATTCTCTAAAAGACAGAGGGACTTCTGTGGTCCTTTAATACTCTAATACTGGAAGGTATCTGGATTTAATAAGACATTTAGCAAAGAGCCACATGAGCAAGGTATAGCTTTATTGGGGTGAAAATACGAAGAACATTGATTTAGCATCATGAGTAATTGAACTTCTTTTAAATACTAGTCCCAGAGTCCTAAATATATTTAAGATGAAGAAATAAACACTCTAAAATGGTTCAATGGTAACAAAAATATTAAAGTTTTCTCTTGCTTAGTCAAAACTGGTATAAGAATGCATAGACCCATTTCAATAGTTTTGGATTACTAGACTGGTGGAAAGTAGTCATTTTCCTCCTTGAATAATGTTTTCTATGACCAATTAGGTCACTTAAAAAAAACAAAAACTCTACTTGATTCTTATAATAAATGAATTGTTTGAGGAAAAAGAATACTAGCTCTTTTTTTACTTAAAACAACAGCAATATGTTCTCTCACAGTTCTAGAAGCCAGAAGCCCAAAACAAGGTGTTGGCAGGGCCAGGCTCCCTCTGTGATTTGTCAGGAGCCTTATTTTAACTTTCCTGAGTGCTGGTGTGGCTTTACTAGCTTTAATATTGATAAAAATTAAAACAATTTTATACATAACCATGAAGTCAGCCAACACTATTTGAGGTATTGTAGAAAAGAGCAGAGGTCCCAGAAGTAAGAGACAGGAAGCTGTTCTAAATTTCTAGAAGGAAAAAGAGAAGGTGAATCCTGGAATCTACAGACTAAGAAACTTGAATGCTTCCCAATGCTGATTTTAGGAGACATTCATGAGAATTCCAAGAATAAGAAATGCCCCAAGGACTTATAAGTGAGGGAAAATGTCATTAAATAAAATTAAACAGGCTTTAGTGTTTTTCTCAGAAGCTTTAATTTGCTAATAAATAGACAATCCCATGTGTCCAAAGAGGATTCAATCTCTAACATGTAGGATTTCTCAGATTTCCTGATGCTGCCTTTTCACATAGAATATCTACTAACATCTCATGGAATTAGTGTTTTGAGGACAAGAATGTGGGAAATACTTTTTTAAAAGATCATTGCATTAAAATGGCTCAGTGGTATTTACTCAGAGCCAATATTAGTTTATTAAAAATAATGGTCAAAGTAACATCATTTCCATTTTTAAAGAGTTATTAAGTTAGTGTTAATGAGTTAAAGTGTTAAACAGATCATCTAATAATTGAGTTATTCTTGTTTAGTTGATAAGTCATGTCTGACTCTTGTGACCCTGTGGACTGTAGCCTGCCGGGCCTGGCTGTCCATGAGATTTTCCAGGCAAGAATACTGGAGTGGGTTGCATTTTTTTCTCCAAGGGAATTTCCTGACCCAGGGATCGAATCTGCGTCTCCTGCATTGGCAGGCAGATTCCTTACCACTGAGCCACCAGGGAAGCAAGAGGGTCATTAGATTAATGAAATTCCATAAAAGTAGAATACTTGGATTTTATCAAGGCATTTAAGAAAGATTCACATGAGCAAGATGCAACAACTTTATCCAGGTAAAAATATGTTTCAGTATATTTACAACACTAAGTGTATTGTTTAATGGGTCTATGCAGTCATTAGATTGTGACCTCTTTAAGTGGGTGGTCTCTGTTCTCTATCATTGCATTTCCCTGGTATTGTATTTTTCAGTAAGTAGCTAGCTACTAATTAGCTCATTTACTAACATTAGTTATTATATATAATAAGAATAAAACCATAAATCATAAATTTTCTCTGAAGTAAATCCTATTTGTGTAATGTATATATGCTGATGAAGGAAAAATTACATCATGAAAGAAATTACGCAAGAGAATACAGGGCAGCTGATTTAATAGTTTTAACTACAAGGATATGTTTTAAGTTTAGAGTTTATTACCTTTTCCTTCAAAAAGTCTTTCAAATATAAGCATACGAAACCATTCCCCAAATTGATCAGTGTGATTAACCAGGGCATCATTCACTGTTTCATATTCAGAGTACCACCACCTTCCTTGGCCCCATTTGGATGCTGTAAATGGAGTCATATTTCTGGGAGAGCTTAGATGTTTAAGAAAAAGAAAAGCAGCTAGAGCATTGTGCTATAGTAACAAGTGAACTGGTTCTCAATATTTGGTAATTTAACTTCAACAAACTAACCAGTTTTATGACCTTATCAAATGAGACTACTGTACTAGTTTGTAAAGATACTCCTGTGGTTACTTACACCTGCTTAAGCCTTATTTACAGTATTATCAATCTTCTATGGACCATCCTTAAGCTCCATTTTGTTTGAGCTTTCATAGTAACAGTGCCCTAATATTGTGAAATTGATGTATAGCTTCTCCCTTTTATATACAAATTGGTAGTTTAAATTATTTTTAAAATTATTTTATTTTTAAGATTTATTTGGCTGTACAAGGTCTTAGATGTGACACACGAGATCTTTGATATGCGTTTTGGCATAAGGAATCTTTCCTTGTAGCATTCCAACTCTTCACTAGGGCATGTAGGATCTAGTTCCCTGACCTGAGATCCAACCTGGACCCCCTGCTTTAGGAGCATGAAGACTTAGCCACTGGACCACCAGGAAAGTCCTGCTCCCTAACATATTTTGTTGGGTCTCAGAAAATGCCCATCCAGGATTCTAGAGAGGTAAGACATTTCCTGACTACCACACTGACCTGACTACCTGACAACCTTACTCATGCCCTGTCTTCTGTGGGATGCTCTGACTGCAGAAAACCAAATTAGTTCTTCGTTTTCCACATAACACTTCTTACTCAAAAAATTCCATTTTCTTTGATAATGAAAAATAGTAAGAACCAACATTTGTTCCCTCTTTAACTTTATTCCCAGCACCATTATTTACTTCTATGCATATTACCAACCTGAGAAGTAGATCTTATCATCATCTTTGCTGTATAGGCAAGGTATTGTGGCCAAGAAGTCACACAGCTAGTAAGGGACAAAGCTCAGCAAACAATATATGTTTGTACTTGTTGGGACAGAACCTGTGGTCCTAACTGGACTAAGGTTCAAGTAGGAAATGAGATGGGGACTGCTAATGTTCTTTAAGATACTTGATTTTAGAAAACAACTTTAGGATTGTGACAGGAATTGAGGAGGGCGCTACAATTGAGGAAGATAAAGTAAATTAAGATCAATTTTATAAGAAATTGAACCAGGTGGAAACAGCTTACTTTTGGCTTCCCTGGTGGCTCAGAGGTTAAAGCGTCTGCCTCCAATGTGGGAGACCTGGGTTCAATCCCTGGGTCAGGAAGATCCCCTGGAGAAGGAAATGGCAACCCACTCCAGTATTCTTGCCTGGAGAATCCCATTGACGGAGAAGCCTAGTAGGTTACAGTCCACGGGGTCGCAAAGAGTCGGACACGACTGAGCGACTTCACCTCACCTCATGAAAATTTGAGACTTTGAGGACAGAGTCCTTCAGGTAAGGACCACTGTGTATTAAGAGATAAGAGGATATGGGGAGCCCATCCTGGTGCTCTAATGACCTAGATGGGTGGGATGCAGGGAGAGGAGGGAGGCTCAAAAGGGAGGGGATATATACATAATGATGACTGATGAGCATAGTTGTATGGAAGAAACCAACTCAGCATTGTAAAACAATTTTCCAGCAGTTAAAATAAAAAAAAAGAGGATATGGAATGTTTCCAGCAAAGAACAAAACTTAGGTAAGTTTTAAGGAAGAAAAATGGTAGACAGCATAGGGAGATGTGGGGAGAAGACATTTCATAGGTGAAATGAGCACAAAGCAATAGTACACCAGTGGGAATGAGAAAAAAAAAAAGGAAGACCAAGTCGTACAGAAATTATGCTGGTTAATATGTAAGCAAAGACAGGGATATTGAGGAAGCAAGTAAATGTGATTGGGGTATATATGATCAGATGAAGAAATTTATTGAAAGAAATTGTTCTGAGGAATTAACCTTTGTGTTATGTGACCTTTGAATGTAAGAGAAAAAGCCATAAAGTAGTTTTAGAAGATTAAAAAACTCAAGTCCTCGTTCTTTAGTTAGTAAATAAAGTCAATTATTTTGAGTTCAGGTCAGTTCAGTTCAGTCACTCAGTCGTGTCTGACTTTGCAACCCCATGGACTGCAGAACACCAGGCCTCCTTGTCCATCACCAACTCCCGGAGTTTACTCAAACTCATGTCCTTTGAGTTGGTGATGCCATCCAAATACCCCATCCTCTGTCATCCCCTTCTCCTCTCACCTTCAGTCTTTCTCAGCATCAGGATCTTTTCAAATGAGTCAGTTCTTTGCATCACATGGCCAAAGTATTGGAGTTTCAGCTTCAGCATCAATCCTTCCAATGAATATTCAGGACTGATTTCCTTTAGGATGGACTGGTTGGATCTCCTTGTAGTCCAAGGTACTCTCAAGAGTTCTCCAACACCACAGTTCAAAAGCATCAGTTCTTCGGTGCTCAGCTTTCTTCACAGTCCAACTCCCACATCCATACATGACTACTGGAAAAACCATAGCCTTGACTAGACAGACCTTCGTTGGCAAAGTAATGTCTCTGCTTTTCAATATGCTATCTAGGTTGGTCATAACTTTCCTTCCAAGGAGTAAGCGTCTTTTAGTTTCATGGCTCCAGTCACCATCTGCAGTGATTTTGGAGCCCCCAAAAATAGAGTCTGACACTGTTTCCACTGTTTCCCCATCTATTTGTCATGAAGTGATGGGACCAGATGCCATGATCTTAGTTTTCTGAATGTTGAGCTTTAAGCCAACTTTTTCACTCTCTTTCACTTTCATCAAGCTGTTTTGAGTTCCGTTCAGTTCAGTTCAGTCGTTCAGTCGTGTCCAACTCTTTGCGACCTCATGAACTGAAGCATGCTAGGCCTCCCTGTCCATCACCAACTCCTGGAGTTCACTCAGACTCAGGTCAAGTCGGTGATGCCATCCAGCCATCTCATCCTCTGTCGTCCCCTTCTCCTCCTGCCCCCAGTCCCTCCCACCATCAGAGTCTTTTCCAATGAGTCAACTCTTTGCATGAGGTGGCCAAAGTACTGGAGTTTCAGCTTCAGCATTATTCCCTCCAAAGAAATCCCAGGGCCAGTCTCCTTCAGAATGGACCGGTTGGATCTCCTTGTAGTCCAAGGGACTCTCAAGAGTCTTCAGCAACACCACAGTTCAAAAGCATTAATTCTTCGGCACTGAGCTTTCTTTATAGTCCAACTCTCACATCCATACATGACCACTGGAAAAACCATAGCCTTGACTAGACGGACCTTTGTTGGCAAAGTAATGTCTCTGCTTTTCAATATGCTATCTAGGTAGGTCATAAGTTTTCTTCCAAGGAGTAAGCGTCTTTTAATTTCATGGCTGCAGTAAACTGAGATAAAAATAGCTCCTTATTTTCCTCCTAGAGTGGTTGTACAAAGAGTGGAATCCTTGCAGTCATTTGTAAAATAAAAACTACAACACAAACTGGTATTATTATTAAGTTGCCCATTGGGGTAAAGTACTGTTCTTCTCTTCAATATATATTGTGTGAGAATTTTCAAGCTAGGAAGTTATAGAATATAGCAGAACTTAATTTCGATTATCTGCCCTTTAGAACTTAAAAGTTGAAATTGACAAACGCCAACTATAAATTTCCTCCCTCCTTCTTTCTTTCCTTCCATCTTACCCCACAGTCAACAACTATAAAATCTATGAAGTGAAAATTGGAGAAAATTGTCCAAGCATTTGATCTAGTCCTGCAATTTTAAAGATGAGGAAACAGAGGCCAACTTCTTACATAAATTCGCACAGCTAATTAGTGCAAGCTCAAAACTAAATCCCAAGTCTCAGTTTCTGGGGCCTTGCAAGCTCTTGGTTGTATCTTTTGTGCATACTGTTTTGAGTAGTTAACTGAAAATCTCTATGATCACATATCAGTTCCTTCACAGTAGGGTGTATATGAAATATGTAGATTGAAATAGTTGTGATAAAAGTCCTGTGTCATAAATATTTTAGGATAAAAATGTCACCTTAAATAATAGAAATGTATTGACTAATATTTTTACATATACAAATTTAAAAGAAACTAAAAACTAAAGCAGCTCTATTAATTTTGAATCTTATGAAGCAGTTTTAAATACATACAAGCTAGTAAACCCACAAAGGTAAAATGATTGAGGAAATTATAAACATGAAATGAAAAATTATTTTTTTCTTTACCTCCAGCATGGTTTGATATGTCCTCTTTAGATTAAGGATGTGTAGATTTCCAATTGATAAAGGTCAGAAGGGGATGACAGAGGATGAGATGGCTGGATGGCATCACTGACTCGATGGATGTGAGTCTGAGTGAACCCCGGGAGTTGGTGATGGACAGGGAGGCCTGGCGTGCTGTGATTCATGGGGTCACAAAGAGTTGGACACGACTGAGCGGCTGAAATGAACTGAACTGAACTGAACTGGGTCCTGGAGGAAGATGTTGCTTGGAAGCTTCGGTCATGACGATTTTAATATTTAAGATAAAAATAAGAATCAGGCTGAGAACTGGAAGTATTAAAGGATTCAAATCCACTCATCATCTTTAAGCAGAAGTATTTAGAAAATTTTGTGATTGCAACTAGACAGAATCAGCAGTAGTTTTCAGTGCAAGTCACAAATATAAGGTTGCTGTAAAAAAAAAAATTTTTTTTTAAGTGTTTCTGTGTCCTGGAAGAGGTCATTTTGAATCCATGCTATGACTTCAACCCTTGTTTTTCTCGTCCATTATTATAATCATACATAGGAGAACTCTGCCACTTTTGTCTGACTCAAACTAAAGTGTCTTTTTTTAGCTCACAGGGAGACAATGGGACCCTGCCCACCTGTGAATGACAGTAAGGAAAAGAAACTAACACATCCTGCTGCCTGTGGCTTGCCAGATATTTTCAAGAATTAAATGGCCTTTTTACTTTGTTTCCTCACCTGTCTTCATCCTGACCCATAAAAGAACCTGACATCCAGGTCCTGACAAAATGGTTATTTTGAGACTTTAGTCTGCCATCTTCTTGGTCAGGGGGCTCTCTGAATAAAGTCATATTCCTTTCTCAACACCTTGTCTCTCAGATAGATTCATTGACTTATCATGTGTCAAGCAGAGTGAGCTTGACTCTGTAACAAATTTGGCTTAGCCAGCCAGGAGCCTTGCTGTTTGTGGGTAACTGGCTCAGACCAAGGAGTACTGCGGTAAGACCCTAAGCAGCTGGTGGGACCATTTTTGTGCTATGGATCTTTCCCTCAAGATTCCCTGAAGTGACACTGGCTTGCCAGTGCTTGGCAGCTGAGACAAGAAATGAAAAAAATTACGAGTCAACAAACTCGATTTTGTTCATAGGGTAAGCCTACCCAATTCAATAGCTGGTTCAGGTGGTTCGTTTGTGGCTTTGTGTGTCCTTTTGTGTTGCGAGTTGACAGACTTGATTTTGTAGGGTAAATTGCTCTGGTGGCACACCAGGAACATATTTCCCCCACAATTTGGGCTTTTCCTTTATGGGACAAGCCAGTTCGTTAGACAAGCCTCCTTGTTGGAGGGGGAGGAGTTGCTGAACTCTACCTGAATGGGAACGAGTTCTCTGGGGAACTAGTTCTTGGGTGAGGTACCTAGTTGGAATGAGTTCATTTGTTTTGTAGGGTAGTTTTATTTACCTGAGTTGGGAGCCAGTTCATTGGTGCATTGATGCAATCTATTTGTGCCATTTTTATTGAAATTTGCCTATGTCTTTTGTGTTTTGGTGTTATCAAACTTATAAAAATGGGAAATATTTCATCTATCCTGAAGGAAAGCTTTTTGAGGCCCATATTAATTATGTTAAGATCAGAAGAACAATGGCCCCTGAATGACTCACGATTTTACAATCTTGCTTTTAGAAACCCTTTGCAAAGGAGAGGAACACTCTGGTAAAGAGTAGGCCTTGGGGGCTCCCTTGAACTTTAGACATCCAGTTATAATTTCCTCTATAGGAGCCCTGGATAACTTTGACCACGGAGAACTTTAGCTCCAGTTTGGGGATCTCTCCCAAGGAAGGAAAACTGCAACCTTTTGGAGAAACATCACAGGCTTAGGTGGGATTCGGAGTCCTGTTTGAGACATTCTTGCCATTTGGTTTTTGGATTTCTGGGCATCTCTTAGCCATTTACTTCTTTTTCTTGTGACTTCCTGCTAGTGTGGTTCTGTTTGGTTTGTTTACTTTTTGGTAACAGACAGACCTCTTGTACTTACTGCTCTATCTAGAATGAGAAGTACTTTCTGCAAGGTTTCTCCTGGCTACTACCTTACTAGCAGGAGGCCTTCTCCCCTAGGCTAGAGAAGGAGGGGTGAAGCTTTCCAACAGGGGTGGATGGGTGTGTCAGCCCTTAGGTTTCATTGGGGTGGCCACCCAATTCTTTGGGGGAGAAAGGAAAACAAAGTCATCCTAGGAAGAACTTGCTTATATCTTTGAGATACAAAAGTCTTATCTGGTCTATCTCTGCTACCTTTTGGAATGCAAATTTTAAAATGGGAAAAATAAAAATTGTCTTATCCAAAGCAAATAGACATCATGAATGCTTTTTCTACAAATATTTAGCTGCCTAGTCAAGAGAGCTTGATTTGTTCCATTTGTGAGAAACCCAATTTTTAATCCAATCTCTTTTGTAAACTGACGGGTTTTATATTGCTGTACCTGATTCAGGACTGAAATCTTGAAAGAACTGAGGCCTCACTGTGTGTGTGTCTGTACATGTCTTTGTCTTTTGATACCATTACTGAAGTTGATCTGTAAAGGAGCTCTATTTAATTGGCTTAAACAAAATTTAGCACTTATAAATCAAACAATTCTAAATACAAGAGAAATTAAGCTAAATAAATTTCAGGTTCATGTGAAATGGGAAATATTCAATATTAAATTCAGTTCAGTTCAGTTGCTCAGTTGTGTCCGACTCTTTGTGACCCCATGAATCACAGCATACCAGGCTTCCCTGTCCATCACCAACTCCCGGAGTTTACTCAAACTCACATCCATCGAGTCAGTGATGCCATCATCCAGCCATCTCATCCTCTGTCTTTCCCTTCTCCTCCTGCCCCCAGTCCCGCCCAGCATCAGAGCTTTTCCAGTGACTCAACTTTTCGCATGAGGTGGCCTAAGTACTGGAGGTTCAGCTTCAGCATCATTCCTTCCACAGGACACCCAGGAGTGATCTCCTTTAGAATGGACTGGTTGGATCTCCTTACAGTCCAAGGAACTCTCAAAAGTCTTCTCCAACACCACAGTTCAAAAGCATCAATTCTTCGGGGCTCAGCTTTCTTCACAGTCCAACTCTCACATCCGTACATGACCACTGGAAAAACCATAGCCTTGACTAGACGGACCTTTGTTGGTAAAGTAACGTCTCTGCTTTTCAATATGCTATCTTAGTTGGTCATAAGTTTCCTTCCAAGGAGTAAGCATCTTTTAATTTCATGGCTGCAATCACCATCTGCAGTGATTTTGGAGCCCCCCAAAATAAAGTCTGACACTGTTTCCACTGTTTCTCCATCTATATTAAATTAGTACCCGATATTAATGTTTAAGTTAACTGATCTGATAGGCATGTCTGGAGTTATCAACTTTAAATATAATATTAAGTACAATACTTTCATTGTGCCTAGGTTTTGTTGTTGTTCAGTCACTCAGTCGTGTCTGACTATTTGTGACCCCATGGACTGCAGCAAACCAGGCTTCCCTGTCCTTCACCATCTCCCGGAGCTTGCTCAAACTCATGTTCATTGTCTCAGTGATGCCATCCAACCATCTCATCCTCTGTTGTCCCCTTCTCCTCCTGTCTCCAATCTTTCCCAGCATTAGGGTCTTTTTCAATGAGTCAACTCTTAGAACATCAGATGGCCAAAGTATTGGAGCTTCAGCTTCAGCATCAGTCCTTCCAATGAATATTAAGGGTTGATTTCCTTTAGGATTGACTGGTTTGATCTCCTTGCAGTCCAAGGGACTCTTAAGAGTTTTCTCCAGCACCACAGTTCAAAAGCATCAATTCTTTGATGCTCAGCCTTCTTTATGGTCCAACTCTCATGTCCATGCCTTAGGTTTGATATGCCTAAGTTTAATATAAGCTAAATAAGCAAATTTGTCAGTAAGGAAAATAACTCAATGTAAAGAAACATTTGAGAAAAGAAAGTACAAATGAGATTAGAGGAGTTTTTGAGTAAACCTTTGTTTACTATGAAATATGTTTTAGGACCTCCTCAGATATTCTACAATTTAAAAGTTAAAATAAATTAAGTAATGAAAGGTTTATGGAAAATGGACCCCCAAATGGGTTTGGTATATGATCAGTCAGGATTAACTAAGTTTAAAACAAGTTTAATTGAGTAAATGAAGCTTTAAGCTGGTACAAAACGTAAATTTGGCTTTTCTCTCTGGTAAAAGACAAGTTTTCTGAAGCTGCTAAACTGACTTTGATAACAGATTTTAAGTTTATTTACCTTTTAAGTAATCTGTATTTACCTTCAAAATCTCTTCTTGTCACTTTGGAGAAGTTTCACAGGAATCTATGGTCCTGTTGTATTTTAAAATGTTTTTTGGTGTTCCTTTGACAAAGCTTCCCAAATCAAATTATAATAAAGTTCCTTTGACTTCTAGCTAACTTTGTGGTGTTTTAGAAGTCCCCTGAGTCACCCCAAAGGGAGATACTAAACTAATTAGGTTCACTTGGTATATGAAACTGCAAGGGAGGTGTTGTCAAATGAGTAACCAATTTTAAGTCATATTATGTGATAAATGGTACAGATAATCTAGAGATTATATGGAGTCCTTAATAATCTGGTATTAAGATTATTAATATTAGAGAATTCTACTCCTGGTAGAATATCATCCCTCATAATTCCAGTTACTTTCTGAAAGTGTTGTATGTCACAGCAGTAACGGGATGGCTTTGTCAGTTGCATTGTAATCATTGCCTGTTTTAAGTCTTTTGGAGACAGTTACTGTTTCACTCTAATATTGCAAAAATGTCTCCTCCTCAAGATCTATAAAAAGGACTTTGGGATAAATGCAAGTTTCTGACTTTCAGACCACATGCAGAACTGAGTAAGAAACTGAAGAATTCTAATGAGAAATCTGATGACTTCATGAAGCTGCTAACCAAAAAAATATGTAATTTTTTTGGTTTCTGTATATAAGGATTACTAGTTTAAACCTGTGTTTTCCAAGTGTAATGAAAACCTTCTTAAATTAATTGACAATATAACTTGGTAAATTGTACCTTTTGTAAGCAAAATTAAAATATTTATCTTTTTCTCTCTACCTGGTTGATCTTGCCAGTAACACATGCTTATCTCAAAGATTAAGCCATGCATGTCTAAAACGCACAACCAGTACAGTGAAACAGCAAATAGCTCATTCAAGCAGTTATGCCTCCTTTGGACTCCCAATTATTGTGACTAGATGACAACCATTATACTAATCATAGTTTATGTTTATTCTTTGTCTTCAAATCATCCTTTGTGTCTCCCTGCTGCACTACGTCATTGTCAATGTTACTGACTGCATTGCTTATATTCTGTCTAATTCATAAGATTGTTATCTCTTGCAGTAACCAATGTGTAAATCAAGCCTCCAACAAAACTTCTGTGGCTAAACGTTTTCAGGAAATAATTGTAATAGTGTGATTCTGGTATGGGAAGAAGCAACAAGGGAAAATGTCTCCTGGATTATATTAATAGTTAGACAGAATCCAGAGAATTTTAATTATTGATGGGGATTGGTCCAAAATTTAACCCCTGACATATCAAGAATATTTGCCTGGTCTGGGATGAAACTCCCAGTACCATGGGACAAAAGTTGGTCATGAAATGTCTCCTAAACATTTTGGTCAAATCCATAACCAAGAGGGGAGCCATGAGAAACGAATCAGCAATTTCAGCCCTTCAACATGAGCCAGTGAGCCCCAAGGAAGGGGAATCAGACTGTAGTTGTTGCAGGAAGGGGGACTCCTTCCAGGGTCCGAAACTGGGCTCTTGTCTAACACTCAGAAATGAATTGTTTGAGGAGACACATGTGCTGACAAAGCAAGAGATTTTATTGGGAAAGGGTGCCCGGGGAAGAACAGTAGGGTAAGGGAACCCAGAGAACAGCTCTGCCACGCAGTCTCGGGTTTTATGGTGATGGGGTTAGTTTCTGGGTTGTCTTTAGCCAATCATCCTAACTCAGAGTCCTTCCTGGTGGTGCAAGCCTTGTTCAGCCAAGATGGATGCCAGAGAGAAGGATTCTGGGAGGTGGTCGGACCTGTGGTGTCTCCTTTGACCTTTCCCGAACTCTTCCGGTTGGTGGAGGCTTATTAGTTCCGTGTTCCTTTGCAGGACCTCCTGTCATAAAACAACTTATGCAAATAGTTACTATGGTGCCTGGCCAGGGTAGAAAGTTTCAATCAGTGTGTTGCCCCTACCATCAGTTCAGTTCAGTTCAGTTGCTCAGTCGTGTCCGACTCTTTGCAACCCCATGAATTGCAGCACGCCAGGCCTCCCTGTCCATCACCAGCTCCTGGAGTTCACTCAGACTCGCGTCCATCGAGTCAGTGATGCCATCCAGCCATCTTATCCTTGGTCGTCCCCTTCTCCTCCTACCCCCAATCCCTCCCAGCATCAGAGTCTTTTCCAATGAGTCAACTTTTCGCATGAGGTGGCCAAAGTACTGGAGTTTCAGCTTTAGCATCATTCCTTCCAAAGGAATCCCAGGGCTGATCTCCTTCAGAATGGACTGGTTGGATCTCCTTGCAGTCCAAGGGACTCTCAAGAGTCTTCTCCAACACCACAGTTCAAAAGCATCAATTCTTCGGCACTCAGCCTTCTTCACAGTCCAACTCTCACATCCATAGTCACTCTTAATAGTGAATCCTGAGGAAACGCTGAAAATACAGGATTATAGGTCTCAGACAGCCGAGGTACATAGCAAAGAAGTCATTTTAATGAGCCCTGACTCCTGCATCTTCCCATAAGTAGAAAAGCACTAAATTTCTTAATTTGATATGCTGCCTTTTGGGTTTGAAGTTAAGTATTTCTAAGTCTAGAGGTATAAAGTGGACACTTTTCAAAGAGGAACAAAAAGAAGACAAATCTCAACATTTGAAATACTGGCACCTATGGCAGACATTCCCAGAAAGATCCATTTGACAAGCAGAATGATTATCACCCCCTTTCCCCACAAGATTATGGGATGGATGTTGACAGTGGGGAATGGTAACCAGGAAGGGTTAAAGTTGATTCCCTACTGTGATTTTAACTCTTGTTTTGCCTTTTGTTATTATAACCATACATAATAGCCTGCCTCATATATATGGTCATGTATACATATGGTTATGTATATAACCATACATAACCCTGCCCCCTCTGCCTGACCCTGAAACTAAAGTGCCTTTGTTTAGCCCACAGGAAGACAATGTGACCCTGCCCACCTGTGAATGTCTATAAAGAAAAGATACTAACACATCCCGCTGCCTGAGGCTTGTCATTCTAGGAAATAATTGCAAGAATTAAATGGTCTTATTACTTTGTTTTCTCACCTCCCCTCACCTTCTCTGATCCAGAAAAAAAAACCCTGATATCGAGGTCCTGACAAGATAGTCATTTTGAGGGGTTTGCCATCTTCTCTGTCAGCTTGCTCTCTGAATAAAGTCATACTCCCTGCCTTAAGACCTTGTCTTTCGGATTCATTGGCCTGTCATGTGGTGAGCAAAGTGAGTTTGGGCTTGGTAACAGTGCTAATAATATTTGAGTTATACTATAGTCAGCTGTCTAGTTTTATAATTGCCCTGAATTAAGCCCTAAAGCCTGGAGGGATTTTCTTTTCATATAAAACAGGGATTCTTGGAGAAGGAAATGGCAATCCACTCCAGTATTCTTGCCCAGAACATCCCATGGACAGAGGAGCCTCTGTCCATGGGGTTGAAAAGAGCTGGACACTAAGTTGGACAACTAAGTTAAGTTCAGTCACTCAGGCGTCTGACTCTTTGTGACCCCATAGACTGCAGCACACCAGGCTTCCCTATCTATCACCAACTCCTGGAGCTTGCTCAAACTCATGTCCATTGAGTCGGTGATGCCATCCAACCATCTCATCCTCTGTCGTCTCCTTCTCCTCCTGCCTTCAATTGTGTCCACTATCAGGGTCTTTTCCAATGAGTCAGTTCTTCCCATCAGGTGGCCAAAGTATTGGAACTTCAACTTCAGCATCAGTCCTTCCAATGAATATTCAGGACTGATTTCCTTTAGGATTGACTGGTTTGATCTCCTTGCAGTCCAAGGCACTTGCAAGAGTTTTCTCCAACGTCATAGTTCAAAAGCATCAATTCTTCAGTGCTCAGCTTTCTTTATAGTCCAACTCTCACATTCATACATGACTACTGGAAAAATAGCTTTGACTAGGCAGAACTTTGTTGGCAAAATAATGTCTCTGTTTTTTAATATGCTGTCTAGGTTAGTCATAGTTTTTCTTCCAAGGAGCAAGCATCTTTTAATTTCATGGCTGCAGTCACCATCTGCAGTGATTTTGGAGCAAGAGAAAATAAAGTATCTCACTATTTCCATTGTTTGCCCGTCTATTTGCCATGAAATCATGGGACTGGATGCCATGATCTTTCTTTTTTGAATGTTGAGTTTTAAGCCAGCTTTTTCACTCTCCTCTTTCACTTTCATCAAGAGACTCTTCAGTTCTTCTTTGCTTTCTGCCATAATGGTGGTGTCATCTGCATAGCTGAGGTTATTGATATTTCCCCCAGCAATCTTGATTCCAGCTTGTGCTTCTCCCAGCCTGGCATTTCGCATGATGTACTCTGCATATAATAAGTTAAATAAGCAGAGTGACAATATACAGCTTTGACGTACTCCTTTCCCAGTTTGGAAGTCCGTTGTTCCATGTACGGTTCTAACTGTTGCTTCTTGACTTGCGTACAGATTTCTCTGGAGGGAGGCAGGGTGGTCTGGTATTCCCATCTCTTTCAGAATTTTCCAGTTTGTTGTGATCCACACAGTCAAAGGCTTTGGCATAGTCAATAAAGCAGTAATAGATGTTTTTCTGGTATTCTCTTGCTTTTTCAATGTCCAACGGATGTTGGCAATTTGAGCTCTGGTTCCTCTGCCTTTTCTAAATCCAGCCTGAACATCTGGAAGTTTACAGTTCATGTAATGTTGAAGCCTGACTTGGAGAATTTTGAGCATTTCTTTGCTAGCACGTGAAATGAGTGCAATTGTGTGGTAGTTTGAGTGTTCTTTGGCATTGCCTTTCTTTGGGACTGGAATGAAAACTGACCTTCTCCAGTCTTGTGGCCACTGCTGAGTTTTCCAAATTTGCTGGCATATTGAATGTAGCACTTTAACAGCACCATCTTTTAGGATTTGAAATAGTTCAACTGGAATTCCATCACCTCCACTTGTTTTATTGGTAGTGATGCGTCCTAAGGCCAACTTGACTTCACATTCCAGGATGTCTGGCTTCGGGTGAGTGATGACTAAGTATGCATACAAAACAGGGATTAGTCTTAAATTTTCAGAGAAATACAGCTTGTTTAATCCTCAATGTGAATTCTACACTTTATAATACAACTTCTGGTATCGCTTAGTAACATACACCATGATTTGTTTCTGGTTGGTCAGGTAACAATGTCACATCAAGAATTTCAAGCTTGATGGCTCAGTGGTAAAGTACCACCTGCCAGTGCAAGAGACACGGGTTTGATTCCTGGGTTGGGAAGGTACCCTGGAGCAGGAAATGGCAACCCACTCCAGTATTTGCCTGAACAATCTCATGGACAGTGGATCCTGATGAGTTATAGTACACAGAGTTGCAAAGAGTCAGACACAACTAAGCAACTGAGAAGGCAATGAGGAGCTCATACCTCTTCACTCTCCTGAGAGTGTTTCATGAAAAGAACACTGATTTTTACCTTAATGAGTACTGCATGCAAATCCTAACACATACCTTGAACAAGTTACTCAACGTCTTAGAGCCTTGAAGTGAAAGTGTTAGTTGCTCGGTCATGTCCAACTCTTTGCAACCCATGGACTGTACCCCTCCAGGCTCCTCTGTCCATGGAATTCTTCAGGCAAGAATACTGGAGTGGGTAGCCATTCCCTTCTTTAGGGGATCTTCCCAACCCAGGGATTGAACCCAGGTCTCCCACATTGCAGGCAGATTCTTTACTGTCTGAGCCATGACTGGGGCTTCTTTGTTTTAAACTGAGGAAGATTAGTAATAATACACACATGGTTGAATAGTTGTGACAACCTAGATAGTATATTCAAAAGCAGAGACATTACTTTGCTGACTAAGGTCCATCTAGTCAAGGCTATGGTTTTTCCAGTGGTCATGTATGGTTGTGAGAGTTGGACTGTGAAGAAGGCTGAGCACCGAAGAATTGATGCTTTTGAACTGTGGTGTTGGAGAAGACTCTTGAGAGTCCCTTGGACTGCAAGGAGATCCAACCAGTCCAACCTAAAGGAGATCAGCCCTGGGATTTCTTTGGAGGGAATGATGCTAAAGCTAAAACTCCAGTACTTTGGCCACCTCACGTGAAGAGTTGACTCATTGGAAAAGACTCTGATGCTGGGAGGGATTGGAGACAGGAGGAGAAGGGGACGACTGAGGATGAGATGGCTGGATGCCATCACTGACTCGATGGACGCAAGTCTGAGTGAACTCCAGGAGATGGTGATGGACAGGGAGGCCTGGTGTGCTGCGATTCATGGGGTCGCAAAGAGTCGGACACGACTGAGCGACTGAACTGAAGAAGTAACAGATACGCAACTCCTGACATAACTTAAAGTTTTAAATCTGGCATTTCTCATTTCCCCCCGCTTTTGTTCTCTGACTTTTAACCATGCATCTGGGATATAGCTCATTCTAATTGCCTTGATCAAGAAAGAAATATCCTTCCTTTTTGTGTTAAAATGACTATATTCTTCATAGTAGGCTGGATTGAACAATCTTTTAAACATTGCTTTCTTTAAAAAAATTTTTTTTAATTGAAGGACAATTGCTTTACAGAATTTTGTGGTTTTCTGTCATACATCAACAAGAATCCGTCACAGGTACACCCATGTTGCCCCCCCCTAAATATTTCCATCTTGATATTAGTTATTTCCTTAAATTTTTACTAGTTGCCTTTATATTATATATTTACTTTTAAGTTTGTTATTCTTTTTCTCCAAGGAATTAAAAATTCTTGAAAGCAAGGACTCTTCCACATACCACTTCCTCCATCCCCTAACCTCTAATATGTCTAGGACAGTTCCTGATAACTTACTGAATTTAAATTGGTCAGTAAATGTAAGAGTAAATGAATGATTGAAGTCTTCTGAACGTTTTGTTTCTAGAATCATTTCTAGTAACATAGAATTTGGGGAAACTGAATGACTATGTGTATCAAATTCTGTCATTGTATAGGTAATGCAATGAAGACCCAGAAACTCAGTTTGGTAAGGGTCATGTACTTCTTCTTAATAGAGTTACAATTAGGATTTAGGTCTACTCCTGTTTCGATGATTTACACCATGAAACTTCATGCGATGATACTAAAATGTTTTGTACACAACTGCTTAACTCCTTTGCTTACCATGACTTTGGCTTGCTAGAACACAATGCTAGATAATTCTGTCTGGTGGGCATTACGAAAACTTCTTGAGCCAAGTCTTAAACATGTGAACAGTCTAAAAGAGACAGCTGCAGGCACAGAACAAAGGGCAATATTTCTTTGCATAAAAAATGACAGTTGGTTTCAGAGACATCTTTTGCATGATCTCCACACTCAACAGTGTTCCCATCTACTAAGCTCTTTCTCTAAAACAGGATAGAAGGACAGACAAAAAAAGAGCTCTGATCAGACCAAATGGGATTGATTCTTTCAAATTGTTGTATAATGATAGGTAATGTACTATGTAAGAGCTCCTAATGATGCTATTTTTACCCCATGATTACAAATGAGAAAACAGAAACTCTAAGAAGTTAACCCATTTGCCCAAGGTTGCATAGTTGGTATGTGAGAGAATTGAAGTTTCTCTGACTCCAGAGCTATTAATCTCTCCAGAATACTGCTGCTTCACAATGCTGATTCACATATCTGGCTCTGATTAATATAGCACCTGGAAATGATGATAAGCTGTGTGAGTGTGTGCCAGGTCGCTTCAGTTTTGTCTGACTCTTTGCAACCCTATGGACTGTAGCCTGCCAGGCTCCTCTGTCCAAGGGATTCTCCAGGCAAGAATACTGGAGTGAGTTGCCACACCCTCCTCCAGGGGTCTTCCTGACCCAGGGATCAAACTCACATCTCCTGCATCTCCTGCATTGCAGGCAGACTCTTTACCACTGAGCCACCGAGGAAGCGCCGATGATAAGTTGAGCAGCAATCAAATGTTTTTTTATAGCCTCTACTTCTGAGTGTGTAAAGAAAATTGCTGGAAATATTCAACCTTATGTTCTGAGATTTGAATGAGAAAACTAGGGATTTTCTGTGTCTATTAACTATTCAGAGAGGGGTAATTTTATTTTTTAATCATAATTGTGAATTTACCTATATTTCTTTGCAGTTGTATCCACTTTTGCTTCATGTATTTTAAAGTTTTGTTATGAGGGGCAAGCATATTTAGAATGGGTATGTCCTCTTGATTGTTTTATTATTATGAAATTACCTTTTTAAATACCTAGCTGTATTTTTTTCTTGAATTTACTTTGTCCAATATTAATACAACTCTCCCAGCTTTCTTATGACCAGTGTTAGTATGGAATATCTTTTTCTCATCCTTTTACTTTTAAGCCCATTTTTGTCCTTATATTTAAAGTGTGTTTCTTAAAGACAGCATATATTTGGGTTTTGTATTGTTTATTTAATCTGACAATCTCAGTCTTTTGAGTCCTTAGACCATTTATATTTGATGTGAACTATTTTTTATCTTACATGTTGCTCTTTTTTTCCCCTGTTTTTCTCCATTCTTTTGGATTATCTCTTTTAAAAATATAAATGGATTGTATCTCCTATGTTATCTTATTAACTATAATCTTATGCCTGTTGATAAAAAATTATGGTATGTGTATTGTAATGGAATATTGTTGAGGCATAAAAAAGAAAGACATCTTGTAATTTGCGACACCATAGATAGAACTCAAGGGTATTATGCTAAGTGATAACAGTCAGAGAAAGATAAATAACACATAATCTCTCCTTGTGTGGAATCTAATGTATATATATATTTTAAAACTATGCTTATAGATATAGAGAACAGACTGATGGTTGCCAGAAGCAGGGAGTAGGGAGTAGGAGAAATAAGTGAACTATTTTGAGGGTATTTTTTGTTGTTAGTATTTTTGGTTTAGATCAACTGAAAAGAAAAAAAGATACAAGAGTTCATCACCAGAAGTACTGCACTACAAGAAATGTTAAAGAAAATCTTTCAAGCAAAAAGAAAGTTATACCAGATGGAAATAAAATACATAGAGGAATGAAGAGCACTGGGAATGGTGACTATTCGGGTAAATATATAAAATATTTCTTACTATTTAAGAACCTTAAAAGATAATTAAATTTTTAAACAAAAATAATGACCAGGTACTCTGAGGTTTCTAATGTGTAAAGTAAAATGTATAAGAGCAGTAGCATAAATACTGGAAAGGAAGGAATGGACATATACTGTTGTAAGTTATAGTTTTTATACTATAAAGAGTGGTGTAATGTCACTAGACAATATAGACTGATAAATTAAAGGCTCATGCTGAGGATGGGGGTGGGCTAAAGTTCAGGGCTCTGGAAGGAGAGAAACTTAACCAGTCTTTCTAACAAGTATTTTGTCCTGATTGATCAGTGAAACCAGTTGTTCAGGAAATAATTTAGGCAGAGCATAGTGATTTGTGCCTGGCCTTGTTATAGGTAAACAAGGGACTTTGTGAGTCTTATCTAAATATATGTGAAAGGCTTTTCTTTTCTTTTTTTTTCTGTAAACTGTTTTGTTTTCTGGAACACAAAATGATAAAATTCTTTTAAAATTCCCTATTTCCAGAATCACAGGGTTTAGGTAAAATTCAACATGGTCAAATCTCTGTTATCTAATGTCTGACATATTATTGAAAAACTTGCTTAAAACTCAAAAAAGAATTAGAGAATAAAGACCCATGCACATGCATTTATTCACCAACCTTTTGTTGTAAGGTCAAGGGCTTGCCTTTCTCTGCTGATTGAAATTTCCTATCTTCTTCCTCGCATAAGTTACACAAAAAGTACATTGTCTAACATGTTCAACTTCACATGCTTTAAGTAACGTATAGTAGCTAGACAAGAGCTCTGAATGAAGAATCTTTCTAGATTTTTGTGCTGTTTACTTTCCAGTCTTTATTGTTGTCTTTCTTGTCTGATACAAGTGCAGTTTGTTTCTTTTTGTTATTGTTGTTGTTCTAGTAACTTGTCTTTACAGTCTTTCTAACATATCCAACCTAGAAATCACCACTTTCATTTATTGCATTTCTAAAACAAGTGAACATTGAATCAGATGTTTTTGAAAGGTGCTATATAGGCAACTTATTAAAAACACATCATTCAAGCAAGCCTTAAGTAAACTGATAACATATAATTGTTTGAGGTCTGGTATTTGCTCTGAGCTTTTGGGAGGTAACCCCTACAGCTTGAAATGTCCTGCTTGATAAGGGTGTATTTGTTTACCTGGAAACCTTGGGCCACCTGGACAGTCTCTGGTAATAATGTGGTTTATGATGTGGTCTTGGGCTGTGTGGTAACAGCTCAGTTTCTGGAGGGTGACCACGTGGGTGGTCAGTCATGTGTATGTGACCAAGCCTGAATAAAAACTCTGGAAATCAAGGCTGGGTGATCTTGTTGCCAGTACTTCATGCATGTTGCCACTAGTCATTGCTACTAGTAAATCCAGTTCACTTAACTCCACTGGGAACAGACAACTGGAAGACTGTCTGGAACTTTCCTAGACACTGTCTTATGTGCTGCTTCTTTCACCTGATTTTAATCTATATCCTTTTGGTGTAATAAACTGGAGCCACAGAAATAATGGTTTTTCTGAATTGTGTAACTCTTTCTAACAAATTATTGAAACTGAGTGTGGTCTTGGGGACTCCCAAACTTTTCAGTTTCTAATAAATTCAAAATAGAAACTTACCATAGAAATTACTGGCCACATTAAATGTATTTATAAAACATGATTAAGTTTTGAATTGGGTGTTTTAGAAAGACTCCTTATTGACAAGTTGCTAAAATTGCATTGTTCAATTATTCAGTAAACTGGTAACGCTTATTTGTTGGAATAATATGATTACAGTAATAGAACAGAAAGTTTGCTTAATTCCATCAGTTGAGTAAAATGGATGTCAGTAAATATAACTTCTATTGTATGTTAGTTAAGAAAATGATGGGAAAACCTCTGACCTTTTTATTTTGTTCTACAAAATAACTGGCCTGTAATTTTCCAAAGTATCAAGGTCATAAAAATCAAAGGCAGAATGAGGAACTGTTAGACAGAGATTAGAAAGTAAAGTCGCTCAGTCGTGTCCAACTCTTTGTGATCCCATGGACTGTAGTCTACCAGGCTTCTCTGTCCATGGGATTTTCCAGGCAAGAGTACTGGAGTGGGTTGCAATTTCCTTCTCCAGGGGATCTTCCTGATCCAGGGATCAAACCCAGGTCTCCTGCATTGCAGGCAGATGCTTTACCCTCTGAGCCACCAGGGAAGAGATTAGAGAGAAATGACAATTAAAGGCAAAAATGTGATTAGGAACTGGATCCTTCTGCTGTATGGGGCATCCCTGGAACATTTGGTGAAACTTGAATGGTGTTTCAGGACTTGACAGTTTCTATGGACTGAATTGTGTTTCTCAGATTCATGAATCCCTAGCCACTCCCCCCAACCCTCTTCCCAATATGACTGTATGTGGAGGTAGAATTTTAGGAGATAAGGTTAAAGTGGATCATAAGGGTGGGGTCTTTATCTGACAAGATTGGTTGTTTTATACGAAGACAAAGAGTTTTATGTTTCTTTCTGTGTGTTCATACACTTTTAAAAAGCCATGTGAGCACACGAAAGCAGGTGTCTACAAGCCAGGAAGAAGGTTCTCACCAGAAACCAAATTGACCAACACCTTGATCTTGGACTTCCAGCTTCCAGAGCAGTGAGAAAACAACTTTCTGTTGTTTAAGCTTCCCAATCTATGGTATTTTGTCATGGCAGCCTGAACTAACAATGGCCATAATTCAACCATTTTAATTTCTAGGTTTTGATGGTTTTATTCTGGTTGACAGATTATTTGTTAATAAGAAATACTTTCTAAAGTATTCACGGTTTATGCAACCTAGAAATGTAAAAGCTTCAGGATAAAAAACAGCTCTTTGTACTCTACTTATAACTTTTCATGAAAGCTTGAGGTTATTTTAAAATAAAAACTTGTGGGAAGTCTAGTTATTTCAAAAAGGTACTGAGCAAAATTGCCAAAAATTCTGAAGGAGATGGGGATACCAGACCACCTGACCTGCCTCTTGAGAAATCTGTATGCAGGTCAGGAAGCAACAGTTAGAACTGGACATGGAACAACAGACTGGTTCCAAATAGGAAAAGGAGTATGTCAAGGCTGTATATTGTCATCTTGCTTATTTAACTTATATACAGAGTACATCATGAGAAACGCTGGGCTGGAAGAAGCACAAGCTGGAATCAAGATTGCCTGGAGAAATATCAATAACCTAAGATACGCAGATGACACCACCCTTATGGCAGAAAGTGAAGAGGAACTAAAGAGCCTTTTGGTGAAAGTGAAAGAGGAGAGTGAAAAAGTTGGCTTAAAGCTCAACATTCAGAAAATGAAGATCATGTCATCTGGTCCCATCACTTCATGGCAAATAGATGGGGAAATAGTGAAGACAGTGGCTGACTTTATTCTTTTGGGCTCCAAAACCACTGTGGATGGTGATTGCAGCCATGAAATTCAAAGACGCTTACTCCTTGGAAGGAAAGTTATGACCAACCTAGATAGCATATTGAAAAGCAGAGACTTTACTTTGTCAACAAAGGTCTGTCTAGTCAAGGCTATGGTTTTTCCAGTAGTCATGTATGGATGTGAGAGTTGGACTGTGAAAAAAGCTGAGTGCCGAAGAATTGATGCTTTTGCACTGTGGTGTTGGAGAAGACTCTTGAGAGTCCCTTGGACTGCAAGGAGATCCAACCAGTCCGTCCTAAAGGTGATCAGTCCTGGGTGTTCACTGGAAGGACTGAAGTTGAAGCTGAACCTCCAGTACTTTGGCCACCTCATGCGAAGAGCTGACTCATTTGAAAGGACCCTGATGCTGGGAAAGATTGAGGGCAGGAGGAGAAGGGAACAACAGAGGATGAGATGGTTGGGTGGCATCATTGACTCAATGGACATGGGTTTGGGTGAACTCTGGGAGTTGGTGATTGATAGTTAGGCCTGGCATGCTGTGGTTCATGGGGTTGCAAAGAGCTGGACATGACTGAGCGACTGAACTGAACTGAACTGATTGAGCAAAATATCCAAGTTATTTTCTGAAGATATTTGGCCATCCTTTAATAGATTTCATCTCAGGAGGATAACAATAAAATATATGGAAAAGTGACATTTGGATTTCTGTTTATTTAAAAAACCTACAAAAATATCAAGGAACAACTTTACTGAAGTATAGCTGATGCAGAATATTATGTAAGTCTATAAGTTGATGTAGAATATTATATAATCACAATATAGTGATTCATAATTGTTAAAGGTTATACTCCACTTATTATAAAATATTGGCCACATTCTTTGTGTTGTACAATATATCCTTTTAGTTTATTTTATACATAATCATTTGTATCTTTTAAAAAAGTATTGAATACTTCATGAAGTACATTTCATTCTTGTGCAGGGGCCATGCTAATCTTCACTCTAGCATTTCAATTTTACTGTGTGTGCTGCCATGTATTTATTTATGGCCACACTGTATGGCATGTGAGATCTTATTTCCCCAATCAGGGCGTGAACTCTTTCCCCTGCGTTGGAAGTACAGAGTCTTAACCACTGAACTTCCAGGGAAGTCCCTTGCAATAGCCACTTTAGAATAAATGTTTGAGGGTTTTTTTTTTTTTTTTCTGAAACTCATTGACTTGCATATCCAAATGAACTCTCTGGAAACCCTCTGAATGTTGCCTTATGATCAGCAGGAACAAGGAGGTCTTGGGACATCCTGGTGATGAAGATGATTCTTTGTGATGATCACCCTGAGAGGGGACAGCGGGCTTTTATAAGTAAGCACACTTCAAAAAGCCCATTTGAAAGAGAACTTGAAGTAGGTTTGAAAAAAGTCACCTATTTGTCTGTAAAATACTTTAAATACAGCTTTTCCAGAGGAATAATATATTAAATAATTCACTGTTATTGTAGCTTTTCAGTTCTGAAGTCCTATTAATTATGAAAAGGGCTCCTTGATGCTTAAGCACATCCTGGCAAGAGTTCAGGACTCCTGAAACAGAAGAAAAATCTTCAGAGTTAACAGAGAGAAAAAAAAATTCATGTTATTTCTCTAGAAATAATTTTACATGACTATGTTGGTTACCTTTACCAAACTCAGTTTTTAAAAACTTATGCTATAACATGAGACATTAACTTGATTTTTTTTTTAAATAGTGACTATATAATAAGTAAACCACAGTTGTCAAGATGGTGGAGTAGAAGGACGTACACTCAACTTCCACAAGAACACCAAAATCGCAACTAGCTAGTGAACAGCCATCAACAGGAGAACATTGGATCCCACCAAGAAAAGATACCCCATGTCCAAGGGCAAGGAGAAGCCCGAACAAGATGGTAGGATGGGAGAAATTGCATTTAGAATTAAACCTCATACTTGCCAGAGATGCTGGGAGGGTGCAAACAAAGACCTTGTATGCATCAGAATCCAGGGAAAGAAACAGTGACCTCCACAAGAGACAGAGCCAGACCTGCCTTTGAGTGTTTGAGGGTCTCCTGTGGAGGCAGCAGCCAGCAGTGGCCTGCCGCAGGGACAGGGGCTCTGGCTGCAAAAGACCTGGGAGGTGTGGCGTGCAGCATAAATCCTCTTGGAGGAGGTCACCATTAACACCACCACAGAGCCACTGAGCAGACGACCCACAGACTGCAGAACAATTACACCAAAGGAGTTCTTGCACTGTTGCAAAAGTTCCAGGGCCTACAGCAGGTTTCCTAGCCTGCAGATCCAGCAAAGGTACTGAGAACTCCCAGGGAATGTGACTTTGGAGGCCAGTGGGATTTGATTACAGAACTTCCGCAGGACTGGGGCAGCAGACTCTTGGACGGCACAAACCAAGCCTTTTGCATACCAGGCCCCAGGAGAAAGGAGCAGTGACCCCACAAAAGACTGATCCAGACTTGCCCGCGAATGTCCAGGAGTCTGTTTTGAGGCATGGGATAATAGGGGCCCTGAATACTACAGTCCCGGGGCCTGCGGCATGCTGGTGAAAGTCCTTCTGAAGGATGTTGCTATCAGTGCCATTACCTCTATCATAGTTTGGCCTCAGGCCAAACTACAGGAAGGGAACACAGCCCTACCCATTAGCAGAACCAGAGCAAGACCCAGTTTCCCCACAGCCAGTCCCTTCTGTCCAGAAGCTTCCACAAGCCTTTAATCCTCATCCATCAGAGGGAAGACAGAATGAAAACCACAATCACAGAAAATGAACCCAACTGATCACATGGCTCACAGCCTCGTCTAACTCAAAGAAACTATGAGCCATGCCATGTAGGGCCACCTGAGACGGATGGGTCATGGTGGAGAGTTCTGACAAAATGTGGTCCACTGGAGAAGGGAATGCCAAACCACTTCAGTATTCTTGCCTTGAGAACCCCATGAACAGTATGAAAAGGGATGACACCAAAAGATGAACTTCCCAGGTTAGTAGGTGCCCAATATGCTACTGGAGAAGAGTGGAGAAATAGCTTTAGAAGGAATGAAGAAGCTGGGCCAAACTGGAAACAACGCCCAGATGCGGATGTGTCTGGTGGTGAAAATAAAGTCTGATGCTGTGAAGAACAATACTGCTTAGGAACCTAATGTTAGGTCCATGAATCAAGGTAAATTGGAAGTGGTCAAACAGGAGATGGCAAGACTGAACATCAACATTTTAGGAATCAGTGAACTGAAATGGACTGGAATGGGAAAATTTAATTAAGTTGTTACATAGTAACAATTTCTCTGAATTGAGTATGGACTGAATATGAAGAATGTGTGGTGTATGTGTGTGTGTTTGTGGGCAGGTGCTTGTTACTAAAGTGAATTCTAACCACAGAAGAAAAAAGAGCCAAAGACAAACATTTAATTTTATAATGACATTTAATCTACTAGCATTTTATACAAACTAGAAGGCAATGGCAACCCACTCCAGTACTCTTGCCTGGAAAATCCCATGGATGGAGTAGCCTGGAAGGCTGCAGTCCATGGGGTCGCTGAGGGTCGGACATGACTGAGCGACTTCACTTTCACTTTTCACTTTTCTGCATTGGAGAAGGAAATGGCAACCCACTCCAGTGTTCTTGCCTGGAGGATCCCAGGGATGGGGTCGCACAGAGTCGGACACGACTGAAGTGACTTAGCAGCAGCAGACTTATAGATAGCATTTGAGCTCTTGTTTCAAATAGTAAACATGCAAAAGAAATGAAGTATAAGAATATTCAAACTGTAAATGAAAAATATTGCCTGCCATATCAGAATACGAAAAATGTTGCAGCCATTAGCCATTAACTTTGTTCCCAAGGGTGAGCCTTGAAGGCATTCAGGATGAAAACACAGAATGTCCACCAGGAAGCCCTCAGTCACTGCAGGCACCTTCAGCAGTGCACCTTGAGGGGACTCAGGAAGGAAAAGAATAAGACTTGACCCTAGAGAGCTAAGGTGCAAATCAAATGAATGATTTCATGAGCTCAGACTTTTGTATCTTCCCATACTTAGAAAAGAGTTACATTCATTAACTTGAAATACCTGGTTTTCTTTAATCAGTAATTTTTTGATGTTCTGATCACCTGGTCTTTGTTGCAAAACTCCTATGTATCCTGTTCCCCACCCCCACCCCCCNCACCCCCAACCCCTCCTGCTCCCACTCTTTGGAACAGTCCTCAAAGCTATTTCAGAGAATGCCTCCTGAATTTAAATCCTCAGCAAGTCTGCCAAATAAAACACAATTCTTCTAAAATAGACCATTTTTAAAATCCAGAAAGCACTGTCAAAAAAAGAATCATATCACTGTTTACATACATACATTTCCTTCTTATTTCTTACATAAATTATTTTCATTGGCTTCAGTTATAATCTTTGGGATTGAAGACATAGTATGTATATTAAGGAATTGACATGATTAGAAAGTGCTGGTTTCATTGTCAATCCTCCTCCATGTGGAAAAAAATACAAGAAAATACATGGAATATTCACCCTGTAACTACCCACTGGCAAGAATCCATTTGAGCATCTGTTGTATGAGTCACATTTCTTTAATTAAACAATCACTGATGTGAAGAGACAGCTCCAGATTTTGTTAAAATGTTTTCACACTGGATATGTGGGGCTCAAGATTTATCCATTCCATTCCATATACTCATTGGTTGCTGCCATTTTGTTTCAAGTCTAGATAATGGGAAAAGAAGCTAAGGCACAGGCTTTTAGGCTTCACGTTCTAATGGGGAGTAGTCGAGAAGTTCATGGAAACGGTTGTCATATTCTGTCCTCCTAGGAACCTTAAGAAAAAAAAAAAGATTAAGGCACTTTTTACAGTTTCTTTCACTGGGCTTATCAAAGGTTAATATTGAAACGAAGATATTTTCTGTAATTATTATTCAAGTATAGGAAGAACTGGGAATAAAAATCGTTTGAGTTGGGAAGAAACAAAAGAACAAAAATATTTATCCCACCCATCCTGACTACATTCTCTTTTGCAAACCTGTTCTCTTTGAAAATCCCATTTGAACGTATCCAAGTATCTATCACTCTTAGGCTTTGCAGGAAATAATTTGGAAGAAAATGTCAATGAAATAAAGAGGTAGAAACCGGAGGATGGAAAGAAGCTAATGTTTCGTGAGTCACAGAACTTCTTGTATCCTCACCAAGATTCTTCCACCCTGCATGTCCCACCAGCTCGGTCTACTTATATGTGATGTAAAATCTCACACGGCTGCCCAGGATTCCTATATTTTTATGAGGAGCTTTTTTTTTTTTTTTTTTTTCTCTTGGAGGAGTGAAAGGGTACTTGTCAACTAAAGTCTGTTTTTCCTTCATCTAGTTTCTGCTTTGCAAGATATCATAGCTTCTGATTTTATCTTTCTGGGAACACTGTTTCAGTTTCTATAAGTGGGAAGTTCAACCAATTTTGTCCTAAGGATGCCACACAGACATCTAGACATGTGGTGGACAGAACTTTGCCTAGTATAGTCGTTATATGCATCCTTAGAATACTACACAGTACCTCCCAGTAAACAGAATCATCATAGCAGTCCTCATCAGGTGGTTGTGCCCAGACAGGTATCCTTAAAATCGCACCTGTGAAAGCGGGGAGAAAATAAGTCATGTTTTGAGGCTGAAAAGGAAAATCAACTTGCTTAGTAACTAAAATACTATTATAAAGTCATCCCCTGGAGCTTACATGATTACTGTCAGAAGTGTAAAAAATTTTAAGTTTACCGATGTTTATAATAAGATCTTTTATGCTGAGAGCATGGGATAGAGGGGAATGTTTATTTTTTATGCTCACCTGTGATTAGCCCTCCAACAAGTGCTGTTGCAATGGAAGAACCTAGCGCAGCTACCTGACTGAGCGCCGCAGTCCTAGGAGGCCAAAAATACAGAATTATTTGTCCAAGATGCCTGGCAATAAAAACCGTATCTCCCGAGGGTGTGCGTGCTTGCCACCTTCAGGCCAGAGTGTGGCATGACATACTAGCAAACAGTTATTACAATTTTCTTTAATCTCATATATTTTCTTTGAAACTCTTAATCAATGTTCACAAATTCTTATAAGCACATATACAAGAACCACCTTTTTCTTCAAAAATGATGAAAATATCTTCCTCAGAAAGGGCTTAGTATTTCTAAAAATGTGATTGGAGATCTGATTCAACAAATATTTATTGGTGGTTGCTCTGTGCCAGCCTCCCTTCTAGGCAGTAAGGAAGGAGCAATGAGCAAAACAAATGGAAACTGACATCTCTCCCTACCCTATCCCCCTAAAAACAATTGTGATGAAATTAAAAATCAGAAAAGCTAATTTTAGCATGTAGTGTAGGGACGAGATATTAAAGTGTGTCTCTGTATCTTAGAAGGGCTTCCCAGGTGGCTCAGATGGTAAAGTGTCTGCCCGCAATGTGGGAGACCTAGGTTCGATCCCTGGGGTGGCAAGATCTCCTGGAGAAAGAAATGGCAACCCACTCCAGTACTTTTGTCTGGAAAATTCTATGGACTGAGGAGCTTGGTAGGCTACGGTCCACGGGGCCGCAAAGAGTCAGACACAACTGAGCAACTTCACTTTCTTTCTGTATCTTAGAAGTAGTTACCTTGAAATGAAGTGAATGAAAAATTCCTTATAATTTGGGGAATAGAAGAATATGATAAAAAGCTATAGAAATGCAAAAAGCTGTCAAAAGAACTAGGAGTGTGGGAATCTCCTTAGCAAATGCCTCTTAAAAGGCAGTTAACAAATAGCTGAAAGATCAAATAACTGATTGCAGGACAGCAAACTGCTGGAAGAGGAAAGTGTGTTGCTCTTTATTCCTCATCCTTCAAGGGAAAGAATGTACTAACTCAGATTTCTCTCTCTCTCTCTCTCTCAATTTAAAGGGTTTAATCTCTTTCTACTGAAGGAAAAGTTGTCCAAGAAATGTATGATTATTATAAAAATATACAAAACCCTTAAGAAAAAGAAGGGGAAAAGTTTAATTTCCCTCCAATCTTATCAGTAT
>SJYQ01003408.1:468279-544826 GCA_006410935.1 Redunca redunca | reverse complement strand
GGTTTTCACATTAAATCTTAATGTTCTTTTATGTCAGTAAATGTAGATCTGGATCATAGCTTTTATTGCTACAGAGTATTACACTATACAAATATACTGTAATTACAGCACTATAGATTGAATATTTAGATTACAACTTGTGTTTCATATTTTTAAATATGCTGTGAGAATAAATCCTCTTATGAACATGCTTATGGACTTGTCCAATAATTTCCCTAAAATAAAACTTAACTAGAAATGGGATTATTTGTAAAAATTTATATACTTAATTAGGCCTTTTCCAAATAGGAACTTGTACAATTTATATCTCCATTTTCTTACTTTAGCCACCATTCCGTATTATAATTTATAAAATCTTTATAAATATTATATACTGAAAAATGGATAGCTTGTTTTAATTTGCATTTATTTGATTACTAGTGAGGTTGAATATTTAATATATATTTCAGTTCAGTTCAGTCGCTCAGTTGTGTCCAACTCTTTGTGACCCCATGAATGGCAGCATGCCAGGCCTCCCTGTCCATCACCAACTCCCAGAGTTTACTCAAACTCACGTCCTTTGAGTCAGTGATGCCATCCAGCCATCTCATCCTCTGTCATCCTCTTCTCCTCCTGCCCCCTATCCCTCCCGGCATCAGAGTCTTTCCAATGAGTCAACTCTTCGCAGGAGGTGGCCAAAGTACTGGAGTTTCGGCTTCAGCATCATTCCTTCCAAAGAACACCCAGGACTGGTCTCCATTAGGATGGACTGGTTGGATCTCCTTGCAGTCCAAGGGACTCTCAAGAGTCTCCTCCAACACCACAGTGCAAAAGCATCAATACTTTGGTGCTCAGCTTTCTTCACAGTCCAACTCTCACATCCATACATGACCACTGGAAAAACCATAGCCTTGACTAGACGGACCTTTGTTGGCAAAGTAATGTCTCTGCTTTTCAATATGCTGTCTAGGTTGGTCATAACTTTCGTTTCAAGGAGTAAGCGTCTTTTAATTTCATGGCTGCAGTCACCATCTGCAGTGATTTTGGAGCCCCCCAAAAATAAAGTCAGCCACTGTTTCCACTGTTTCCCCATCTATTTGCTATGAAGTGATGGCACCAGATGTATGATCTTAGTTTCCTGAATGTTGAGCTTTAAGCCAACCTTTCACTCTCCTCTTTCACTTTCATCAAGAGGCTCTTTAGCTCCTCTTCACTTTCTGCCATAAGGGTGGTGTCATCTGCATATCTGAGGTTATTGATATTTCTCCCAGAAATCTTGATTCCAGCTTGTGTTTCTTCCAGCCCAGCGTTTCTCATGATGTACTCTGCATAGAAGTTAAATAAGCAGGGTGACAATATACAGCCTTGATGTACTCCTTCTCCTATTTGGAACCAGTCTGTTGTTCCATGTCCAGTTCTAATTGTTGCTTCCTGACCTGTATATAGGTTTCTCATGAGGCAGGTCAGGTGGTCTGGTATTCCCATCTCTCTCAGAATTTTCCACAGTTTATTATGATCCACACAGTCAAAGGCTTTGGCATAGTTAATAAAGCAGAAATAGATGTTTTTCTGGAACTCTCTTGCTTTTTTGATGATCCAACGGATGTTGGCGATTTGATCTCTGGTTCCTCTGCCTTTTCTAAAACCAGCTTGAACACCTGGAATTCACGGTTCATGTATTGCTGAAGCCTAGCTTGGAGAATTTTGAGCATTACTTTACCAGCGTGTGAGATGAGTGCAATTGTGTGGTAGTTTGAGCATTGTTTGGCATTGCTTTTCTTTGGGATTGGAATGAAAACTGACCTTTTCCAGTCCTGTGGCCACTGCTGAATTTTCCAAATTTGCTGGCATATTGAGTATAGCACTTTCACAGCATCATCTTCCAGGATTTGAAATAGCTCAACTGGAATTCCATCACCTCTGCTAGCTTTGTTCGTAGTGATGCTTTCTAAGGCCCACTTGGCTTCACATTCCAAGATGTCTGGCTCTAGGTGAGTGATCACACCATCATGATACTCATTTGATTTTCTTCTTTTGTAAGCTGTCTGTTAATTTTACCAGAATTTACCAAGATCTTATACAAGTTATTAAAAGATGTTTCTGATGAAAAGTATCTCATGATAAAACAGACTTGGAAAATGCTGGATTAGACAAAATTAACAGCATTATTAAAGTTAGGCTGCCATGATTTGAAAAAATGCCCCTAAGTATGTTAACTTCTCCTTGTTTATGTTTACCAATAAACCCAATTTGCATTTTCATAATTTGAATAGACCCATGTGAGTAAGCAGGCTTCACTCTAGGACAAAGTATTGTATCTGCTATGTGAGATATGTGTGAATTTTGTCCACATATATGAATGGACTTTCCAAGGTTTGCCCCCTCAACTCCTCTTGAGTAAATTAAATTGTTGCTAAATCTGTATACCCAAGGACTAGACTCTTAAACATGAAATCTACCCCAAATCTGGCCACTGAGCAAGAATCAAGCTTATTTACTCATGTGTCTATTCAGAGTATTAAAATGCAAATTGGGAAATGTTTCTTTGGCCCTCAGTGATGTCTCTTTGGCTTCGGTAAGAACAGTACTTACAAACTGTGGTCTGGATTGCTAAAGAAAAATCTCTTATCACTAGATTTCTCCAAGAGTGAGAGGAAGCAGCCCTTGACCTTGGGGAACAGGAAAACATATTCTTTCACTCACAAGTCAGATTTCTCCAAGGCTACGGTGATGATGCCAGCAAGGCCTCCTATCACACCAGGTAAGCCATGTAGGTTATGGACCCCACATGTGTCATGGATCCTCAGTTTAGTAGTGAAAAGTGGCTGAAATTGTAAAAAGAGGAAGCCTTATTATTTTGTTAGCTACAGAGAGCCCTGTGACTAAAGTCAATGAACATGCAGGAAAATTTTTATTTCCAGGCCAGTTTCATCTACATCTGAAACCCACTTATATCAAAGAATATGAATACACTCGTGGGAAAACTTCTCATTTCAGTCTTAGGTAGATGGATGTGACGATAAGTGATTTTAAGTCCTGTTCATTCTTACCTACTGGTGGAATCTTAAATCCTCTGAAAAGGACTCAGGGTCTTTAATTATACAAAGCAAACATCATCAACAAATGTCAATCACAATAAAAACTGAGAAAAGTAATACAAGTACTTAACATTCAGTTCATAGTTTTACAAGTAACCGATATCCACAAAAGAAGGCAAGAAAGAGCAGAAACCACTGGAACACTGACATGTTGAATGCTCCAAGGAAAGGTGCTTAGGAAAGGACTTTTCATAGCTTTTCTCTGCTGGTGGGATATGAGAAGGTGATGGGGCAGGTCCAAAGTTTGACTGAGAGTGTTTGTTAATACTTACAGTCAGGAACTTGAACCCAAGCACGGAGACCACTCCTGCGATGCCCCCAATGATCATAGCATAATAGGGGGGAATCTCCATGTCCGCACAAGTGCCCACAGCCACTCCTCCAGCCAGAGTTGCATTCTGAATGTGAACCTGTGTGGAGCACAGAAATGTAAGTGAGAGGAGCAGGAGTTCAGAAGGACTGTAGCAATCTCGGATTCGATGGATTCCACACACATTCTTCAGTTGGAAGGGTTATGGATTCTTATTTAAGAAGGCTCTTTGTAGTTCCAGAAGGCCTTTTTCCCAGCAGTTGACCTGTGGTATCTTTCTTATAGGGTTCTTTGGTTGTGCACAAGAGATCGAGTTAGTAAGACTAGGGCGGGGAGGGATGTGGCAGAATCAAGAGAAGCTGTGGGAGGGAGGGAATATGCAGCAGTTATCCTGGCAGTGTTCTGCCTCTTTATGCAGCTTTGGAATGCGTTTATGGGTACTGTGAACTGAAACAGGCTTACGGCTGCTGTGTGCTTTGCTGAGTCCGTGATATTCCACTAATCAAGGACAGGATGGAAAGGCATTGAAATGCACGTATTACACATCAAAGACAACAGCTTTAGCCAAGTGTCACTGTTCTGAGAACATCTGAGAATGCAGGAGAGAGGAACCAGTTTCCATTTACCAGAATTCCTCAGAAAAATTATATTCTGGCTGTTCTGCCAAAGGAAAAAAGGTTGTCAGTACTTTTGAAAGAGATCCACTGAGCCATGCATGATTGCTTCTTTTAATTGTTTTCATTTATTTTTCTCACGAAACAGTTTGTAGAGAACTGAAAGACATGTCCTTAGCTATGTTTAGAAATATTTTGATACAATATCTTTTTTCTCTCTCAGCTCATAAGAGTGGCCGACTTGAGGATTATTCCTTCACTGACATTTCTTCAGCTCATAGGCAAGAAACTAAAAAAACCATTATGCGGGATTTTTAAAAACGTTTTATTTTGAAATAATTATAGACATGTAAAAGTTGCAAAAATATTGCAGAGGATTTCCATATATACCACATCCAGTTCCCCCCAATGTTAACATCTTACATCATCACAGAACTAAGAAATTAGCATTGGTGTACTACTATTGAAGACCTGATTTGAATTTTACCAATATTCCCACTAATATCCCTTTTCTTTTCCAGAATCCTATTCAGGATCCCTGGAGAAGGAAATGGCAACCCACTCCAGTATTCTTGCCTGGAGAATCCCACGGACTATAGCCTGCCAGGCTCCTCTGACACGACTTAGCAACTAAACCACTATTCAGGATCCCACAGTACATTTAGTTGTTATTTCTTTGAAATATTTGCTGTTAGAAAAATAGAACCAACTTGCATTCTCCCACTCTTTTTCTACCCTTATAGAAAGTGCTGTTTCTAAGAAAGATTTTCCGAAAACTTGGGAACAGTTGGCTCTATCAATAAAGAAACATGTTTCAGATCTTTGATTTTTTGCGTGATTATATTCCTGTGTGCATGCTCAGTCACTTCAGTCGTGTCTCACTCTTTGAAACCCCATGGACTGTGGTCCGCCAGGCTCCTCTGTCCATGGAATCTTTGAGGCAAGAATACTGGAGTGAGTTGCCATGCCCTCCTCCAGGGGATCTTCCCAACTGGGGGACTGAAACTTTGTCTCCTTTATCTCCTGCATTGCAGGCAGATTCTTTACCCACTAAGCCACCTGGGAAACCTGACTATATTCCCTGTAAAACTGTAAATTCCTTGATAATATTTTTTTAATTTGTCACAGTACACATCTGAAAAATAAAGAAATGTTATTTTCAGATTATTCTCTAAGGTCTGCAGGGCAGCTCAGCAGTGATGCAGAAATGAGTTAGTCATCAGAGCAGCCATCAGGGTCACTTAGCGAATTTCCATGGGGGTAAACATGGCACTCACCATATTGAGCTTGCCTTGGCTCTCGAGAAGGCTGGAACACGCGTAGGCTGTGACCACAGAGGCAGCGAGAGAGAAGTATGTGTTCAAGATGGCCCTGTACTGTTTCTTTGCCTCACCAGCAGTGGCAGAATTAAAGCTAGGCCAAAATATCCATAAGAAAAGAGACCCTGCAGTAAATCAAAGAAACGGATATTACTAATCATTCTGAATATGAAAGACACTGCAGAGGAAGTCGTTTACCTTGGGCACAGACATGCTGTCTTTACTTTTGAAGTGAAGTGAAGTCACTCAGTCGTGTCTGACTCCTTGCGACCCCATGGACTGTAGCCTACCAGGCTCCTCAGTCCATGGGATTTTCCAGGCAAGAATACTGGAGTGGGTTGCCATTTCCTTCTCCAGGGGATCTTCCCGACCCAGGGATTGAACCCAGGTCTCCCGCATTGTAGGCAGACGCTTTACCATCTGAGCTACCAGGTTAGGCTTAGTTATCTAAGAGTTAGGGGGAAAGAGAGGCATTCCCTTGTGTCTGAGCAAATAGACAAGAATCAGGCAACTTCATCCCAACTCACCAATCATCGCAAACAAGTCCGAGTGGTATACAGACTCTTCATTGGGATGTCCTTCTTTCAATCCTGATCGATACAAGATGCCTGCTACAGCCAAACCAAAGTAAGCCCCAAAGGCATGGATGGTCATCGATTCTCCAATATCAGAAGCCTGCGGGGGGGAAAGCATTTATGTAAACAGAGGTGACACTCTTCACATGAGGGAGGTCATTAAGGACTGCTTCATGCGTTAAACAAAAAAGGTCAAGAGAGAATGAATGTGTCAGAGCAAGGGGAATAAAACAGGATCCTGTAAGAAAAGGCACAGGCATTGGAGCAGCGCAGAACTGACTCTCAGGCCTGGGTCAGGTGCTTCTCTGATGTGACTTTAGACAGATTATTCCGCTTCTTTGAATCTCCACTTGTGTGAAATGGAATGATGTTACCCAGCCAGTACAGTTGTGGGATTTAGATGGGACCGTGTTTTTCAAGGGCTAGGTCCTTAGTGGGCACTCAATACATTGCAGGTGACTTTTCCAGGTTAGACAGATTCTTAGTGCGATATTATGCACTGCACCTGATACAAAACAAGCATGACTTTTGCATTCATTGACTCTGCTATGATGACATGAAAACCAGTTGAGGTCCAAGATTCATTTGAAGAAATATTTTAGGTCCCTCTTTAGAACACTGAATGGATATGATGCAGTTTCCTACAGTTCTTGTCTCTAGAGGGAAAGTTCAGAGTGCCAAACCCAAGGCATTGCTGTGTACTTATTAAAGTAGAAAAATGATATAAATTTATTAATTTATTTAAATTTTCATGCTTGATAAACTCTTACATACCTTTCAGGTCCAGTTTAGCTGTCACTTTCCTCAAAGAAACCTTCCTTGATTCCACAATCTAAATTAGGTCTTCTAGGTATACTTCCTCAGAGCCCTTCTATTTATTTTTCATAGTATGTGTTGCAATTTATAGTAATAATTGTGTATGTGTTTGTGATTCTATGGGTAGGTGGTTGAATGTATGAAAATTTGTTGGATGTCTGTCTCCCCCATTAGACTGTAAACTCTATGAAAAGACGTTTGCAACTGACTCACCAACACGATACCTAGAAATTTGCCAAAGTATTTGTTATCAAGTCACATGTTCAATATAAGCATAAATGGACACGAATTTGAACAAACTCTGGAAGACAGTAGAAGATGGAGGAGCCTGGTGTGCGGTAGTCCACGAGGTCCCCAAATGATGGACACAACTTAGCGACTGAACAACAAGAATAAATAGAATACTGGAGAGTGCCCGGCATATTCGATTTCCCTTGGGGGGAATCAATCAGATTTTCATGGAGGGGAAGACATTTGATCTAAGCTTTAATAAAAGACTTTGAAAGGGCAATTCACTTAGTAGTTGAAATATAAATAGGAATCGGTCATTGATAGAAAGTGTATTTACATAAAAAGAGTTGTACAGCTAGGAAATTCTGGATTTGAATTCAGATTCAGGCATGTAGTATCTGTGATCATCAGTTTCATTGTATATAAATGAATCATAATAATGCATCATAATACCTGTCTTAACACTGTTGTGGTGTCAATGCAATTAGGTAATGTTTATAGAATTTCTAGTTTACAATAGTTACTCAAATGATGACTATGATTATTACTTGCTATGGTGTCATGGCCACCAAGGTTTGTCCCTGCTTATTTATGGTGGACATCTAACGTGTGTTGTGCTGTTCAAACCTAGGTAAGTATCAATTGAACCCTTACCGAAAATACCTCAAAAACCAGAAATTCATTGGTAGCAAAGACAGTAATTTCTAAAATTGTCATGATCAGCATCTGGATTGGACTTGTTTTTCCCAGGACAGCTCCAAAAGAAATCAGAACTGGGACTGTACTGAAGTCTGCTTGTATCATGCTGAGGGAAGAAGAAAGAAGATGTTGAAAAACAATGCACACCTCAAATATGTGAGTTGTAATGAATATAGCATCCCCTTGTCCAGAGTTCAAGTCCCCTCTCCCCATCTGTTCCCTCCCGTCAGGTGCTTCTTCCAGACCTACTTTTATCCTCTCCTACTTCCTTGCCCACCCCCACCTCCATTCACCATGCAATCTTTAGTTGCTCTCGCATTTCCTTTAGCCTACCTGTTCTTTACTTCTTTTAGGGTTTTACCTTATTTCTGTTGATCTGATAAATGAATTACCTTCTAGAGCCTTTACATGTCAAAAACAGTCTCAGAAAAATTACTAAAGAAGGATTTTTGCTCAGCTGAAATGAAAGGAATAATAATTTTATGGAAGGGGATTTCTCATACCCTTAAGGTTGAATCAGAGAGGATATAGACCTGAATATACGGCCTGTCTCAGTCGAGCAAGACATTGATTTAGATCCTTGGATCCTAATGATCTTTGTTTCATGGAAGGCAGACAGTCTGCAAACTAGTTCAGAAGCTGACTTTCAAGAGACTAAGAAGAGAAACAACTGCTCTGAAAACACAATGATTGGAAAGTAATGGGTGCTCACTTTTTGATTTCTATTTGGAATTTCTGTCCGTGGCTACGAAAGATGCCCTGTATAAAAGTGCCCCATTGGAGTCCCAGAGCAGCTATGAGTAGGTTGATGCCCACACCACTGAAGCCGTATTTCCGCAAGAAGGTCATGAGGAAGCCGAACCCAGCGAATACCATAACGTGCACATCTTGGAAGTCTGCAAAAGGGGAGAAAGAAAAAGAAATCTGCATAAGGGGAGCACTGAGAAAGTGTGACATCACAGTATATTCCATTTACTAAGTGCTGCATCTTTTTCAGAAAACACTACAAAAGGAAAGTTAACTGCAGAACCAAAGGCTGGGCTGCAGGGCCAGCGTGGCCACTTACCTGCGGGGAGACCTTGGGCAAGTGATTCAGTGCTCGAGCCTCGTCTTGGAAGACTATGCACTATCATATCAGTATGTCTTTCATCCTCTCCCTGAAGAGTTTTCCGTTACTTTCCACATTGAGGACACCTTTGCTAAATACAGTACCAGAATCACCTGTTCTTGCAGACTTTCCCAGTACTCCCAGGGAAAATTAACATTTCTTGCAGTCTTCCCCAAACCTCAGCTTTAGCAGCTGTCACATTGCATTACCGTTTATTTACCACGTATCATACTGTAACAGTTATTTGATGAGGGGTCCATTATCTGCACTAGATTGTGAGTTTCCTGATTGAAGGGTTTAGGGCTTTCTCATCTTTTGACCCCTGAATCTGTCACAAAAGCCTGCATATAGAGAATGAGGCACCATTGACTAAATGATTGAGACGGTATCTTTATGTCTCAAATGGAAATCTTAACAGATCATTATTTAAGTCATATGGGTTGATGTCTTTGTTTACACTTTCTAAGCCAATGGAAGGAAGGCTGTATCCTCTTGAGGAACAAATTCTTGACTTGGAGATGGAGATGGAGGCTGAGGTTCCCCCAACAGCGTCACATGACTGTGTGACCTTGGGGAAGTCACTTCTCTTCAGGGCACTTTGGCGTTCTCATTTGCAATACTGAAAAGGCTCTGTTTCACATTTTCCAGGGCTGTAGGGAGTGCTGTCGAGTGACAGCTCTCACTTCTCTCTGAGAAACGCTCTTGTCCAGTCACAGCCCTTCCCTTGGGTCACCTGAACCCAGTGACTGGTTCACAACAGCGTCCCCTCGCCTTGGGAAAAGAGCCACTTGAAGCTAGACAATCCCAGCCTCCGAGTTTCCTATGAGGCCACCTGAGGCTTTCTCTCTCTGCCCAAACCCTTCTGCTGCAGGTATTGATCATAAGACACGCCCCAGTAAACCTCCTTCAGGCTGATGCTGCTCTTAGAGTCTATAGCACCTTCCTGGGGGCTCCCCTTCTCTTTGTAGAGCTTTCCTGACTTTCTTTCTGACATAACTTGCATATCACATTTTTTTCAAACCTTGCAAGTTAAATCTGATGCACTAATCTGTGGCAGTGATCACACACCTGGAAGTGGATGAAGATGCTGTGTTTCCAAGGGTTCCCAGTATTTGAAAAGGGCTGGCTGAAATTGTGGGAACGTGCCCTATAGTCTTATTCTATGACAGATTCCAGGACAGGCAGAGGTTGGCATCACGTATTGAGTCACAAGGGTCTTTTGGTGGTCAAGAAGCTAGTCTCATTTGTGCATGAGTCCAGCAAATGTTAAGAATAAAGACAATGAGAAAACCAGACCCAGTCTTCCTGATTCAGGCGCACACAGCATCAGCCTTTTTTCGACTCCATCCCGGCGGTGAATCTTTTGATCATTTTATTGTTCAGTGACTCCACCTCCCAAGAGAGTCAGTATGAGGAGGGTGAGAAGGGAAAAAATAAATTTCGGAAGATTCTCTTTCCTTAGCAACTTTGAAGGAGGTCTCAGAAAGGAGAATTCTGCCATCTTTTTTTCCTAGTGAGATAATGCATACTGGCAACAATTTGACTTATACCCGCATTCTGAATGCCCACCCTCACTCATTGCATATCCACGCAGAAACCTTCTGAATTGGGATTTTACCTGACTTATCAACAGGCAACTGTCAAATTGTTTGGTTTTGGAAATACAGGTGACTATATATATATATATTTTTTTCTTTACAAGTTGTTTTTACCACTTTTTAACGTAAACATTTGATTTAGGTCACAGACTAAGTTGGAGTGGAGCTCAGAGAATATGCCTGACTTACTGACTTGCTATGATTTTACTAGACCTTTCTGAAACTGTTTTCTCCTCTTTTAAAGAACAGTTTGGATTCGAGGAAGTCTAACGTTTCTCCTAGTTCTACAACTTCCTTTGCTGATATTTATTTTATTGATGCATAGTTGATTTATAATATTGTGTCAATTTCAAATGTACATATAACAAAGTAATTCATACCTATCTATATTCTCTTTCAGATGTGTTCCCATTATAGGTTATTATAAGGGTTCCTTGTGCTGTACAATAGGTCTTTGTTTGTCTTACTTTGTTTTTAGATCAGACTCTAAGATCCAGAGAAATTAGATAATTTACTTATACTCACAAATCTAAAATAAAAGTAAGAACCCAGTCTACTGACTTCACTGGGTTTTTTCATTCCTTCAAGCTACTTTTCTAAAATCTGTTTCTTTATTTCCCCTAGAGTGCTCTTGTTCCTGCTATAGTCTGCTGATTTAAAAATATGGAGTAGCCAACTAATTTAAAAATTGGCTTAGCCAATTTTTAATGTCTCACACTAGGAGTAATAATTCTTCAGATTCCATCCCCCTCCCCCTTTCGTGGTAAATCAGACATTTCCCCCCTTTATTTTTAATTTTTCTTATACAGATTTTTCATACCTACAGAAAAGTAGAATAGTGTAATGGACACACATATATTTATCACCTAGATTTAACAGTTGTTAACATTTTGCTATGTACATGCTTCATCCCCTATTTTTTCTGAAATATTCTGAAGTAAATAACAGACATGACGTTTCACTCCTAAATACTTTTGTATCCCTAAAAATTTAAGGACATTTTTCTACACAATCACAACACCATCATCATTCCTGGCAGAATAATCACAATTTATAATTGTAATTAACACGTCATATTCAGATTTCCCTAGTTGTCCCCAGAGCAGCTCTTAGAGCTGATGGAAAACCGGACACGCTGCAGGAGGGAGGGATGTCCTTTATTGACAATGATCCGATGTTTTCCCTCCTGTCATCTCATGTGTGTTACTGCTTTTCGCCACAAGGGGGCCTAAGAACCTCAAGAAAGTGAAGTCGCTCAGTCGTGTCCGACTCTGTGACCCGGTGGACTGTAGCCCACCAGGCTCCTCCGTCCATGGGATTCTCCAGGCAAGAATACTGGAGTGGGTTGCCATTTCCTTCTCCAGGGGATCTTCCGGACCCAGGGATGGAACCCAGGGCTCCCGCATTGCAGGTAGAGGCTTTAACCTCTGAGCTACCAGGGCAGACCCCTAGAACCTCATCTATTATTTAAATTGCTAAAGAGAGCTTACAAAGTTGACTCAACAGATAATGATTCTGTATAAAACGTATGGATAAAAAGGTTTATAAACAGTTAGGATTATGCATTATCTTTCATCCTGCTCTAGGAATTTATTTGTGGGTAAGCACTAGGGAGAGGGTCATGAAGTCAGTATTATGGTGCAATTAAATTATGCTGCATTAAAGGAATTCTTTATGGAAGGAAAAAGGTATTTCTTTACTGGTTGGAACTTCTGTGAAGTACTCTGACAGTACTCGGATATCTCATCTAAATCAGATATTCTCAATAGCTGGCAATTTTTAAAAATTGAATTATAATTGATTTAAAATATTGTGTTGGTTTTAGGTTTAAGGCACTATGATTCACTTTTTTTTTCAGATTATATTCCATTATAGGTTTTTACAAGATATTGAGTCAGATTCCCTGTGATATATAGTAAATCCTTGTTGCTTATTTATTTTAGGTAGAGCAGTTTATATCTGTTAATTCCATACTCTTAATTTGTCCATTCCTCTCCCCTTCGGTAGCCATAAGTTTGTTTTCTGTGTCTGTGAGTCTGTATCTGTTTTGTATACAGATTCATTTGTATTATTTTTTAGATTCCACACATAAGTGATGTCATATAGTATTTGTCTGCTTCTGTCCATAGCAGGCAATTTCAGCCTCTAAAGTAAATTTGGCAATGTCTGGTAATTTTATTCTGTATTTTACTACCACTTTTAGCTTGGACCAGGAAATCTTTTAAAGCCCCGATAACTTTAAAATGTAATTGATGATTTCAACTCTCCTCTTCCACCCCCAACCACAAACAAAATGAAACAGAGCCTTCTTTCCCCTCTACCTCCTGTACATGCCTGCTGCCTAGAATGTCCTCTCCTCCCCACACCCAACATTTTTGTGGAGGGAGCACTCTGTGTAGCTTGTAAGGTCTTAGTTCCCTGACCAGGGATTAAACCTGGGGCCCTAGCAGTGAGAGCAATGAGTTCTAACCACTGGACCTCTAGGGAATTCCTTCACATCCAACACTTCTTTACCTGGCCTACTTCTAGATGACTTTAAAGAAATAGGCGCTCTGCACAGTGCTGCTGGGCACCCTGCATGCCCCTCTGGTTTTATCTCATTTGTTTATGAGCTTGTCTGTGCCCGTTTATCATTTATTCAGATAGACTATTGAATGAGTACTGCCAGTAAGGCATTCTTTCAGGGGAAAGTGAGTGCAAATGTTAAGGTAGGAATCTCTAAATGGCTGGTTCCTTGGAGACCCAGCAGAAAGTTTGGCAACTGCAGCTTTTCAGGAGATGCCTAGTTTATGCAGGAATAAATGACTCACAGGTGAGGGCCGCTGAGAATTTGCCTCTTTGGGATTCTAGGGCTCTTATTCAGAGAAATGATTCTTCTGGATCAGGTAGTTAAAACTGTTCAACTCACTCTCCAATTACAAGCTGGTTGGCTGGTTTTGTTTTGTTTGTTTTTTTTTTTAATGACTGAGGGCTGGCAAGCTGTTTGCATGCAGATAGCGATTGGTTCTTAGTGAGTTCCAATCTTCTGAACCATTTGGGGGTTCATTCTAAACTTATCTTTTCTGAAAAGTAGTATCCTGGTAGTGGTATCTTTCCTCCCCTACTTTCACATGTTCTGTTATTATATATTTCAAATATTTGGAAAAAATAGTACATGAAGAGCTATGTACTATTTCCCTAGATTTATCAGTTGCTAATATTTTCTGTATTTGTTCTTTCTTTCGAGATATATCTCTCAAACCATTGAAAAGTATGACATTTTGCCCTAAACCACTTCAGCGTGAATCTCCTAAGCAAAAGAGCATTGTTTTGAATAACCACAGTATTATCCTCACATCTAGAACTGTAACATGGATACAGTAACATCGATTTAGAATCTATATTTGAATTTATTTAACTGTTTCCAAATTGTACTTTTATAGGATTTTTTGGAGAAGGAAATGGCAATCCACTCCAGTGTTCTTGCCTGGTGAATCCCAGGGATGGCAGTGCCTGATGGGCTGCTGTCCATGGGGTAGCACAGAGTCGGACATGACTGAAGTGACTTAGCAGCAGCAGCAGGATTTTTTGACCCCCTTTATCTGCTCAAGTTTCATATATTTTGTTTGTTATGTGTCTTTGTATGCATGCTCAGTCGCTCAACTCTTGTGACCCCATGGACTGTAGCCCTCCAGGCTCCTCTGTCCATGGGGTTATCACAGCAATACTGGAGTGGGTTGCCGTCTCGTCTTCCAGGGGATCTTCCCAATCTAGGGATCGAACCTGTGTCTCCTGCATCTCCTTCGCTGGCAGGTGGATTCTTTACCACTGAGTCACCTGAGAAGCCCTTATTACATGTCTTTAGACTCTTTTAATTTAGAGTCTCTCACCATGCTTTTTTGGGTTTCCCCTGTGGCTCCGCTGGTAAAGAATCCGCCTGCAATGAGGGAGACCTGGTTTCAATCCCTGGGTTGGAAAGATCCCCTGGAGAAGCGAAAGGCTACCCAATCCTGTATTCTGGCCTGGAGAATTCCATGGACTATATAATCCATGGGATTGCAAGCAGTCAGATATGACTGAGCGACTTTCACTTCACTTCACACCATGCTTTTTACTGGTGGTATTGATTTGCCTTTAATGTGGAATGTACCACAGTTTGCATTTGTCTATTTCAACAAAATTGGAATCAGACTATATATTTCGGCAAGACTATTAATACAGATGGTGTTGTGCAATTGCCATTTCATCATACCAGGTAGCACATAATTTGTTTGTCTTACTACTGGCGATGATACATCAGACCACTTTCTTAAGACTGTTCTGCCAGATGGCTCCCTATGGATATACATTTCATCCTGTGTTGCCCAATCACTTTTTACCTAGTAATTTTAGCAGTCATTGGTGAACCTTTCTAGAGTCAATTGTTACATTTTTGAATTTCAAAATTATATTTTTTATATCTATTACTTATTTTGTATTAAGTAGTTGGCATTTGTATATAAAGAACTCCAAACTGATCCCCTTACCCTGCTTTAGAGTATATTTCTGTGGACTCAATGAAGCTTTTTCCCTTTGTTTCAGTGTGTTATAATCTATCATCATCACACTATTCTTATTCTTAATCCTCTGCTGCTGCTGCTGCTAAGTCGCTTCAATCGTGTCCGACTCTGTGGGACCCCATAGGCGGCAGCCCACCAGGCTCTGCCGTCCTTGGGAGTCTCCAGGAAAGAACCCTGGAATGGGTTGCTATTTCCTTCTCCAATGCATGAAAGTCAACAGTAAAAGTGAAGTTACTCAGTCGTGTCCGACTGTTAGCAACCCCAGGGACTGCAGCCTACCAGGCTCCTCCATCCATGGGATTTTCCAGGCAAGAGTACTAGAGTGGGTTGGCATTGCCCCTCAATTCAGCTAATTGATGTTCTTTCAAGTAGGATCCTGTGTTCTCCTGACACATCCCTGTTAGTGTATACCTACTTGATTTTCCTTGTGCTTTCTTTGCCCCGACCTGGAATGAGCCCCTCAGTGGAGAAGGTAGTTGGGAAGCCAAGATTTCAGTTCTATTTGAACTCACTGCTTCCAGTTCTTTCACGTAAACAAAACTGTTCAACTCAAAGGCAGCATACCAGGGCCAGTATCTTATTGTTAGATTATAAAACACAGCATGTTAACTCAGTTATTGTAACAATTTCAGGTTATCATTTAGAATAGAAGCAAATAATTTCATAGGAATTGTTTTCCTGCACTTGTAGTAACCCTTTGCCTGTAACATATATCTAGATTGCTGAATCTTTTGTAATAAATGAACTGAAGGAGGAATTCTCTGGCAGTCCAGTGGTTAGAACTTGACAGTTTCACTGCTGTGACTTGGATTCAGTCCCTGGTTGGGGACTAAGATCCTGAAAGCCTTGTTGTGGCCAAACATAAGTAAATAAATAAATAAAATCTGAATAAATATAGGGACCTTCCTAAATGGAGATTAAAAAAATAAATCATTGTACTAATCTGTTGCTGTATTTTCTGTAACTTCAAGTGTGATCAATGTACAATGTAACAAGATCACACGTGGACAAATGGTCCACTCAAAGTGACAAGATAGGCTAATGGATTCTAACGTTTAACAGAGGATGAAGAATTCATTGATGTGGTTTAATGTCCCAAAAGCATTAAACACCTTGTGTTTGTAGAATTTCTAATAGTCTTTAAAGAGCCTTCTTCTTAATCCCTACTTTTCTCTAGTCTTTCTGCGTGTTAGCAAGGATCAGGTCAGTCGTGTGCATACGCACTCAGTCGCGTCCAGCTCTTTGCGATTCCGTGGACTCTAGCCCACCAGACTCCTCTGTCCATGGCTTTTTCCAGACAAGAACACTGGAGCGGGTTGTCATTCCCTCCTCCAGGGCACTTTCAGGGGTTGAACCTGTGTCTCCTGCGTCTCCTGCTTTGGCGGGTGAATTCTTTACCACTGAGCCTCAGCCACAGTCTGGCCTCATTTCTTGTCAAATTCTTTGCCTCAACAAAGCGGTCAGCTCTTTGCTGGGTGCCATGAAAGCCAAAACCATGGAGTAGAGCTAGTTTCCCAAATGAGTTTCTCTGGGGTCCGTCATTACGTGCAATGTGACATCGGATGTGCCACCCACTTCTGTGGTTGTGCCCTGGGATGGATTCAGAGGCCAGGTCTGTGTGACCTCACCCCTTTCTCTGCACTGCACAGCTGAATGCAGTAAGTGAGAGGGATGAATAAACTTACATTCAATTGAATTTGTTTCAAATATCAATTAACATCCTACTTGATTTATTTTTAGATCTTCCCTCGTGGCTCAGATGGCAAAGAATCTGCCTGCGATGCTGGAGACATGGGTTCGAACCCTGGGTTAGGAAGATCCTTTGGAGAAAGGCATGGCAGCCTTCTCTAGTATTCTTGCCTGGAGAATCCCATGGACAGAGGAGCCTGCTGGGCTACAGTCAGAAAAGTCAGACACAACATAGTGACTAACACACTGATTTATTTGTGAAAAATTCATGACTTTCAGCATACTGCAAGTGAGAACTCTTGTAATGCACTGTGAGCTTTTTAGACGGGAACTGAGCCTTTTCTGTCTTGAATCCCTGCGCTTGGCACAATGCATGGTGCTAGGCAGGCACCCTCAAATATTTGTTGACTTGAACTTTGCTTCTTAATTAATGAATGTTTCATAAACTTCTCTCCAATGACTTATGCTGTTACATAAGTTTGGTGTACATAGGTTGTTTTGAAATGTGGGGAAAAAATATATACATGTAATCAGTAAAATCATGTCGTTTCTAGGGCTGTTCTACAAAGTATTTTAACCAGTAATAAGGTAGCTGAACTGGAAGATTAGTACTAGGTGGAATTTTACATCTTGAGAGCCACCTTACTGAAGAGACAACTCTTTCCCCTTTGGCTTTATGGTTTATTACAGGATATTGAACATACTTCCCTGTGCTAGATGACTAGGACTTTGTCCATTCTATATATAATAGTCTGCACCTGCTGATCCCAAACTCCCAGGCTATCCCTACCCGACCCCTCTTCCTGTTCGGCAACCATAAGCCTGTTCTCTGTATCTGTGGACCTGTTAGAAAGGAGAACTTTGGATTGTCTATAGACTGGGCTGTGGAGAGCATTTTGAATACAAGAAGATTGTTTTCCCTGTAAAATATCACTTTGTATTCTGCTTACTGCCTTTCTTCTGGGCCCCCAGGGCCCTCTATTGCTTGAATCCTCCCTCCTTTATCCTGACCCCTGCCTGTGTCCCAGCCTCACTGCCCTTATGGTGAGGAAGAGATTGTGGTGTGGTGTGTGTGTGTGTGTGTTGGCTGTTTCAAAGTACATTGATTGTTAATTATTATTATTATTGACAACTGTGACTTGATGTTTCCTCTGTAAAACGAAAAAGCATCCTGCCTTTGACATCAATTTTTTTGATTCCTCTCTTGTTTCATGTATGATATAGCTGATATAACAGAAAATCCTGTTAGCGATACTTTCAAGTTAGAGCCAGAAGGATAGATGATGAAATGAAATGAAATGTACAAAAGTACACAGAGTTGAACAGAATTCTTTTCTGTTTTGGTGTTCTTGAACTTGCAAATTGTAAAATTCTTGCAACCAGAATCCTTTTGGACATCTATGTAAAGAGAACTAGATATGGACCCCGAGCCTCTGACTTACAGCCCTAACTGTGTCCTTTACTTGAGATGGTGCATTTTGGCTCAGCAACTCTAGGTCATAATTTCTACTCAAGAATACTCCCCATTATATATATTCCCTCAAAAAGTGTAGAAATAAAAGAACAAATGTCACATTGTTTTTGAAAAGCTTAGAGACAGGCTCTAGAACTATAATAAATATTGCCATTAGAATAATTTAATACAATTTAACATTTAATAAATAATAAATTATTTGTACCTCACTAAAAACCCACTCTATATAATAGGATTATGTTACTGCCTCTCTCCCTGGTTAGCAAGGTGACGAGTATGCCTGGCTCATCATAGGCGGTCAGTAAATGGTAATTATTATTGTTATACTAACTATTTCATAACCCGTTCTTCCAAACTTGAAACTAAATCCTTTCTTTCTTTCAGTCGCAATTCCCAGGGAAGGGTTCTGCTTTTAAACTATGCTATTCTATTCTCACCTCAGAGGAACAAACAGACTTCCTTTCAGAATATTATAAAACCCTCAGTACAGCATTTCCAGGGCTTCCCTGGTGGCTTACTGGTAAAGAATCTGCCTGCCAATGCAGGAGACGTGGGTTCCTTCTCTCTGGTGGGAAAATACCCTGGAGAAGGAAATGGCAACCCACTCCAGTATTCTTGTCTAGGAAATCCCATGGACAGAGGAGCCTGGCGAGTCGTGGTCCATGGGGTCACAAAAGAGTCAGACAAGACTTAGCGACTAAACAACAATATCATTTGTATCCTGTATCGTCCTTAATACCCCTTCTTATACCTTAGGGCTCTCACATGAAATCCAGGTTCCCTTTCCCCATTACATTTTGTTTCTAGTTTCTCCTCCAAAGTTAACTCTAAGTCTTTTTTTTTTTTTTCGGTGGAGGAGGGATATTTTTATACCTTGCAGAACTAGTAATCAAAGAAAAAGCAGGGTCATTTACCTAAATGGGAAGGAAATCTAGAAAAGAGGGGGTATATGTATACATATCACTGATCCACTTTGCCTCACAACAGAAACTAGCACAGTATTGTAAAGCAACTATACTCCAGTAAAAAATTTTTAATTAAAAAAAAAGAAAAAGAAGGTAAAAAACTGATCAATTAATTCAATTCTCAGCTTCTTGTTCTGATAGTTTCATACACACAGATTCTATCCAAACACATGAACTACAGAGATCAAATGTCCCAGCATAAAGTTATATACCCTTAGCACTCAGAACTGTCACATAATTCTACAAGGGGCTCCAATGTAGAGTGCTACAGGTTACAATAGCCACAGACCTCCCATTCTGAGAACCCAAAAATGTACAATAAGAAGCAGACGGCTCACTCACGAGGATACGATTCCAAGGTTTTGTCCATGTCAATGGCAGGTAACTCGGTGCTGTTGCGACTCTTGGAAGTGTTCTTATTCGTTTCATACTGAACAAATACTCCAAATAAAACAATCATGGCAACTTCCAGGCCAATGGCCATGAGAGGGAACAAGACCCTCATGTTTGTGGCAAAGGACAGAGGCATACTGAGGGCTTCACAGGCTGTGGGAGGCTGATAAGGACAGAGGGGCTGCTCTGTGTGTGAAATTAGGCTATAAGCTCAAGGCACTCCAGTGACGCTGCGAGAAAAAAAAGGGGCAAGACTGGTGAAAATGCCCATCCACTGGAGAAAATTATGCTCTGTAATCAGATTGCTATAAATGCTGGTTTGAAGAAAATACAGTATAGATTGACAGTAGCCAGCTGACAGAAATGATCCTTTGCACACAAGTGTCTAAACTCTTTTTTTCTATTATATTTTAAAATTAAAAATGCTGTACACCAAAATGATCAAGTTATATATATATATATATATATATATATATACATCCATCCATCAAAGTATATATAAGTCCCTTGGAGAACAAGAAGATCAAACCAGTCAATCCTAAAGGAAATCAACCCTGAATATTCATTGGAAGATCAGTTCAGTTCAGTTCAGTCACTCAGTTGTGTCTGACTTTGTGACCCCATGAACTGTAGCACTCCAGGCCTCCTTGTCCATCACCAACTTCCAGAGTTTACTCAAACTCATGTACAGTGATACCATCCAACCACATCATCCCCTGTCACCCACTTCTCCTGCCTTCAATCTTGCCCAACATCAGGGTCTTTTCCAGTGAATCAGCTCTCCGCATCAGGTGGCCAAAGTCTTGGAGTTTCAGCTTCAGCATCAGTCCTTCTAATGAATATTCAGGACTGATTTCCTTTAGGATGGACTGGTTGGATCTCCTTGCAGTCCAAGGGACTCTCAAGTCTTCTCCAACATCACAGTTCAAAAGCATCAATTCTTTGTCGCTAAGCTTTTTTTATAGTCCAATTCTCACATCCATACATGACTACTAGAAAAACTATAGCCTTGACTAGATAGACCTTTGTTGGCAAAGTAATGTCTCTGCTTTTTAATATGATGTCTAGGTTGGTCATAACTTTCCTTCCAAGAAGTAAGCATCTTTTAATTTCATGGCTGCAGCCACCATCCACAGTGATTGGAGCCCCCAAAAATAAAGTCTGCCTCTCTTTCCACTGTTTCCCCATCTATTTGCCATGAAGTGATGGGAGCAGATGCCATGATCTTAGTTTTCTGAATGTTGAGCTTTAAACCAACTTTTTCACTCTCCTCTTTCATTTTCATCAAGAGGCTCTTTAGTTCCTCTTCACTTTCTGCCATAAGGGTGGTATCATCTGCATATCTGAGGTTATTTATACTTCTGTCAATCTCTATTCCAACTTGTGCTTCTTCCAGCCCAGAGTTTCTCATGATGTACTCTGCATATAAGTTAAATAAACAGGGTGATAATATACAGCCTTGACATATTCCTTGTCCTATTTGGAGCCAGTCTGTTGTTCCATGTCCAGTTCTAACTGTTGCTTCCTGACCTACATACGGATTTCTCAAGAGGCAGGTCAGGTGTTCTGGATTCATTGGAAGGACTGATGCTAAAGCTGAAGCTCCAATACTTTGGCCACCTGCTGTGAAGAACTGACTCATTGGAAAAAACTCTGATGCTGGGAAAGATTGAGGGCAGGAGGAGAAGTGGGTGACAGGGATGAGGTGGTTGGATGGTATCACTGACTCAATGGACATGAGTTTGAGCAGACTCCAGGAGATAGTGAAGGACAGGGAAGCCTGATATGCTACAGTCCATGGGGTCACAAAGAGCTGGACATGACCGAGCAACTAAACAACAGAAGCGAAGTGACTGTTTTATACACACACACACACACACACACATACACACACACACACACACGCATTCTTTTTTTAGATTCATTTCCCATATAGATTTTTACAGAGTAGTGGTTAGAGTTCCCCTTGACATACAGCAGGTTTTTATTTTTCATCCATTTTATAATAGTAGTGTGTATATGTCAACCCCATCTCCCAATTTATTCCTCTCCTCTACTTTCTCCCTTAGTAATCATAAGTTTATTTTCTACATTTTTGAAAATGGGTATTTCCACTGTTCCTTCCCAGGAGGCTCTATAGGAGTAGGTTCACAGGTTTAACTTTGGGAACACATAATTATATTCCCCACTTTGATTTCTGGTTTTGCAGTGGCCCAAAGGGTGCTCAAGATAATTCCAACAGACAATAAATGCAAAGTACTCATGTTGATAAACTCTACATGAGGTTGTAAAACACCAAGTAACAGAGAATTCCCTGATAGTTCAGTGGTGAGGACTCCATGCTTCTACTGCAGGGGGAATCCCTGGTCAGGTTTCCCCAGGTTCAATCCCTGGTTGGGGAACTAGGACCCCAAAAACCACACAGGGTGGCAAAAAAAAAATTAAAAGGAAATGATTGTCCCTCATAAAAAAATCCATCAAGTAACAAATTATACATTGCATGGAGATCTAAACAATATCAGAAATCCATGTGGTTTTAAACTATTCCAAAAAATTAGAAATATTGGAGTATTTATTAGACACTGACAAGTTCAGATTCATTGCCTTTCTGATTATTTTAATGCCCTTTGCACTGAAATAAGCTCAGCCATCTGTGATCTGGGGGAAGTACTTCGGCTTTTCACTCAAGCTGCTCTCTTTAGGCAGCTGGAGCATTCTCTCCACACACTCTTTCCCTATACCTCACGCACATCATTCTTAGTTCTTAAAATGTTTCTTCCTTCACTCCCATTTTTACGCAACTTCTCACAATCATCTCTCATTGAATCATGATCTCTTCTTTCACAGCAGTTCTTACAATTAGTTGGTTGTGTGTGCTGTGTTATGTGGTGTGTGTTATTTAGATGACATTTTAAAAAGTGGCTGTCCCCCTGGCTGGCTTGTTGCACTTTGAGGACCAGGGCTGTATCTTTGTTGCACATCATTTGTTATCTAGAGTCAGTGCCATGCCCAGCATACTGTGGACAATTGATAAATACCATTTAGATGAATTAAGTTCAAGACAGACTTGAAGGGGGCAAAAAGCTCAGAAGGCAGTCCACATGGTATGCAGAAGGGCGATAGAGACAACCTCATTTCACAAACTGCTTTTAAATTACGGTGTGTAGAACCACAGCCGTGACCTTAATATTGCAGTTTGCTCTCTCATTATTCTGATTCGCGAGGGCTTCTTATTAGGATCTCTCTGGCTCAAAGAAAAGTGAAGTCAAGCCCAATGTATGAAGCTTAGAAGGACAAAAGATAGCATAAAAGGGGCATGGCACCCAATGGGTGTGCACACCCTTTAAGAGTTGAAACGTAGTTGACACCCCCTTTTTAAGGAAGTCACTTCTTGCTACTTTCAAAATTTTCAGACCAACATTTGACTAATATAAGAAATGCTGCTATGGACATTCACGTACAAGTTTTTGTTGTAGATATATTAATATGTTTTTATTTATTTGGGGTATATATAGAGGGGTGGAGTTTCTAAGTCACATGATAACTATGACTAATCATTTGAGGAACTTACTAGGCTGTATTCCAAAGTGGCTGCACCATGGGAACCCACTCCAGTATTCTCGCCTGGCAAATCCCACTGACAGAGGAGCCTGGAGGGCTAGTCCACGGAGTCACAAAGAGCTGGACGTGACTAAGCACAACAAGTGGCTGCACTGTTTTATGCTCCCACCAGAAGCGTATGGGGATTCTGTTTCTCCACGCCCTCGCCAACACTTGTTGTCTGAATTTTTGACCCAGCCATTCATTCCAGTGGGTATGAGGTGCTATGTCCTTGTGGTTTTGATTTGCATTTCCCTGATAACTAGTGATGCTGAGCATCTTTTCACGTGCTTTGACCATTTGCATATCTTAAATGTCTGCTCAGATCCTTTGCTCATAATTTTTTTAAAGTGTTGCACCAATTCAGGTACTTGACAGAACTCTGTCACTAACTCAGATACCATATAAAGTGAGTCTCAAACTGCCTTTGTCATAATTTTTCTCATCTTTAATGTGGCTGAGGACTCTTCTCCATCTCAAGAAGTTGTAAAGACTAGGTAAGAGAGAATATATGCAGGTACTTTATAAATCAAAAAGAGATCAGAAATCTAGGTTATTAAAAAACTAACAAAGTGTAAAATGTATAGGGCAGTTTGGGGGGAAATTTAGAACCTTGCTATAAGTACAAGTACACCAAGGATAAGCTGGAAAGATAAAAACATACTATTTAAATGATAAAACTACTAAAGTGTTCATATCTTACCAACATTAGGAATCAGAAGAGATTTTAAAAGTTCCTATTTTGAATAATTTTAGGTTTAGGATAAAAATTTTAGGTTTATCTCTATTGCAAGACAAAAGAGTTCCTTATTATCTTCACGCAGTTTCTTCTAAAGTTGTCATCTAACATAATCATAACACAATGGTCAAAATCAGGCAGTTAACCCTGGGACAATATTGATGCTCCCCTGTCCATGGGGATTCTCCAGGCAAGAATACAGGACTGGGTTGCCATGCCCTCCTCCAGGGGATCTTCCCAACCCAGGGATCAAACCCAGGTCTCCTGCATTGCAGGTGGATTCTTTACCATCTGAGCCACCAAGGAAGCCCAAGAATACTGGAGTGGGTAGCCTACCCCTTCTCCAGGGGATCTTCCCAACTCAGGAATCAAACTGGGGTCTCCTGCCCTGCAGGTAGATTCTTTACCAGCTGAGCTGCCGGGGAAGCCCACAGTACTGACATTACAATCAGCCCCAGACTTTTTTGATAGTGTCTTTTCTGTTCCAAAGATCAATCCATGGTCCCACGTTGCATGTAGTCATCGTGTCTTTTTAAACTCTTCTCATCTACAAGAGTTTCTCAGTTTCTCCCTGTTTCTGATGATGCTGATGTTTTTGAAGAATACTGGTCAGGTGTTTTGCAGAATGGGGTTTGCCAGATGCTTTCTCGTGATTAGATGGGGTTATGGATTTTCAGGCCAATTACTCCAGAGGTGAAATGAGCTTCTTCTTCTGTTGTATCACAGAGTGAGTGATACGGATATGTTTTATCACTGGGGATATTAGGCTTGGCTACATGGTTGACGTGGAGAAGAAGTTGGATGTTGAGAAATTTTCACCCCTTCATAGTCTTGCCAAGAAAAGATTAGGTCCCAAATATGTTTCCCTAAATTCACTCTTAATAAAATGCAGCAGCTGCTATTCCACTGTACAAAATTAAAAAACAAAACGAATAAAAGAGAAGGAGGTGGGTGGGAGAGAACTTTGCATCTGCGTTCCAGGGAGATCCCGCCTGATCAGGGCCTTGGCAGTTGGGCACAAGGGAGGGGACAGCCAGAATGAAAGGCAGGGCGAGTAACCAGCCTGGTGCTGAGCAAGCTGCTTTCCAGAGATAAGGTGAGAGCTGAAGAGCCCCCCCGAAAGCATGACTACCTTTTTTTCTTTTTCTTCCAGAACTTGGTCCTTTCCTGACTGTGTTTTATCAAGGTGCCTCAGCCCACTAGGCTTCAGGCCCTAATGTATCTTTCCAGTAAGAAAGATGGCCTTTAGTGGCCTTTAGAACAACCACTGGTACCTGATAGCTGCCAGGCTCTTTACACAGGCTACTTAGGATCCTTCACACTGTCCAACAAGGTAGGTTTGTTTATTACTGCTATCGTAAAATGGGAAAATGGAGAAACTATTAATAAATGACTCCCAAGTCTAATAGCATTTAGAAAACGCCCAGGGCTCGGATTAGAATGCAGTCTATTTGACTGTTGCTCTCTCTCTTTGCAAATAGATATTGATGCTCTTTCACTAAGTCTTTCAGGTATTACTGACCTTAATGACGAGGATTTCAGAGACGTGGTGGTAGTAAAAGAAGGAATGGAGTGGGTTAGGGAGAAAATGGGAACGCAAAAGGAAAGGAATTAATAAATACAGTTGGAAGGACCTCCCTGGTGGTCTAGCAGTGAGACCTCATGCTTCCAATGCAGGGGGCACGGGTCTGATGCCTGGTTGAGTATTTAAGATCCCCAATCCCCTGCGGTGTGGCAATGAAGCAACACAAAACAATTTGACATTTCCTTGCAAAGGAAAACAATGAGAAAGAAAAAGTTTATCAAGTGACCAAAATGAATTGGGAACCAGAGAACAGATGCCGTGGTTGGCCTTGGATGGAGTAAGACAGTTTTCTCATTTGAACAAGAGCGAAGAAATGAATATATATGTATATATGGCTGATGGATAACATCTTTTTCCACTATGAAAAGGAACAAGGTCTTTAGATAGAGAAAAGACGTTCTTTTTGGTTTCACCAAACCACATTTCACATGACTTTCCATCTTTGCAAATGAACAATTTTTATTGGCTATAGCATCCCATTTGATGATAAGAGGTCTATGCCCACAGTGTGTTTTTTAAAAATGAAGAATATGAGACAGAGGTGCTATGTAGCCCACTAACCCTAAATATTTTATGACCTCCACAGTTACAAAAATTTCCACAAATAGAGAACAGTCTTCTGGTTGCTAAGGGGGAAGGGGCGTGGGAGAGGGAAGGATTGGCAGTTTGGGGTCAGCAAATGCAAACTAGTGTACATAGGATGGACAAAAAGCAAGGTCTTCCTAAATAACAAGCCAGACTCTACTCAATACTCTGTAAAAACAAAAATGAGGAAAGAATCTGAAGAATAAAATTATGCACATGTGTAATTGAATCAGGTTGTACACTGAAAACACTCAACATTAAAAACCCATTCTGTTTTAATATAAAATAAATATTAAATTAAAAAAGAACAGAAAAGAAATGCCAAGGGAACTGCCCTCAGCCTCGTGACTTGGTGTCACATCCCTGGAGCCTGAAGAGCTTTGGAGCCTAAGGCTGGAGTGTGGTGGGGCTGAGGGGCCTGGGGGAGGTGCCAGCAAATGGGCCGCACTTGGACCTGGGGTGCCTGGTCCGCTGTGCATGGCACCCCGACCTCCAGGTGGCCCTCCGGTGGGCCCCTACAGCTCAGCCACGCCTAGAGCCCCGAAGGGATGATGGCCTTGGAAAGTCGCCTGGCCTCCGTGACTCCAGGTACCTCAGTTCCCACTGGCAACCGTCTTCCTCAGGGTCCCCCCACCTAAGTAGGACAGCACCCCACGCCTCGAGGTTTGGGCAGGGAGTGAAGTCTAAGTGGGGAAAAGCAATGAGCTCCTAGATGAGGTGCATTCCAAAAAAATCCACAACCCTTGAACACGACTGGGTCTAGGGCTCAAGTTGACCTGGGAATCTCAGTGGGAAATGAAAATGTGCTGCCGCCTTGTGGATATTTTCTGTAACTACAACTATAAAGATGGGGCCTGGGGACACCTCATATTCAAGAAGGCACCTGCCGGGCTGTAAAGACCACCCGCCCTGAAGAATGTCCTGTGGTAGGTAATCAGAAAAGAATTCAAAGAGGCTGTCCTTAAAACAGCCAGTGTCAGAAGGTCATTTTAACTCACAAGGTTTTTCTTTCTGTGTTTGTTTTTTAAAGCATGTGAAAAGATGTTCAATATGGCTCATGATTCAGTTCAGTCGCTCAGTCGTGTCCTATTCTTTGTAATTACACGGACTGCAGCACGCCAGGCTTCCCTGTCCATCACCAACTCCCGGAGCTTGCTCAAACTCATGTCCATTGAGTCGGTGATGCCATCCAAGCATCTCATCCTATGTTGTCCCCTTCTTCTCCTGCCTTCAATCTTTCTCAGCATCAGGATCTTTTCCAGTGAGTCAGTTCCTCGCATCAGGTGGCCAAAGTATCGGAGCTTCAGCTTCAGCATCAGTCCTTTCAATGAATATTCAGGACTCTAGGATTGACCCATGATTAAACAAAAGCAAATCAAACTGCAGTAGGGTAGCACCTCCCACCTGTAAGAATGCCCATCATCCAAAAGCCTAGAAAAACAAATGCCAGAGAGGGTGTGGAGAAAGGGAACCCTCTTACAGTGTTTTGAGGAATGCAAATTGACAACAGGCAGGATGGAGAAAAGTATGTGTTAGTCACTCCGTCGTGTCCAACTTTTTGGGACCCCATGGGCTGTAGCCCACCAGGTTCCTCTGTCCATGGAGTTCTCCAGGCAAGAATACTGGAGTGGGTTGCCATTCTTTTCTCCAGGGGATTTTCCCAGTCCAGGGATTGAATCCAGGTCTCTTGCATTGCAGACATATTTTTAACCCTCTGAGCCCCTAGGGAAGCCCCATAAAACAGTATGGAGGTTCCTTAATCAACTAAAAAGAGACCTACTGCAGGAACTGAGATGCCACTCCTGGGCCTGTATGTGGAGAAGAACCATAATTAGAAAAGAGATTTGCACCACAACCGTCACGGAAGCATGTTTTACAATAGCCTAGATGTGGGAGCAATCATAATCTCCATCTTCAGATGAACAGATTAAAAAGAAGTTATACACATATATACATATATAATGCAATATAGTCAGCCATTTAAAAAAATGAATAATGCCACTCTCAGCAACATGAATGGACCTGGAGATGGTCATAATGGGTGAAGGAAGTCAGAGAAAGAGATTTGAATACAGTTTTTAAGTAGAATCTAAAAATGGATGCAAATGAACTCATTTTGAAAACAGAAAGTCACTCAAGGACTCAAAAAACAAAATTATGGTTGCCAAAAAGAAGCGATGGAGTAGGGAGAGATGAGGAAACTGAAATTAACATATGCCCAGTAATACATACGAAAAGTGAATCAGCACAGACCTACTGTCTAGCACATGGAAGTCTACTCAGCACTCTGTAATACCTACATGGGAAAAGAGTCACACAAGAGTAGATATACGTTCATGGGTAACTGAATCAGGTTGCTGTACACCAAAACAAACATGGTAAATCCACTCTATTTTAATATCAAATACAACTTAAATTTTATTTGAGAATGAAAAAGTTGGCTTAAAACTCAACATTCAGAAAACTAAGATCATGGCCTCTGGTCCCTCACTTCATGGCAAATAGATGGGGGAAGCAATGGAAACAGGCAGACTATTTTGGGGGGCTCCAAAATCACTGCAGATGGTGACTGTAGCCATGAAATTAAAAGGCGCTTGCTCCTTGGAAGAAAAGTTATGACCATCCTAGACAGCATATTGAAAAGCAGAGACATTACTTTGCCAACAAAAGTCCATCTAGTCAAAGCTATGGTTTTTCCAGTAGTCATGTATGGATGTGAGAGTTGGACTATAAAGAAAGCTGAGCACCGAAGAATTGATGCTTTTGAACTGTGGTGTTGGAAAAGACTCTTGAGAGTCTCTTGGACTGCAAGGAGATCCAACCAGTCCATTCTAAAGGAAATCAGTCCTGAGTATTCATTGGAAGGACAGATGCTGAAGCTGAAACTCCAATACTTTGGCCACCTGATGCAAAGAGCTGACTCATTTGAAAAGACCCTGATGCTGGGAAAGATTGAAGACAGGAGGAGAAGGGAATGACAGAGGATGAGATGGTTGGATGGCATCACCGACTCGATGGACATGAGTTTGAGTAAACTCCAGGAGTTGGTGTTGGACAGGGAGGCCTGATGTGCTGCAGTCCATGAGTCGCAAGGAGTTGGACACAGCTGAGTGACTGAACGGAACTGAACTGAAAAATTTACAAAGAACAGAGAGAAAGGACAAACGTTGTTCCCCTCAGGCCTCGGTGACCAGGGCTGGTGTCACATGCCTGGAGTCTGAACAGCCTTGGAACCTCAGGCTGGACTGTGGCGGAGCTGAGGGACCTGGGGAGGAGGTGCCCGCAAAGCAGCCCTTTGGGACCTGGAGCACCTGGTCCCGTGAATGGGACCTCAACCTCCAGATCCAGATGGGCCCTCTGATAGCTCAGCCACCCCTGCGGCTGCTGCTGCTAAGTCGTTTCAGTCGTGTCCGACTCTGTGCAACCCCATAGACGGCAGCCCACCAGGCTCCCCCGTCCTGGGGATTCTCCAGGCAAGAACAATGGAGTGGGTTGCCATTTCCTTCTCCAGTGCATGAAAGTGAAAAGTGAAAGTGAAGCCGCTCAGTCGTGTCCAACTCCTAGCGACCCCATGGACTGCAGCCACCCCTAGGGCACCCCCCAAAAACTGTGGGCCCTAAGGGCTGAGAGAGCACTGAATAGTCAACGGGTCACCCCTTCCCCCATGGTGGTGTTGCCACCAGCAGCCTCCTTCCTGGAGGCCCCCACCTAGAGGACGAAGGACAGCACCCTCAGCGTTGCAGTTTGGGCAGGGCCTGGCATTTTTGGTTGGTGGGGGCTGAAGGCTAAGCGGGAAGGAGTAATGAAACCCGTGGCCTGGCACAGCCCACTGTAATCAACAGCCTAGGAACAGGGCTTTCTCAAGGGCTCAACTGGCCAGAGGAATTCCAAGAGCGAAATGGAGAAGTGCTGCCGCCTTGTGGACATTTCTCGAAACTGCGACTTTAAAGCTGATGCTCGCGGCTACTTGCACAAGGCCAGCCTGGCTCTAAAGCATATCTGCCTTCCAAAAATGTCCGGTGGGGCTTCCGTGGTGGTCCAGTGGTTGAGAATCCGACTTGCCATGCAGGGGACAAGGGTTTGATTCTGGTTCGGGGAAGATTCGCCCAAGCCGAGCCCCTAAGCCTTTGTGCAGCATTTTTTGGAGCCCACCGCTCTACAGCCAGCAAGCTGCAACTCCTAAGCCAGAAAGCTGAAACTCGTGAAGCCAGTGAAACCCGGAGCCTGTGCTCCCCAGCAAGAGGAGCCTCTGCAGTATGTAGCCTGCTCCGCACAGAGAAAGCCCGGAAGCACCAAGGAAGACGCAGCCCGGCCAAAAACAAATCGATAAATCAAAGTGAGAGAGAAAGAAAACATGTCCTGCGATACGCAGTGGGGAACGTTTTTCAGTGCCGCTATCCCTCCGAAAGGCAGTCTCCTCCGGAGACTGTTGGAGAACCTGTCTAGATCTGGAGATCCAAGCCCCAGGGCTTGGCATTTGTCTCGGGGTGGCAGAAGGGTAAAGGTGAAGAAGTAATGAGAACCGAGACCTAGCACATTTAATCTCCAACTGAGCAACTCGACTTTCTCCAGGACTCTGCGGAACCTAGGAATTGCCGAGGGAAATGGAAAAGTGCTGCCGCCTTGTGGACACTGCCTGCAACTGCCGCTTTACCGCTGCTGCTTGGGACCATTTCCCTTTCTTTCGCAAGGCCTGCAGGACACGACTGAGCGACTTCACTTTCACTTTTCACTTTCATGCATTGGAGAAGGCGATGGCAACCCACTCCAGTGTTCTTGCCTGGAGAATCTCCGGGACGGGGGAGCCTGGTGGGCTGCCGTCTATGGGTTCGCAGAGTCGGACACGACTGAGGCGACTTAGCAGCAGCAGCAGCAGCAGCAGCAACAGACCTTTAAGAATGGGTTAAAAAAAGTAGTGAAGTCGCTCAGTCGTGTCCAACTCTGCGACCCCATGGACACCAGGCTCCTCCGTCCATGGGATTTTCTAGGCAAGAGTACTGGAGTGGGTTGCCATTTCCCTCTCCAGGGAACTTCCCGACCCAGGGATCGAACCCAGGTCTCCCACATTGTAGACAGAAGCTTTCCGTCTGAGCCATAAGGTTAAGGTTAAGGTTAAGGTTAGGGTTAGGGTTAGGGTTAGGGTTAGGGTTAGGGTTAGGGATTACTGGTCCTCAAGAAATATTTTGTGGGTCTTTCTGGTAACGCAGTGCTTTAGAACCCAAATTGCTATGCAGAGGACAAGTGTTAGACTCTTGGTGGGGGAAGATCTCCCGTAGGGAGGCGCTCCTAAGCCCTTGTACCACAGGTACTAAGCCAGCGCTCTACAGCCAAGCAGCCGCAACTCCTGAGCCAGAGAGCGGAAACTAGCGAAGCCCTCGAATCCTAGAGTCTGAGCGCCCCAAGAAATACCAGTGCCATGAGAAGTTTGCTCTACACAAACAGAAACAACCCTAATAAGTAAGAAAGACACAGCCCAGGCAAACACAAACCTATAAATGAAAATGACAGAGAGTAAGATATTCTTGGGATAGATAGTGGGAAAGTTTTCAAAATGGCCATCCTTCCAAAATTTGGTCTCTGGAGGTCAAGTTAACACACAGGGCTTTTGTTTTGCTGTTTGTATTTAGAACAAGAAAAGATGCTTCACGTGAGTCATTATTGTAGAACTATAAATTCAGACTAGGAGGAGGTATCACTCCTCGCAGATCACAATGACCATCATCTAAATCTAGGAACTATACATGGCGTGAGGGCTTGGACAAAAGAGAACTCTCCTGTCCGATTTGAGGGAATGCAAATGGTGGCTCAGAGGTTAAAGCGTCTGCCTCCAATGCGGGAGACCTGGGTTCGATTCCTGGGTTGGGAAGATCCCCTGGAGAAGGAAATGGCAACCCACTCCAGTATTCTTGCCTGGAGAATCCAATGGACGGAGGAGCCTGATAGGCTACAGTCCACGGGGTCGCAAAGAGTTGGACACGACTGAGCGACTTCACCTTCAAAATGGTAACAGCGAGGATGGAGAACATTCGGGAAGTGCCTTAAACCCCTAAAACAGAGTTGATTCAGGATCCGGAAATGCCAGTCCTGAGCTTTATGCTGCTATTGCTGCTAAGTCGCTTCAGTCGTGTCTGACTCTGTGTGACCCCATAGACGGCAGCCCACCAGGCTCCCCCCGTCGCGGGGATTCTCCAGGCAAGAACACTGGAGTGGGTTGCCATTTCCTTCTCCAATGCATGAAAGTGAAAAGTGAAAGTGAAGTCGGTCAGTCGTGTCCGACTGTTCACAACCCCATGGACTGCAGCCTACCAGGTTCGCCCATCCATGGGATTTTCTAGGCAAGAGGACTGGAGTGGGGTGCCATTGCTTTCTCCACCTGTGCTTCATATGCAGACATAAATCCTCCTTAGAAGAGACACTTGCATCCCATCCTTCATGCAGGGTGTTTACAATAATCAAGATGTGGAAGCAATCAAAATGGGCACCGTCAGAGCCAACGGGTAAAAGAAAATGTTTACTATATCTATTGACACAGGGCGGTGTTACGCAGGCATCCAGATGAATGACATAATGCCTTGTCCAGCACCATGGATGGACCTGGAGATGGTCATACTGTGTGAGGGCAGTCAGAGATGAAGGAGGATCCTAGGAGATGACTTATGGGAAGAATATAAAAATCGATTCCACTGAACTCATTTTGAAAAAGAAAACAAAAAGAGACCCCCGGACATAGACGACAATCTTCTGGGTTCCAAAAAGAAAAGATGGGGCCTTAGATGGGAGGAAGAGGAGGCGGGGCTTCATGAATGCTGAGTTATAGACATGAAAGGTGAATCAGCAAGGACCTCCTCAGCCCTCTGTAATACTTATGTGGGAAAAGGATGCACTCGAGAGTAGATTTATGGACCTGTGTAACTGGATCCTGTTGCTGTAGCTTGAAGCATACGCAATATCATAAATCTTCTGTATTTTAATCAAGCAAAAATTAAATTTAAAAAGAACACAGATGAAATGCCAAGGAGATTCCCTTCAGGCCTTGATAACCCTGCCTGGTGTTTCAAAGCAATGGAAAAGATGCTCCATGTGGCTCTTTAGTATAGAACTGCATATCGAAACTACAGTGAGATAGCATTCCTAAAAGGTCACAATTGCCATCACACAAAAGTCTAACAATTATATCCAGCGTGAGAGCATAGAGGGAATAGAATTCTCCTTAGGAATATGAGGGAATTTAAACTGGTAATAGCCAAGATGGAGAACAGTAGGGAAGTGTCTTAACCCCCCAAACAGGCTTGCTTCAGGATTCAGCAATGCCATGTCTTGCCCTATAAGCATAGAAAAATCCTCATTGCAAGAGACACTTGCATCCTTGCCTTCATGCAGGATGCCTTACAAAAACCAAGACATGGAAGCAACCAAAATGGGCACCGTCAGAGGTATGATAAAAGAAGATGTCTTATATATTTATCTACATAAGGCAGTATGACTCAGGCATCCAAATGAATAATATAACGCCTTTTCCAGCAACATGGATGACCCTGGAGATGGTCATGCTGAGTGAGGGCAGACAGAGCAAGAATGAGAAGGATCCTAGGGTATGGCTTACAGATAGAATGTAAAAACTGATTCCGATGAACTCATTTTGAAAACGAAAAACAGACTCCAGGACACAGACAAAAAACTTCTGGTTTCTGAAAAGAAAAAATGGGGCAGGGGAAGACGAAACAAGGAGGCTGGGCCTCAGGTTCACCCAGTAATAGATCTGAAAAGTGAATCAGCAAGGCCCTTCGGTCTAGCACAGGGATTTCTACTCAGCAATCTGTAATACCAACGTGGGAAAGATCTGGCTGGGAAAGATTGTATTGGGTAACCGGATCAGACTGCCCTGGCTTGATACATGCACATCATTGTAAATCCACACTACTTTAATAAAAAATAGAAACGAAATTAAAAAAGAACAGAGGAGAAACACCAAGGGTATTCCCCTCAGGCCTCCATAACCCAGGCTGGTGTTACCTCCTTGGAACCCAGGGTTGGAGTGAGGTGGAGCTGAGGGGCCTGGGGAGGGGGTCCAGGGGAAGAGCCCCTTTTTGAGCTGGAGCACTTGGTTTCGTGTGCACGGGACTGCGACCTCCAGATCCAGACGGGTCCTCTGACAGCTCAACCAAGTAGCGTGGACCCAGAAAACAGTGGTCCCCATGGGCAGAGAGAGAGCTGACATGCCAGCTGGTCACCCAGCCCCTCATGGTGGGGTTGCCAGTGCCAGCCTTCTTCTTTGGCGGTTCCCTTCCTAAGGAGGAAGAAACAGCACCATTTGCATCGCACTATGGGCATGGCTTGGCATTTGCTGCGGGTTGGCGGAAGGTTAAGGGGGAAGAAGGAATGAGACCCGTTACCTGGCACACTGGCCTCTAATCTGCAACTGAGGAACACGACTTTCTCCAAGATTCGGCTGGCTCTAGGAATTCTAGTAGTAAATGAGAGAGGGTTGCCATCTCGTGGACATTTCCTGCAGCTGCAGCTTTAAAGCTGGTGCTGTCAACCACTTCATCTTCATTCCCAAGGCCTGCAGACCTCTAGGGAACATCGGGCCTCAAGAAAGGTGCTGTGGGTCTTTCTGGTGACTCAGGGCTTGAGCGGAGAAGGCAATGGCACCCCACTCCAGTACTCTTGTCTGCAAAATCCCATTGACGGAGGAGCCTGGTAGGCTGCAGTCCATGGGGTCGCTAAGAGTCGGACACGGCTGAGCGACTTCACTACACTTTTCACTTTCACGCATTGGAGAAGGAAATGGCAACCCACTCCAGTGTTCTTGCCTGGAGAATCCCAGGGAGGGCGGAGCCTGGCGGGCTGCCGTCTATGGGGTTGCACAGAGTCAGACACGACTGAAGCGATTTAGTAGCAGCAGCAGCAGCAGGGCTTGAGAACCCGACTTGCAAGCAGAGGACAAGTGTTCGACTCCTGGTGTGGGAAGATCCCTCGTGGGGAGGAGCTACTAAGCCAACGCTCTACAGCCAGGCTGCCACAACTACTGAGGCAGAGAGCTGAAACTAGTGGAGCCCTCAATCCCAGCGTCCGTGGCTCCACCACGAAATGCCAGTCCCACGAGAAGCCCGCTCTACACGAACAGGAACTTGCAATGCAGAGGTCGATGCTGGATTCCCCATCCACTGAGTTCCCGGGTGCAGAGGCGCTCCTCAGCCTTCGTGCCTCATCCGCTGAGGCCAAGCTCCTATTTCTTCCTCCCCCCCGAAACAGTAGTGGTGGGCCATATTTACAGAAGAGGTGGAGATGACAATTATTATTTTTTTTTCTTTTTGTTTAATTAGAGAGCAGCCAGTGTTCTTTCATGTACAGTTTTAGCAGGAAGTATGTTAATGATTTCTTTGGCAATACGTCCTTCTTGGTAAAGAAACCTTTGATGTCTGAACAAATCTATGTCAGTCTCACAAAGGACATTTCTGTAGAATTTTACGGTTTATAGAACCGGTTTTTAAAATAATAAAATGAAGGTCAATAGGACTGAGTCATGTAATTTTATACAATTCTATAAAGGTATTCTATGTCTGACTACAATTGAACTATGCATCTTAAATGTCTGATTGTCAAAGGTAAACACATCTCTAAGAATACAGGACAAAGAGATTTAAGAACGTTGTATAAACATTTGTTTTATTTCATATTAAATCCTCAGTCTGAGTGCATTTTTTAATCTGAACTGTCAATTAGTGTTAGTCTAGATCAGGAAACAACATTGCATATTGCATACAAGCCTGAGGGTTGAGTCTGTGCTCTGATGTTGCGTGGTTATCTATATGCAGACCAAAAAATTCTCCTGTCCCTGTTCACTTACCTGCAGAATGGAGACAAAGGCCTATTAGGAAGATAAAGTGCAAAAATGACTATAAGCCAATCAGCATATCACCTGGAATGTAGACTCATTACTAACTTCAGTAGCATGAAGGAGACACAGAGAAGTAAATTAGAATTTCTTGAGCACGATTAGTCTCTCTTACTGCTAAGTATCTTCCATCCGTTATTTCACTTAAAAAAGAAAAAAATCATCTCAATTTGAAAAGAGAACTCAGTATCTGGTGACATTTAAGTATTCTATATACAGATCAAAGTACATTTTGTAATTTATTTCCCAGTACTAGTGGTTTTGGTTTTAAAACAACTTCCATTAATTGTTTTCATGTGTGTTTGTACATGTATGTGTGTGATGGAGAGAGGGAGGGTTCCCTTCTTCCTGTCATTGAAAGAGCCAGAAATCCCTCTTTTAAGCCCAAAGATCCGGGGTCTCCCAGGGGTTTTCTTGCCTGTGCTGACAGATGCTAGCACCTCCTCCATAGCGCCTGCTCTCTCTCTTCACTTCTGCACCAGCTTCTTTCACAGATCTGTGACTCCAAGGATTCCGATGTCTGGGGACTCTCACTGAGCATGTTTACAGTAGCTTCAGATCTCAAAGACAAGTTTGTTTTCTGGACTCCACTGAGCCCTCCGATGGCCGCTCATAAGTTACCACCAGCTTTGTGTTCCAGAGAGAAGGATGGATACTTCATGTGGCCAGTCTGAAACCATTTTTTATGGAACTTTTTAAACTCAAAGGTACTATGTGTTTCACTGAAAAGTGATTAAGACTGCATTTCTCCCTTCGCTGTTACATTTTATGAATAATTATCATCCAATATAGGACAGAAGTGGTATGGACCTAACAGAAGCAGAAGATACTAAGAAGAGGTGACAAGAATACACAGAAGAACTGTACAGAAAAGATGTTCACAACCCAGATAATCATGATGGTGTGATCACTCGGCTAGAGCCAGACATCCTGCAATGTGAAGTCAAGTGGGCCTTAGGAAGCATCACTAAAAACAAAGCTAGTGGAGGTGATGGAATCCCAGTTGAGCTATTTCAAATCCTGAAAGATGATGCTGTGAAAGTGCTGCACTCAATATGCCAGCAAATTTGGAAAACTCAGCAGTGGCGACAGGACTGGAAAAGGTCAACTTTCATTCCAATCCCCAAGAAAGGCAATGCCAAAGAATGCTCGAACTACTGCACAATTGCGCTCATCTCACATGCTAGTAAAGTAATGCTCAAAATTCTCCAAGCCAGGCTTTGACAATACGTGAACTGTGATCTTCCAGATGCTCAAGTTGGTTTTTGAAAAGGCAGAGGAACCAGAGACCAAATTGCCAACATCTGCTGAATCATCGAAAAGGCAAGAGAGTTCCAGAAGTCACCTATTTTTGCTATACTGACTATGGCAAAGCCTTTGACTGTGTGGATCACAATAAACTGTGTAAAATTCTGAAAGAGATGGGAATACCAGCCCATCTGACCTGCCTCCTGAGAAATCTGTATGCAGGTCAGGAAGCAACAGTTAGAACTGAACATGGAACAACAGACTGGTTCCAAATAGGAAAAGGAGTACGTCAAGGCTGTATATTGTCACCCTGCTTATTTAACTTCTATGCAGAGTACATCATGAGAAACGCTGGGCTGGAGGAAGCACAAGCTGGAATCAAGAATGCTGGGAGAAATATCAATAACCTCAGATATGCAGATGACACCACCCTTATGGCAGAAAGTGAAGAAGAACTAAACAGCCTCTTGATGAAAGAGGAGAGTGAAAAAGTTGGCTTAAAGCTCAGCATTCAGAAAACAAAAATCATGGCATTCAGTCCCATAACTTCATGGCAAACAGATGGGGAAACAGTGGAAAGAGAGGCAAATTTATTTTTGGGGGCTCCAAAATCACTGCAGATGGTGACTGCAGCCATGAATTAAAAAGACACTTACTCCTTGGAAGGAAAGTTATGACCAACCTAAACAGCATATTAAAAAGCAGAGACATTACTTTGTCCACAAAGGTCCATCTAGTCAAGGCTATGGTTTCTCCAGTAGTCATGTATGGATGTGAGAGTTGGACTATAAGAAAGCTGAGCACAGAAGAATTGATGCTTTTGAACTGCGGTGTTGGAGAAGACTCTTGAGTCCCTTAGACTGCAAGGAGATCCAACCAGTCCAGCCTAAAGGAAATCATTCCTGAATGTTCATTGGAAGGACTGATGCTGAAGCTGAAACTCCAATACTTTGGCCACCTGATGCGAAGAGCTGACTCATTGGAAAAGATCCTGATGCTGGGAAAGCTTGAAGGCAGGAGGAGAAGGGGATGACAGAGGATGAGATGGCTGGATGGCATCACCGACTCAATGGACATGAGTTTGAGTAAAGTCCAGGAGTTGGTGATGTACAGGGAGGCCTGGCACGTTGCAGTCCATGGGGTCGTAGAGAGTCGGACACGACTGAGTGACTGAACTGATCATCCAAAATTAGCATACCAAAGTATGGTTTGTATCCCTAGTGGCTCTGGGGACCATTAGGTTCTTTTCCAGTTTCAGAAATCAACCATTCAGATTTCAGAAGGGGAGGGATTCCTTCTGCTTCTATCACTGATATTTCTCTAACATTTCTATCTCTATATGTGAAAAACTACAAATTCACACCAATACCTCAGTTCTAGTACAACACAGGATTTGATCTGTCATTTATTTCTGTGTGTAAATCCTTTCTCCAGCAGTGAGAAACCTGGCTTCCATTCTTTGTAATTGTGTTTGTAGGGTACATAGTGGGCTTCCTGGTAGCTCAGCTGGTAAAGAATCCGCTTGCAATGCAGGAGACCCTGGTTTGATTCCTGGGTTGGGAAGTTCCCTTGGAGAAGGCAGAGGCTACCCACTCCAATATTCTTGGGCTTCTCTGGTGGCTCCGTAAGGAATCTGCCTGCAACACGGGAGACCTGGGTTCAATCCCTGGGGTGGGAGGATCCCCTGGATGAGGGCATGGCAACCCACTCCAGTATTCTTGTCTGGAGAATCCCCATGGACAGAGGAGCCTGGCAGGATATGGTCCATAGGGTTGCAAAGAGTCGGACACAACTGAGTGACTAAGCATAGCACAGGTACATAGTACTTTCAGAACTACTAATCCACGTTTCTATGTTAAAGCAAAATTTTATTCACTAGAATATTTGTTTGTATAAATATATAGAAGACATATAGTCCAAATATAGCATTCAAACATTAGTTGAATTGATTCTTCGTCACACTTTATGGTGATTATTTTATAATCAATATAGTTTATTCTTATTTCTATTACATTTTGGATTTTCTCTCCATCTTGTTGATTATATTTTATGTTAAAGAGTGTGTGAAATATTAACAAAAATCACAAAATAAAACTATACAAATGAAGAAGTCACTCCCCCCACATTTATTCCTATCATTTTGACCCTCCCCATCCCTCCTACCCATGTTTGCGCCCACTTACTCTATGTAACCAATCCCTCTAGTTTCCATACACTTTTCATATGTTGCATGTACATTTTCCCATAAATGTGAAGGCATTCGGTTGGCCAAAAAGTTCATTGCATAGTACAGAAAAACCCGAACAAATGTTTTGGCCAGCGAATACATGTGTATTTTTGTATTGACTTTTTTTTACACAAAAAATAGGATACCAAATCAGTTAAGTGAAAGTGAAAGTGAAGTTGCTCAGTCAGGTCCGACTCTTTGCAGCCCCATGGACTGTAGCCTACCACGCTCCTCTGTCCATGGGATTTTCCAGGCAAGAGTACTGGAGTGGGTTGCCATTGCTGTCTTCACAGGATCTTCCTGACCCAGGGATGGAACCCACATCTCCCACGTTGTAAGTGAATGCCTTACCGTCTGAGCCACCAGGGAAGTCCTACCAAGCCAGTTAGGAGGAGATCAAAGTCAAAAAACAAAAAGCAAATGAGAATATAACTGATTCATTTTGCTATTATTATTGTTAAAATTTAATTTTATAGGCAGCTGTTTTCAGAAATTTTGCTTTGTCTTATCGTTTATCTGGGCTGAGTCTAACTAGGGTTATGTATAAATATTATAAAATATGATTTTATATTTTATTTATTTAAATCACATGCATATGTTTGCTTAGATAAGTTCTTTATTCTTAAAGTGGTTTGCTTTTGTTTAAAGAAGAGGTTGGAATTCAAGTTTTGAATTCATTCTAAGGAGTGACAATGTTACAGTCTTCTTTTTTTGGCATGTTGTTTCAGGAAATGTAACTATTTTAATCCAGACTAAATCCTGTGGTTGTACAGCTTTCAAAATCTTCAACTTGATTCAGTTAATTAAAGGTAATGTGACAAGTTTGTATCAGTCCAAAGCTGTCATGGTAGACTATGCTACTTTTGTAAACTGCTGTATGAAAGAGATCTCTGTAAACATCCAGGAGAAAAAAGGTTCATTACTGTTGGGAATCACATGTGTATCTAACACATCTACAGTCTCCCTCCTGGTATGTGTCAGCTAAATGATGCAGCTTTTCTCCATTTGGTCCTACACAATGCAAATCCGGCATTTCAGTAAATTTTGCCTTCACACAGGCAAGTTGCCTTGCATTTTTCCTTGAGCAATTCGTGTCCACAGCCAGCTGTTTTCTTCAAGGAATCACAGTTACTGAGGAGATCTTCATACTCGCAAGTATTGGCTGTAACAAAACAGACGAGTTAACATCATTATCGTTTTCCTCAGTAGCAACAAAGCAATCCACACATTCAAAGTGCACACACAAGGCACTAAGACAGGATAAGCAAGTCAGGGTCACTTATACTATGAAGGGCCTTTCACTTCTTCAGGGACATACGAGGTGCCTTAGCTGAGTGCACTGATCAACCCACCACCTTTTATTGTGAACTTGGTGATATGTTTCTGAAATGAATTGACCTACTTTGCTCCCTTAGCAAAGAGTGTAAAATGAAAATACCTGCAGACTCTAATATGGGACATACCAGCCACACAGAGCTATTTAAACTTAAATTATTCTAAATTAGGCCAAATTAAAAATTTGGCCCTTTAATCTTACTAGCCACGGTGTTCAAAGACCACTTGAGACCAGCAGCTACTGGTAAGCTAGTCTGGTAACGAACACTGGCTATTCTACGTCTCGTCTCTTAGCCCTGTCCATTGTTCCTCATTCACTTTGCCAGTAATGCAGTCCAGACATTCAGTTTCTTTATTTGGCTCCACTGAGTCTTAGTTGTAGCATGCAGGATCTAATTCCTTGACCAGGGATCGAACCCAGGCCCCCTGCATTGGGAGGTTGGAGTCTTAGCCACTGGGCTACCAGGCAAGTCCCTCAATTTCTTTTNTAATTCCTTGACCAGGGATCGAACCCAGGCCCCCTGCATTGGGAGGTTGGAGTCTTAGCCACTGGGCTACCAGGCAAGGCCCTCAATTTCTTTTTCCCTCAATTTCTTTTTAATTCATGTTTTTCAACAGTTTTCTAACTGAATTCCATCCAATAGTTTCTACACACCATTGCTAGAGAGCTCTTTATAAAACATTATTCTGACCTTGTTACTCTTTGGTTGAAAACCTTTGAATTGTGTGCTTATTGCTAATAGGATAAATTTCAAGCTCCTTAGCAAATATAGCATTCATAGAGGTAGAGATATTCCACATTTTTTCAGTTGATATTTTTCCTCTAGTTGATTTATGTTTCTGACATCATCAATATTCTGAATTCTAGTTCTATAATTCAGTAAGAAGGACTGTGGACTATAGATGAATTCATCTGAAGGTAAAAATCTCAGAGAATATGTCAACTCTACTATTTTAATAAAAGTTTCCCAACTATAAAAAGCCAACAGCTATTTTTGTTTCAGATCATAACAACTTTAGAAAAGACATTTATAACATTTATTTTATTCTTTCCCTTTCAACAATATGTTCATGGACTGTATGAGCCAATATCAAGTACAGGTTGGATTTTATCATTAAAAATGTGCATACAATCGATTAAATTATAGGACTATGATCATTTATTATGTTAATCACCATGCTTCCAATTATACTATAGAAAAAAAATGCTAAATCATCATGAGGAACTCATTTGCACAAAATAAATATTTTGTTTGTGTAGACTGAGCCGTAATGTGGTCTCACATCCTTAAATTTATACATTTTGCTCTTTCAAAATGCAATCTTTGGTGTAATGGTATTAATGTTGATAAAATAAACTATCAGAAGCATGGATGTATAGCTATTAATGAGCTCTCCATGGTCACAAAAACAAATGAATTCTAGATGTTGCATTTCATCTTACATGTGGTAATATAGGCACACCTCATTTTACTTCATTTCACTTCATTGTGCTCTGCAGATATTGTTTTGTTTTTTAAAAATTGAAGGTTTGTGGGGACCCTGCATCAAGCTAATCTATTAGAGTCATTTTTCTGAAAGTACTATTTATGTTAAGTACATTGGTTTTAGACATAATACTATTTCACACTTAATAGACCACAGGATAGTGTAAAATAGTTTTTATGTGCACTGACAAACCCCCAAATGTGTGTGACTTTCTGTAGAGTTATCTCTTTCTTGTAGTGAGGTATGTCTGTACTCTTTTCATTGCAAAAAATATGAAGGTTATTGAAGCGTTTAAAATATTTACTTACACTCTGTTGAGTACCGTTTTGTCTTTTGCATAAAGACATTATTTAAATTTCTTAGGAGATTTCTTGATCCATAAAAAGAAAATTAAATGCACAACAAAGGAAACTATAAGCAAGGTGAAAAGACAGCCTTCAGAATGGGAGAAAATAATAGCAAATGAAGCAACTGACAAACAACTAATCTCAAAAATATACAAGCAACTTATGCAGCTCAATCCCAGAAAAATAAATGACCCAATCAAAAAATGGGCCAAAGAACTAAATAGACATTTCCCCAAAAAAGACATACAGATGTATAACAAACACATGAAAAGATGCTCAACATCACTCATTATCAGAGAAATGCAAATCAAGAACACAATGAGGTACCATTTCATGCCAGTCAGAATGGCTGCTATCCAAAAGTCTACAAGCAATAAATGCTGGAGAGGATGTGGAGAAAAGGGAACCCTCTTACACTGTTGGTGGGAATGCAAACTGGTACAGCCACTACGGAAAACAGTGTGGAGATTCCTTAAAAAACTGCAAATAGAACTGCCTTATGACCCAGCAATCCCACTGCTGGGCATACACACCGAGGAAACCAGAATAGAAAGAGACACGTGTACCCCAATGTTCATCGCAGCACTGTTTATAATAGCCAGGACATGGAAACAACCTAGATGTCCATCGGCAGATGAATGGATAAGAAAGCCGTGGTACATATACACAATGGAGTATTACTCAGCCATTAAAAGAATACATTTGAATCAGTTCTAATGAGGTGGATGAAACTGGAGCCGATTATACAGAGTGAAGTAAGCCAGAAAGAAAAACACCAATACAGTATACTAACACATATATATGGAATTTAGAAAGATGGTAATGATAACCCTGTATGCGAGACAGCAAAAGAGACACAGATGTTTACAACAGACTTTTGGACTCTGTGGCAGAGGGAGAGGGTAGGATGATTTGGGAGAATGGCACTGAAACAAGTATACTATCATGTAAGAAACGAATTGCTAGTCTAGGTTTGATACAGGATACAGGATGCTTGGGGCTGATGCACTGGGATGATCCAGAGAGATGAAATGCGGTGGGAGATGGGAGGGGGGTTCAGGATTGGGAACTCATGTACACCTGTGGTGGATTCATGTCAATGTATGGCAAAACCAATACAGTATTGTAAAGTAAAAAAATAAAAAATAAATTAAAAAAATTTTTTTGGATCACTTTGTGTGGCATGTGGGATCTTAGTTCCTTAACCAGGGATCAAACCCATGTCTCCTGAATTGGAAGCACGGAGTCTTAACCACTAGATCACCAGAGAAGTCCCTAAATATAAATTCCTGAGTATAATACAAGTTAATCATTTCACACTTACTGCACAATCCATTGTCACAGTTACCAGGGCAACTGCCACAAGGTGTTCCTTGTTGGTAAGGGGTATTCTTTTTACTCACATTATTACCACTGCAATTTAAAACACACAATGTTAAATATTTTTCACTTTGCTGTTTGGTTGGCAAGAGCAACATCAATCACTCAAGGTATGATAGGTTATTAAATGTTTTTAGTTATGTTAACAAAACTGAAACATTACAATTCCCAACATGTAGATAATTTAGATAACATTCAAATTAAGGAGACACTTCACACACATTGACTCATCTCCTTGACTCTTATTCTTCAGGCTGAGCAACTAAGTTGGCATAATTAGTTTAAAGCTTTCAGAGTAAATTTCTGTGGCAAGACACTTTTCATCTCCCAGTTGTTGTTTAGTAGCTAAGTTGTGTCTAACTCTTTGTTACACCATGGACGGTAGGTTGCTAGGCTCCTCTGTCCATTGGATTTCCCAGGCAAGAATACTAGCGTGGGTAGCCTTTTCCTTCTCCAGGGAATCTTCCCAACCCAGGGACTGAACCGAGGTCTCCTGCATTGCAGGCAGATTCTTTACCATCTGAGCCACCAGAGAAGTCTCAGTCAAACTGGTAAGGCTGCTCACCTCAATGAGCTGACTAGGAGTAAATATATCCCTTACAGAGACACGGGAAGGTCCTGGTGGTAGGGGGTTGCAGTATGAAAAAGAATACTCAATGTTACAATATAATTTTATATTTAAAAGGGGATAAATACCATAATTTCTCTACTATGAACTAGGGACAACAAAGCTCCCATTATATATCACATTAAATATACATATTTTAAATTTCTAGATGATGTTCTGATACTTAAGTGATTAATGATGTGTATGTCTGTGGGCCTGAAAAGCTAGGGAAGGCTTGTGAGTTTCCAGAGGTGGTATGTGAGAGATTTTTCTATTTATTAAAAAAAGGAACATTAGTTTTAAAAGTTTTGATAAACACCAATATCCTGGGTATAATCAATTACAGTGACTAACTTGTAATTCACTGATTATCATTATCCTATTGACTGTTTATGTAATTCATTGGAAAATACACGGGAATCCAAACCTCAGCAGTGTCAAGGGGGTCAAGGGCCCAAGGCAATGTATCTGCATCTCAGGCTCCCTGCACAGAACACAGCAGTATGCGTGGTGGCCACCCTTGAAGAAATGATGACACAGATACAAAAGTGTTCCCGACGTTCTCTCACACCTGCTTCTCCTCATTATTCACGCCAGCTCTCACTTCAAATGCCTGACTCCAAATGCCTCGTCTCTCACAGCCAGGCAGTGAGTTTGGATACATTCTCCATCTTTCCCCCCATTTCTGTGTGGTCCTTCTATGTACAGTAGCTGTTCCATCAGCCCGCACATCTTCTTCAGGAGGACCTGCTCTGTATGTGGGTGCAGATTCTTTGTCTCCAGGGGAGGAGATCAGTTCAGCATCTTCTTAGGCCTCAATTGTCCTTCTCCAAATGACCTACCAATTCTGTTAATACTAAACTCCAATAGGTGTTTGCAGGAAAAGCACTTTGGAGGTCATACTCCTCAAACAGGAAGTTCCTGTGCCTGGTCACCTATGGTGGCTTAGTCACTAAATCATGTCTGACTCTGGTGACCCCCCATGGACTGTAGCCCCCAAGACTCCTCTGTCCATGGGATTTTCCAGGCAATAATACTGGAGTGGGTTGCCATTTCCTTCTCCAGGGGATCTTCTCGACCCAGGGATCGAACCCAGGTCTCCCGCACTGCAGGCAGAGTCTTTACCAACGGAGCTGCCTATAGTATTAAGTAAATCCTGTAGGAGGCTTGGTTTTGGGGACCCCCTGCCTGTAGTAGTAAAGAATTCCAAGTTTTAAAGGAAATCAAGACTAACAGATATCTTAAGGTTAGGTCTTCAATGTATTTGTAGGCTTTGTTCTGGAAAACTTCAAACATTTTGCTTACTGAAAAGCATGTTTCCTGCTATAAATAAAGACATTAAGGATTGTTCATTATGGAGTTTTTTGTGAACACTTCTGAGAAACAAAAGCTTAAGCTGTTACCTTTTTTGGGACTCGGAAATGTATTAAAGATCTCTTGAAAAACCTTTGAGACCCCAAAGAATGAATCATTTCTAATGATAATAACGTGCATGGTTTTTAAGATAGGTAGGAGTTGGAACATTTTAGCAGAAAGGGATGAAATCACAATTTACTATCCTTTATCTTCTACTCCACTACTACCTCTTGCTTAGCCAACAAGCTTCCACCTTCCTAAGATATGAAATTAGCAAGAATTACTGACACCAAATCTAGAGAAATATATATAACACGTGCTCAGGGAATGACCTTGAGCTCTAGGGAAAGGGGACTGAGAGAGGAGACATCAGCTCATAACCGAGGAAAGTGTTTCAGGAACTGAGAACTCGATCTCTTCTCTGGTAAGCTGAATGTATCTCATTTTAAAAAGCATTTCCAAAAATGTATCTCTTCCCTTTATTGAAATAGGCTTTTTATTTTGATTGGTTAAATATAAGAGTATTTTAAAATATTAAATTGCCAATGAATTATTGGTATAAAGTTTAAAGTGTATACTTACGCAGGACAGTATTGGCAAACATAGTAGTATTTTAGACTCTCTTGATTAGGACAGTAGGCAATTCCACATCCAACACGGAAAGATGAATACCAGACAAGCTACAAATCCATAAGGGAATACATGAGAGTACATTAAAGAAGAGGGGAAAATATTAAAGTGCAAATAACAGCAAATGTAAAACAGTGACTCGTTCTTATGGAAAGCCTTATGGAAATATTTAAACTACTGAAACAAAGTCACAAACTTTACAAATATGAAATTCCATGTACTTCACTACCTTATCCATTTCTAATGCTGGAGAAGTACAGAATGTACTTCCCTGCTAAGATTTTTGCAGACCATGGTAAAAATGGTTTGAAATGAAATACCAGCCAGATGCCAGGATTCTATTATACTCAAGCTCTTCTAAACTGGACATTGGAGTTGGTCATCATTTGGAGAAGCTTTCCCTGTTAGAGCATTTGTGGCTGAAGTTTTTCATTTGTTCTGCTTACCTGAGTATAATGTCCAACAATTGAACTGGCGCTCTTTGGTCCTGAACCATAGACAAAATCGTGGTGCTCATCAAACCAGCTTTGGATTGCATCTGACCAGGCTATAGGGTCACTTGACATGTACAGATTCTCACCACATTTTGTACCTAAGGAGGAACAGATCATCATGAAGACAAGAACAAAGCGTGCCAAGGCAAGAGAAGTCAACTATATGAACACAAGAATGTTACCCTTCAAACTCTGCCTATATGTTCTAACTGTAATATATTAAAAACGGCTTCCATTCCTAATCAATTACAAAGGTAAAGAGAAGACAGATTTACCTAGCCCACTGAGACTGGTCATAGTGTGTAACTTTTGAATAGGTCAAGAACACTTTATTCTAACAAGGACTTACTGCATAGCACAGGGAACGATACTCAATATCTTGTAACAACTTAGAAGAGAATGTAGAAAAAAGAATACATATATTTATATATATGTATGTTTGAATCACCTTACTGTACATCTGAAGCTAACACAACATTGTAAATCAACTTCATTTCAATAAAAATTAAAACAAAACAAATCCTCCTCCTTCTGGACTGTCAAAGATGCCTTCTTTTTCATGCTAAATCCTTTATATGTATCATGTGTGTACTTTAGGCTTTGTGTTATAAGCTTGAGTAAGGCAGCAAACAACTTCTATTACTTTTTTCCTCTTACTCGCCCTCGGTAGTGATTTTTCACATATAAGAGCTAGAATAAAGATTTATGATTATGATTTGTGTAAACTTCGGGGGGAAAAAGTTTATAGGCAGTCTTTTTTTTGAATGTGCCACAGGGCATGTGGAAATTTAGTTCTCCAAACAGGGGTTGAACCCAAGTCCCCTACACTGGAAGGTGTGAGTGTTAACCACCAGGAAGTCCCCAACAGATAGCCTTTAAGACCTCTAATCAAGAGGCAACTGACATCAGGAGGAAGACAGCTTTCAAAACTTTCTGATCTTTCCTTAATCAATAAATCATAATGTCTCAAAGCCAAACCCTCCTCAGGGAGTTAGGCAGGAAGGACTTTGCAGAAGGTGACATCAGCAGCATGTTGGGACAGGAAGCTTTGGCCTCTCCTAGCCCCAACAGACACACTGACTCAGCAACAATTCATGAGCTGATTGCCCTCGTGAGAAATTAAGAAACAAATTTGAAGGCTTCATCCTCTGAAGGATATACAGCCAGACTCCCTGAAGTCTGTAGGGAAATTGGAAAACCCTCTTGCAAGAGTCCCTACCCTCAGCACAGTGCCATACGATCAGAAGAGACTCCCTAGCTTCCAGCTTCTCCCAGGGGAGGGAAGGAGTTGGTTCATGCGTCTCGCAACCCAAATGGTCCAAGGGGACTCCCCACAGGGCTGGCTTCTGTCTTGCTAGTGTTGGAGCTCTAACCGTTGGGTACAAAGGGAGATGGTGACTGGGCTGATAGATCCCATAACTCCTCCTGGGTCAGCGCCAGAGCAAACAGTTGAAAAATCTTAGCTCTGAGCTCTACTCTGGAAGGTAGAGTTGATCAATGTGTACAGTGCTCCAATTTCTCTGGGGTTACCCAAAGAACTGGCACCTTCCTTGTCAGTCCTAGAGCAATGTCTTGCTCCCTAGGGGAGAAGAGAGTTGGCAATTTGGATTGAGAGATATCATAACCCTTTTCTACAGCTCAGCACAGGATAAGCAGAAAAAGACCTCAACTGCCTGCTTCTCCCTGGGGAGGGAAGAAGTTGGTTTGCTTATCTGATGCCACACATTTTCCAGAGGCTGCCTGAGAACTGCCTCCTGATTTGCCTGTTTTGGAATGCTCATAAGACCTAGCATAAATTCACGGTCTGGGGCTAGTAAGAACAGAGACAGAGATTTGGGCTGGCGGTTGCCATAACTTCCCTTTCTGGTTCAGCACAGAGTGAGCAAACAAAATATGCTAGTGGCTAGCCTTTCCCCAGGGAGAGAGAGAATTGGATGGAATGTCCAGAAATCCTTTATCCCCCCCCGCCCCCCCCCGGAGAGCTTCCTGAGGAAATGATTGAGAATCTTTTCTGACCACAATGGACTTGAAGAGGCATTTTTTCCAAAGATAATGTACAAATGGCCAACAGGTATATGCAAAGGGACTCAAAAGTCAGTAATCATCAGGAAAATGCAGATCAAAACCAGAGTGAAATATATAACCTTATCCCTGTCAAGATGTTATTAAAAATAAAACAAAAGACAGCATGTGATAGCAAGGATGTGGAGAAATTGGAATCCTTGTATATTCTGTTGGTGAGAATGCAAAATGGTACAGCTGCTGTGAGAAACAGCACGGAGCTTCCTCAAAAAATTAAAAGTAGAACTATCAAATGATCCAGCAGTCCTGAGTTTGAGTATTTTTCCACAAGAACTGAAATCAGGATCTCGAGGAGATATTTGCACTATTATGTTCATTGCAGCACTATTCATGACAGCCAAGATGTGGGAACAACCTAAGGGTCCACCAACAGATGAATTGATCAACAAAACATGGTCTATACATACAATGGAATATCATTCATCCTTAGAAAAGAAGGAAATTCTGCAACACTCAACAGCATGGATGAGCCCTGAGAACATTACGCTAAGTGAAATCACCTAGTCACAGAAAGACAACTAGTGCCTGATTCCATCCTTGTGAAGTATCTCGTAGAATCTAAAAGTGGCATGGTGGTTACACTCATAGAATCTGAAAGTGGCATGGTGGTTGCTGGGCATGGGGGAAGGGAGAATGGGGAGTTGCTAAACAATGGGCATAAACTTTCAGGGAAGCTAGATGAATAAGTTCTAGATATCTGATGGAGAACAAGGATTCTGTAGTTAACAATATTGTATTACACATTTAAACATTTCTTAAGAGGGTAGATCGCATGTTGAGTCTTTACTATCATAATACCTTTTTTAAAAATTGAAGAAATGTGTTCTTACCACAAAAAAGAATTTGACAAAGAAATAAGTGCCTTGTAGTCCAGAAAATTTTCCCTACCTTTTTTAGCCCTCATTTAATATTTACACTTTGGTGACTTGAAACACAATGTCTGTGTGCTGCTTAAAGAGAGTATAAAATGTTTGTGAATATCTCCTTTAATAGGGAAAGACAGAAACTAAGAATCTAAGAGTAGACTTGGATTTTTAAGGCCATTTGTTCCAATATTCTACTGAATGCAGTCACTTCTTGTAATTTCATCATAATGCTTGCATCCAACAATATAAACAATAATAATTCTGCTGAAATAACAGGTAAGCTATTCACTGCTTTTAAACTGGGTTTGTCTATGTACATATCATGCTTGATAATGTAAAATATTTTATGTAACGTTTATGTATACAAGTTTTTTTTCTTCCATGGTTTTTATGATCCTTGATATGTCTTATAATTTTTTTGAGTCTGTTATTCTGTACATTATAGGCACATAGTCTATATGAAATATTTGACAGTTTGTTATCAGAAATGTATAAAATGAATCAACACACCCAAAATATCGATCCTGATTCTAAAAAGCTTATATATTTTTAGTGCAAAATTTAGGAACAATTCAACATATTTTAATACATTTTGGGAATGCAAAATAAATGGATTTCAAAACTCCAAACAGCTACACAAAAATGGCAAAGGGTGAGAAATTAGGAAACCTGGTTAATTTTCCAATGTATGACACTCTTTCCTGTTATGTTTCTGCATAATACATTCCTTCACATCCTTATTTTTTAGTCTTGAAAATTGGAAAAATGATTATGCATGGCCTCTTTACCATGAGCTGGTCAAGAGGAACAAATGAGATGCTGCTTAAGAAATAAATCTGCATAATGGAAACAATCAACAAACACAATATAGTACTTTTCTGTGTACTAGTATGTATCTCTCTATATACAGACACTTTATTTTAAAAATACAGCTATATATTTATTCACAAAGTCTTCTTAGTACAATGCCCCAGAGGGGTCTATCTTATTTGTCCAGTATTTTATTTGCTCATTTATTCAGAAGATATTTATTGATTTACGTACTGGTCTGTCTTTCATTTGGATTGCTGTGTTCTAAAGTGCACTTGTTTGCCCACTTCTGGGCATTTGCTGTCACTTCTCTGCTCCATTCCTAAACGTCCCAAGAAAAACAGAATACACAAAGATTCAACTCCAATGAAGTACATGCTTTAAAATCTGATTGGTAGGCTGATTTTGCACTACTTTAAAACTTCTGTAGATAGGCTAGGTTGGCCAAAAAGTTATATTATCATCTAAGTTATAATATTATCTAATTGTCATTGGTATTAAAGTATCTTTTTATTTGCATATGTGTGTCTTTATCTGCCCCAGTGCCAGCTACCATACAAACACAAGTCCCTAGGTGATATATTTAATGAAAGAAACACCTAAGATAATACAATATTGTCTGACTATGATAGCATAGCAGCCACACCTAAGATCTTTTAGTAATGGTGCTACTCTTAATACTAATTGGCATGTGAGGGAATATAACTACATTTCAACAGTAATAAGCAGATGCAGGTTATTGCCAATTCCATTTGAAGCCCACTGTGTCCATATGGGAGGTGATAGTTTTTATGGACTATTTCCTGGAAAATGGGCTGTTATAATATTCACCCTAAAAGGCACTGATCCTGAAAGATAGATTTGTTCATTTTCGACTGAGGAAGATAGTGAACAAAAAAAATCTAATGACTTCACATTTGCTGTCTGAAGATTTGGCTTCTAGGTCGGCCTTCCCACTTTCATTGCCTTATAACTTTGACAAGCTATTCAACCATTATAAAGGGAAACTCATTTTCTGCCCTGCCCATGACACAGCTAAATGAAATTAAAAAATAGAGACGGAAATTTGTAAGCCACAAAATTTTTAAGACAGGCCAGTTACCAGCTGCTTACTCTTACCAACTCTGGCTCACACTACTTTCTTTATATTCCTGCTTCTTACCATCTTTAGCATGTTGCTGGCAGGTGGAGAGACTGATTTCCTTAGTTCATTGTGTTTATTTACAATTTCTCTTTGGACTTGAGCTTGAGTGGTTATCAAAGAAGTAAAGGATGGATCCTAAAGGAAAATAAAAGTAAGGTTATTTTTTAAAACATTTTTTAAAAATTGCATTTAAGAGGCAATAAGTTAATTTAAGGAACCAGGGATTACTTTACAAAATGTTCCATTCAAGACACTGTGAACTGGTAATGAACTGAGCCAAAGCAACAACAAATAGGAAAGAGATAGTTTGAAGCTTTGACAATGGGGATGTAATTCATGGCATGACAAATTAAAAACTCTTTTGAGGCCACAAATGCCAATTTCGAGTTTCAGGAGAACTCTCAATGTGATTTTTCTCAATATACGAGTGATAATGCTTTATAATATTTTGTAATTTGCCTACAAAGGCATACAACAAGAACATTAAGACAGATTTATCCACATGCTGCAGCAGGGGGATAAGAGCGGGTCTCAAGAATCACCCTGGACTTTAAGGGTAGGTTTGACCTGATATGGTATTGGTTCTTAGAGAAGGAATGTCTTTAGATTAAGAATGTTTAGGTTCAGTCAAAGTGCATTCAATATTCTAGTAAAATGATTCCATTATAGGTAGATTTTGTGGAATCACTCAAAAGGCCCCATTAAAAAAACACCTCCAAGGCCATTTGGAGGAAGCAAAGCCTCCACTCAGTGTACCATTCCTGGCTTTGTCCCTTTTAGTAACAGAAATGTAACTGATAAGGTATTAACCCAGGTGCAGATATTCTTGGCGTATCATTGTGTGTGTGCGCTGGGGGAGAGTTGAGTCCTAAACCTAGAGTTGGAGTAGGGTGTGTGAATTGTTCCCACAAGGTCTAGCAACTGGATAGCCTAAATTTACAAAAAAGGCTGATATTACATGAGCATGGGTAAAATTTTGAAGTGTAAGTCTGAACAGATGGGGTCCTTTGTTGATTTTCCCTTGACATCTTGGGATAAGTTATTCTCTGCTCCTCTAGTATTGAGTCCCATCAGTTCCTTTCAGTCACTCAGTTGCGTCTGATTCTTTGAGACCCCATGGACAGCAGCACACCAGGCCTCCCTGTCCATCACCAACTCCCGGAGTTTACTTAAACTCATGTTCATTGAGTCGTTGATGCCATTCAACCATTTCATCCCTTTCTCCTGCCTTCAATCTTTCCCAGCATCAGGGTCTTTTCCATTGAGTTAGTTCTTTGCAACAGGTGGCCAAAGTATTGGAGCTTCAGTTTCAGCATCAGTCCTTCCAATGAATATTCAGGACTGATTTCCTTTAGGATGGACTGGTTGGATCTCCTTGCAGTCCAAGGGACTCTCAAGAGTCTTCTCCAACACCACAGTTCAAAAGCATCAATTCTTTGGTGCTCAGCTTTCTTTATAGTCCAACTTTCACATCCATACATGACTATTGGAAAAACCATAGCTCTGACTAGACGGACCTTTGTTGGCAGAGTAATGTCTCTGCTTTTTAGTATGCTGTCTAGGTTTGTGATGAAGAAGGCAATGGCAACCCACTCCAGCACTCTTGCCTGGAGAATCCCATGGACAGAGGAGCCTGGTGGGCTACGGTCCAAGGGGTCGCTAAGAGTCGGACACGACTGAGCGACTTCACTTTCACTTTTCACTTTCATGCATTGGAGAAGGAAATGGCAACCCATTCCAGTATTCTTGCCTGGAGAATCCCAGGGACGGGGGAGCCTGGTGGGCTGCCATCTATGGGGCCGCATAGAGTCGGACACGACTGATGCGACTTACCAGCTAGGTTTGTCATAGCTTTTCTTCCAAGGAGCAAGCGTCTTTTAATTTCAAGGCTGCAGGCACCATCTGCAGTGATTTTGGAAGCACTCCCCCCGACCAAAAAAAAAAAAAAAAAAAAGTCTGTCACTGTTTCCATTGTTTCCCACCTATTTGCCATGAAATGATGGGACCAGATGCCATAATCTTAGTTTTTTGAACGTTGAGTTTTAAGCCAACTTTTCACTCTTCTCTTTCACTTTCATCAAGAGGCTCTTTAGTACTTCTTTACTTTCTGCCATAAGGGTGGTGTCATCTGCATATCTGGGGTTATTGATATTTCTCCTGGCAATCTTGATGCCAGCTTGTGCTTCATCCAGGCCAGCATTTTGCATGATGTACTCTGCATATAAGCTAAATAAGCAGGGTGACAATATACAGCCTTGACATACTCCTTCCCTAATTTGGAGCCAATCTGTTGTTCCATGTCTGATTCTTACTGTTGCTTCTTGACCTGTATACAGATTTCTCAGGAGGCAGGTGAGGTGGTCTGGTATTCTCATATCTTGAAGAATTTTCCACAGTTTGTTGTGGTCCACACAGTCTAAGGCTTTGACATAGTCAACAAAGCAGAAGTAGATGTTTTTCTGAAACTCGCTTGCTTTTTCTGATGATTCAACGGATGTTGGCAATTTGACCTCTGGTTCCTCTGCCTTTTCTAAAAGCAGACTGAACATCTGGAAGTTCTTGGTTCATGTACTGTTGAAGCCTGGCTTGGAGAATTTTGAGGATTACTTTGCTAGCATGTGAGATGAAAGTTATGACCAACCAAGACAGCATATTAAAAAGCAAAGACTCATGCTTTTTAATGCATCATCGACTCAATGGACATGAGTTTAGGTAAGCTCTGGGAGTTGGTGTTGGACAGGGAGGCCTGGCATGCCTCTCGGTTCATGGGGTCGCAAAGAGTCTGACATGACTGAGTGACTGAACTGAACTGAACTGAGATGAGTGCAGTTGTGTAGTAGTTTGAACATTCTTTGGCACTGAGTCTCCTCAAAGCTCTGCAAATACTGTGAACATGGGTCTGACTACATTTTATCACCATCATCTCATCATGCGTCCATTTCTCCTGTCTGGTCATTATGTTCCTAAGGACAGGGACCAATACTGAATGAAAAATGAATCCAATAACACGTGTCTTTATTAGAGACACAGAGAGGAGAAGGTGATGTGAAGATGGAGGCAGAGATTGCAGTGATGCAGCCACTAGCCAAGGACACCAAGGAGTGGTAGAAACCGCCAGAAGGTGGGAGAGAGACACTGAACAGACTTCCTCTTTGATCCTCCAGAGGGAGCATGGCCCTGCTGATACCTGGATTTCACACTTCTGGCCTTCAGAACTGTGAGAGAATAAATTTCTACATGCAAAGCCACCAAAAATTGTGTTAATTTCTTTACAACAACCCTAAAGACCTACTACATTAATTTCCCAGATCATTTCATCATGTACCCAATATAAAAATACTGAAATATTTTTCTTTTTTAAAAAAATAGTATTTTTGACATTTGGTCCGTATTTTATCTTGTTATGGAAAAGTCACATTTCAAGTCTTGACAGCAGCCTTGTGTGACTGATAGCATCCTTAAACTTTCATCAGATAATTAAGTTCTTTGAGCTATGCGTGGGTACTCTGTGATGTACCAGACACTCACTTTTTCCACTCTCCACTTCTCACTTTTTCCCATCCCAAAGAGTTCTGGAAAGATTTTTGGTTTTAACCTTACCTTTCCTTCGGTGGGGAAAGATGGAAGCAGAACAGCGGTCAGAATCAGCAGCACTGGGAGTAAAGGCATTGCTAGGAAGTAAGTCAAAGAGAGCACAGATCTGCATCACAACATGTAGTACAGGGACCTCTGACTAAGACGGAAGAACGAATGTGATGATACTGGTTATTTCAACTGAGCTGTGATTCCCAAATTCATAAGTAATATAACAAGAGAGAACTACCATACGGTGCCAAAAGAATCACAGTGGAACCACCCCGTCTCTGATAGAAACAATAAGCTAAAGAACGTGACAGTTGCCTTTGAATTATACTTGTACAGGCAAGGGACATACTGTCTTTTTTTCTGCCCACTTCTATTGCTCCTGAACTCATCAGAAATAAAATATGGGGAAAAAAACCCGATTTCTTCACAGATAATTATGATCCTGCACTGATTATTGAAGGCAGGAGGAGAAGGGGATGACAGAGGATAAGATGGTTGGATGGCATAACTGATTCAATGGATATGAGCAAGCTTTAGGAGATGGTGAAGGACAGAAAAGCCTGGTGTGCTACAGTTCATGTGGTTGCAAGGAGTCAGACACAACTGAGCAACAGAACAATAGCAACAATTGATTATCCAGTTCAATTTTGGGGAAAGCTTATTTTCAGTGTATCCCATCTTTTAGTTTCCTCTTCTCTATGAAAACTAGATATTTGCCCTTTTATTTACAAGCAACTCTAATCAAGATTTCAGGGTTGTGACTGCACAGAAATAAATGTACAAATACTTTATCAGCAGTTATTTCTCCAACGGAGGCATTAGAAGTGATGTTTATTTTTTTTCCTTATACTTGTCTATATTATCAAATTTCCCAGTATAGAAAAAATGCAAATAGAACAAATGTACTGGAAGTCCAGGCTGCTCAAATCTGCTGAATTCACAATAAGGTAGAAAGGTGGTTTAGTATCTTTTATTAACTTTTAAAATCACGCTTAGTACTGGGTTGCCCAGGTGTCAAAAACTACTCTTTATCACCATTATTTCATCATGCGTCCATTTCTTCCTCAATGTGTCAAAAAATCCTTGGTGCTTTAGATGAAGCAACAAGAACTAAGTTTAGGAAGAACTCATATTCCCTCTCCACTATTAGTCATATAAACTGCTCACTTTGTAAATTAAGGAATGATACCTTGGTTAGCTCTCTTCCTATTAAATTGGTATTCCCAAACTCTTGGAAGGAAAGAAAATTCTAAATTATTTATCTGCAGTATTCGTTCAGTCGTGTTCGACTCTTTGCAACCCCATGGACTATAGCCTACCAGGCTCCTCCATCCATGGGATTTTCCAGGCAAGAGTGCTGGAGTGGATTGCCATTTCCTTCTCCAGGGGATCTTCCCGACCCAGGGATCGAACCCAGGTCTCCCGCATTGGAGGCAGACGCTTTAACCTCTGAGCCACCAGGGAAGCCTCCTATTAAATTGGTATTCCCAAATTCTTGGAAGGAAAGAAAATTCTAAATTATTTATCTGCAGTACTTGTGAAAGTCATTCAGTCATGTCCGACTCTTTCTGACCCCATAACTATACAGTCCATGGAGTTCTCCAGGCCTGAATACTGGAGTGGGTAGCCTATTACTTTTCCAGGGGATCTTCCCGACCCAGGAATTGAACTGGCGTCTCCTGCATTGCAGGTGGACTCTTACCAGCTGAGCTACCAGGGAAGCCAGTACTTCTTAGGTCTTATTAATTTGTAAAGAGTAGACAATTGATACTTATTCCGCGTATTGCCTTTCTTCTCAATAATATGATCTTCAGAGGGAGGGGAATGAACATTTATGGATAGTTTATGGTAAAATCCACTGTCTAATTTCACTCTCATACCTTGGTGGGTATGGCAGTATTTTACCAATGAAAGGATTGAGGCTTAGAAGAGTTAATTGACTTATGCCAATGAAAAGTTCTAAAGTAATGTTAGAAATTAACCTTCATCCAATTATGATGTCCAAGTCAATGCACATTGAAAGGAAAACATAGTTTCAACTGGAAAAAATCAATCATTTTGCAGTTTAATGGAGATACTTTAACAATCCCTATGTTAATATATAAACGCATATGTTCGTAATAAAAATCGCTAAAATGGAAGGGTATATAATATATACAAATTGTCATATTTTACATTTTTCTAGGGAATATAGTTTTAGTATAATTGTTTCAAAGTAAAAAATAGAAACTTGTATATTCAAAAGTTGGAAACTTTTGGGAAAAAGTTTCCAAAAAAATGGAAACACGTATTTTAGAATCAGATGTAAAAACTTCACTTGTTTCAACTTGACATAGTAAGAGTAGAATTGACCCAAAATCAGTCTCTCAATAAACACTTATCCATTAAGCTTGAAAATCAAGGATACATTTATTAAACATATAATTTTACCCCTGGCAAAATAAAAATGATTGACAAAATGTTCACATTTAAATAAATGAGTTATGCCTTACTGTTGGTTTTCAGAGCAGGATGAAGAGTCTGCTTTGTCTGTAGGAAGAAAAGGGTGCAGAGGATATCAGAGCACAATATATATTACATATATTTCTGTTTTAGAACATTCTGGTTTGCAAGTAAATCTAAATCAATACATTTCCAAAATAGAATTTTTTTTATGCCAATGGCTTCCAATTTCATTGACAGTTATCTGATGTTGTTTTTGACATTATTTAGCTTTCACTTAGCTTTTAACATGAGTAAGTAAGTAAAGAACAGGGCTTTCCAGGTGGCTCAGTAGTAAAGAATCTGCCTGCTAATGCAGAAATGCAGGAGACACAGGTTCAATCCCTGGGTAGGGAAGATCCCGTGAAGGAGGAAATGGCAATCCACTCTAGTATTCTTGCCTGGAGAATCCCATGGACAGAGCAGCCTGACAAGCTACAGTCTATAGGGTCACAAAGAATCAGATATGACTGAGCAACTGAGCATGCACACAAGCAAAGCATATTCTCACTCTTCTTAAGTAAGTAAGTAAGTAAGTAAGTGAAGTCGCTCAGTTGTGTCTGACTCTGCGATCCCATGGACTGTAGCCCACCAGGCTTCTCAGGATCTCCTTGCAGTCTAAGGGACTCTCAAGAGTCTTCTCCAACGCCACAGTTTAAAAGCATCAATTCTTCGGTGCTCAGCTTTCTTCACAGTTCAACTCTCACATCCATACATGACCACTGGAAAAACCATAGCCTTGACTAGATGGACCTTTGTTGGCAAAGTAATGTCTCTGCTTTTTTAATATGCTGTCTAGGTTGGTCATAACTTTCCTTCCAAGGAGTGAGCATCTTTTAATTTCATGGCTGCAATCACCATCTGCAGTGATTTTGGAGCCCCCCAAAATAAAGTCAGCCACTGTTTCCACTGTTTCCCCATGTATTTGCCATGAAGTGATGGGACCGCATGCCATAATCTTTGTTTTCTGAATGTTGAGCTTTAAGCCAACTTTTTCACTCTCCTCTTTCACTTTCATCAAGAGGCTCTTTAGTTCTTCTTCACTTTCTGCCATAAGGGTGGTGTCATTTGCATATCTGAGGTTATTGACATTTCTCCCAGCAATCTTGATTCCAGCTTGTGCTTCTTCCAGGCCAGTGTTTCTCATGATGTAGTCTGCATAGAAGTTAAATAAGCAGGGTGACAATATACAGCCTTGATGTACTCCTTTTCCTATTTGGAACCAGTCTGTTGTTCCATGTCCAGTTCTAACTGTTGCTTCCTGACCTGCATACAGGTTTCTCAAGAGGCAGGTCAAGTGGGCTGGTATTCCCATCTCTCTCAGAATTTCCCACAGTTTATTGTGATCCACACAGTCAAAGGCTTTGGCATTGTCAATAAAGCAGAAATAGATGTTTTTCTGGAACTCTCTTGCTTTTTCCATGATCCAGCAGATGTTGGCAATTTGATCTCTGGTTCCTCTGCCTTTTCTAAAACCAGCTTGAACATCTGGAAGTTCATGGTTCGCGTATTGCTGAAGCCTGGCTTGGAGAATTTTGAGCATTACTTTACTAATGTGTAAGAGGAGTGCAATTGTGCGGTAGTTTGAGCATTCTCTGGCATTGCTTTTCTTTGGGATTGGAATGAAAACTGACCTTTTCCAGTCCTGTGGCCACTGCTGAGTTTTCCAAATTTGCTGGCATATTGAGTGCAGCACTTTCACAGCATCATCTTTCAGGATTTGAAATAGCTCAGCTGGAATTCCATCACCTGCACTAGCTTTGTTTGTAGTGATACTTCCTAAAGCCCCACTTCACTTCACATTCCAGGATGTCTGGCTCTAGGTGAGTGATCACACCATCGTGATTATCTGGGTTGTGAAGATCTTTCTTGTATAGTTCTTCCGTGTATTCTTGCCACCTCTTCTTAATATCTTCTTCTTCTGTTAGGTCCATACCATTTTTGTCCTTTATTGAGCCCATCTTTGCATGAAATGTTCCCTTGATATCTCTGATTTTCTTGAAGAGATTTCTAGTCTTTCCTATTCTATTTTTTTCCTCTTTCTTTGCATTGATTGCTGAGGAAGGCTTTCTTATCTCTCTTTGCTATTCTTTGGAACTTTGCATTCACATGGGAATATCTTTCCTTTTCTCCTTTGCTTTTCGCTTCTCTTCTTTTCACAGCTATTTGTAAGGCCTCCTCAGACAGCCATTTTGCTTTTTTGCATTTCTTTTTCTTGGGGATAGATGCTGCCTTTTGGCTGAGTATTTCTATAATAAGCACTGAAGACTGGTTAATCACTGTGGCAGTAACCCATATCTAACCTTAAAGCTGAACATCCATGGCTCAGCTTTCCATGACTTTTACTTCCCAGTTACCAACTTTCTATAGTTTATTGGATAGTCTTTGGAAAGCATCAGTTCTGGGAAATCTTTTCTGAGCTTTAGTTTTCTTTTCTATCAACTGTGGGTTATCACATCATAGGTTTGTTTTGGACACTTATTGGCATAATATACACAAAACATCTAACACAATGCCTGGTATAGAATACTCAATAAATGGAAATGATTGATATTTTTATTATTATCCTTTGCATTGAGTAGTAATCTGTTGAGATCATACTCTCTCTCAGAAAAGCTTGTTTTAGAAGTGTTTATAAAACCTGCATTTACTTCTAGGTGTCAAAGGAAAAAATCATTATAATCTAATCATATATTCTTAGATTCAAGGCCCAGCACCACTGGAGACTCTCTGGCTAACTGTAGGAAAATGATCTAACATCTGGGACGTTGTATCCTGATCACTCATAAAGACATACATATGAGCCTGATGATTTTGTATAGTTTAATCATGTTATAGGTTTGTATTAGGTAACCCATAATTCCATAATTCAATAGACAAAAGATGCCACATACTCTTCTTTGCCTCCTTCCTCTCCCCACTCCCTTACTCACCCAGCCTATAATCATTTTTGTTGCATCAATGAAAGCAGTGACATTTTTTGTGAGAGTATATTTAAAGAAAAGTTGCTATTTTTTTTCCTTTAAACCCACATTCATGGATCCCATTATTTTCCTTCAATACTTACAAATGGAAAAGCACTGTTCCCTTTCGTATGTTTTAAGACCAGGGTGACATGGTTCTTCTACAGTGTCTGGAGGGAGAGCATGGTGTATGGTTTCATAATCCTAGAGCGAGGGAAAAGAGAACATTTAAAATAAAAACACAAAGAAGAGGTGTGTGTGTGTGAAAGTGTTAGTTGCTCAGCTGTGTCTGACTCTTTGTTACCCCATGGACTATAGCCCACCAGGCTCCTTTGTCCATGGAATTCTCCAAGAAAGAATATTGAGTGGGTAGACAGTCCCTTCTTTGTGGGATCCTCTCGACCCAGGGATCAAAATTGAGTCTTCTGCATTGCAGGCAGATTCTTTACCATCTGAGCCACCAGGGAAGCCAGAAGAAGAGATAGGTAGTATCAACAATCTCTGTCACAAACTTAAAATTTGACTCAATTATTTAGTTGATATTTTCTCTCATAATTTACTGCATTTATTGGATCTTACCCAGTAAGACCATAATCTCCTTCTGAGATCAGATTGTGTTTTGATGTCCTGGTATTTCCTTCACACATTAACAAAGACGTGGCCTTCTTAAAAAAGTTAACTGTTGGTTGACTAATTTTCTTGGAATATCACAGTATACTGTGATATTTTGAAGGCTTCAAAATACAAATATAACATGTTAAATATATTTTAAAAACTCTCAACTCCTTATTTATACCTCCAACCCATACACTCTCTAGAAAGTAATTTCTATATATAGTTGGGCATGTATTGAGTGGATCTGGGGGGAGGGTCCCACCTATATTTATTCATATCTTTTCCTGGAAGCCAGCATCCAGTAGAGTCCACAGCCATAATTCTAATTGTTTATAATAAACAGTTTCTAATAACTGTTCATTCAAAACATAAATAAAAAACCAAAGCTCCTAGTTTGATCTCATGAAAAGCCAGAGTTAGAAATGACTTCAGCCTTCTGCTATGTCTCAGAGTGTTTCACATATATTGAACGATTTACTTTTCAGATAGGTAAAGGATTTCAATAGGACACCCTGGAGAGGATGTTGAGTCTTTGGTGCCTAGGTGTGTGCTACGTAAGTCATTTCAGTCTTGTCCGGCTCCTTGCGACCCTATGGACCATAGCCCAGTCAGGTTCCTCTGTGCTAGGCACCGAGCCACAAAACTGACCACACTTTCATCTGTTTGAACTGAAACAGTTCATGTACCACCCTGAGAATAGGTGTGGAGATTGAGAAGACCCCTCACCCCTTCGAACTGATCCCACTTCCCGGTTCAGTTCAGTCACTCAGTTGTGTCCGACTCTTTGCGACCCCATGAATCGCAGCACACCAGGCCCCCCTGTCCATCACCAACTCCTGCAGTTCACTCAACCTCACGTCCATCGAGTCAGCGATGTCATCCAGCCATCTCATCCTCTGTCGTCCCCCTTTCCTCCTGCTCCCAATCCCTCCCAGCATCAGAGTCTTTTCCAGTGAGTCAACTCTTCGCATGAGGTGGCCAAAAGTACTGGAGTTTCGGCTTTAGCATCATTCCTCCCAAAGAACACCCAGGGCTGATCTCTTTGGCTCCATCCCTTCATTTTCTCTGGAGTTATTTCTCCACTGATCTCCAGTAGCATATTGGGCACCTACTGACCTGGGGAGTTCCTCTTTCAATATCCTATCATTTTGCCTTTTCATACTGTTCATGGGGTTCTCAAGGCAAGATTACTGAAGTGGTTTGCCATTCACTTCTCCAGTGGACCCCACTCTGTCAGACCTCTCCACCATGACCCACCCATCTTGGGTGAGCTACTTGTCAGCAAAATTGGAAATGTAGCCAAGGACTAGGAATGTGGTCATCTAGTTTTGGCTTGTGTGTTCTCCCATGCTTCCTTCCTACATGCAGCCTTCTTACTAGATGCATGAATCAAATCTTACTCTAAACCTTGAGTCTGGCTTATTTTCCACAAAAGCCTCAACAGGATCTGTAGTTGCCTGAACTCTGAGGATGATTGTGTGTGTGGCCAGAGGAGGGTGGGGGAGGCAGGAGGAGAATGAGTATGCATAGTAATACTCCTTCTTTCTCTTTCTTTCTGTTTTTCCCATTACTATCAATCATCATTATATGTATGTATACATATTTATTATTGATATATAGTTGATTTACAATTGTTGTGTTAATTTCTGCTGCTCAACAAAGTGATTCAGTTAGGGGTACTGCTGCTGCTGCTGCTAAGTCGTACTAGTGTTAAAAAAAACTCCCCTGCTAATGCAGGAGACGACAGAGATGCAAGTTTGATCCCTGGGTTGGGAAGATCCCCTAGAGGAGAGCATGGCAACCCACTCCAGTATTCTTGCCTGGAGAATCCCAGGGACAGAGGAGCCTACAGTCCATAGGGTCACGACTTAGTACACACATATACATGCTGCTGCCGCTGCTAAGTCGCTTCCCAGCCCTGGGCATTTCCAGTTTTCCAGTCCACTCTAATTCTTACCCTGGTTGGAGAGCCGAGATCTTCTGTTGCAGAGCGGCAGCCAGATGCCTGCTGGCTCGCCCCTCCTGCTGCTGTTGTAAAATACCGCACCAGCCACGTGGGGGCGACGTCACCAGGCTTTATGACCTCAGCGCAGTCACAGGCCAATTGAATTATTTGCTCAACTCCGTGGACTCCTTCCAGGGACGCACCGTCAAAACCCTACACATTTACCATCATTACCATCACTTGATGAGGAAAAATAAATGTCTGCTCACACACCTAAACAGAGCAGTAGGAGGAGGAGGAGGATGGAGATATGAGGATCCAAAATGCCCAGAAGGTGGCTGAGAAAGGAGGCACTCCTTTCCAAACAGGATCTCCTGGATTAACAGAATCTAGGTCGCAAAGAGTCGGACTGAGCAACTGAACTGAATTGAACTGAAAGGGCTGATTGGAAAAGTCCAAAGATACTTGAGTTTGCTGCCCAATACCAGCGTACTGCCAACAATGCACTCAGATAAAATTGGCATTTTGATGGTTTGTTCACAAACATGTCGTGGTCTCACTCCTCTTTTTCCCTTCCACAACAACTTTGTGATCTAGAAATTCGTCTTGGAAAAATGCCCAGAAGTCCTGATCCAAGGCTGCAGGCTTCAGGTTCAGCAGTCACTGGTTGAAGACATGCCTATCCTCACTGAAGGCAGATGAGTAATAGATGATTTATTTCTATGCTTAGTTTTCAAGATTTAAAGGAACGAATTGACTCCTTATTTTCAGTTCAGTTCAGTTCAGTTGCTCAGTCGTGTTTGACTCTTTGCAACCCCATGGACCGAAGCACTGCAGGCCTCCCTGTCCATCACCAACTCCCGGAGTTCACTCAAACTCATATCCATTGAGTTGGTGATGCCATCCAACCATCTCATCCTCTGTTGTCCCCTTCTTCTCCCACCTTCAATCTTTCCCAGCATCAGGGTCTTTTCAGATGAGTCAGTTCTTCACATCAGGTACCCAAAGTATTGACGTTTCAGCTTCAGCATCAGTTCTTCCAATGAATAGTCAGGACTGATTTCCTTTAGGATGAACTGGTTGGATCTCCTTGCAGTCCAAGAGACTCTCAAGAGTCTTGTCCAAAGACATGGTTCAAAAGCATCAATTCTTCTGCACTCAGCTTTCTTTATAGTCCAACTCTCACATCCATACATGACCACTGGAAAAACCATAGCTTTGACTAGAAGGTTAAGATCCATCACACAGTAGCTCTCTGACCCTATAAAAAGAGGCTTGATATTTCCCATTCCGACCCTTAGACTCCTGTAGGAACAACTATAGCTATGACTGCCACATGTCCTGATGCTGAGAGCCCTTTTCCCTCGGCAATGTAAAAATTCCAAGTGGCCAATACACAGGTACTATTTTCTTTCTCCTTTACCACTATTTTAGTTCAAGTACCACTAACCAAAAGGATCTTGGAATTTAGAAGTTTTCCTAGACTGCTTTACTCTTACAGTTACGTTCAGTCACAGGTAACTCCCGACAGTTATCCAGAAATCCATCCACGGTTCTCTGTTTTTCACTACTATCGCCATGTTTTCATTTGTGTGCGTATGTGCCAAGTCTCTTCAGTCGTGTCCGATTCTGTGCGTCCCTATGGACTGCAGCTTGCCAGGCTCCTCTGTCCATGGGACTCTCCAGATGAGAATACTGGAGTGGGTTGCCATGCCCTCCTCCAGGAATCTTCCCAACCCAGGGATCGAACCCACGTCTCTTATGTTTCCTGCATTGGCAGGCAGGCTCTTTAACATTAGCACCACCCAGGAAGCTGTTTTCATTTGTATCTTGCTTTAATTACTAATTTAACATTTCAAATACTTGTAGCCACAAAATAGCTGCTCAACTTTTAACAAATAAAATTGCTTAGAACTTTGGTTCTTTTGTATAGAACGGACTTTTGGACTCTGTAGGAGAGGGAGAGGGTGGGATGATTTGGGAGAATGACATTGAAACATGTATGAAAGTGAAAGTGAAACTGAAGTCACTCAGTCGTGTCCGACTCTTTGCGACCCTGTGAACTGTAGCCCACCAGGCTCCTCTGTCCATGCAGTTCTCCAGGCAAGAATACTGGAGTGGGTTGCCATTTCCTTCTCCAGGGATCTTCCCAACCCAGGAATCAAACCCATGTCTCCTGCATTGTAGGCAGACGCTTTAACCTCTGAGCCACCAGGGAAACATGTATACTATCATGTAAGAAATGAATCACCAGTCTATGTTCAATACAGGATACAGGAGGCTTGGGGCTGGTGCACGGGGATGATCCAGAGAGATGATATGGGGTGGGAGGTGGGAGAGGGGTTCAGGATTGGGAACTCATGTACATCCGTGGTGGATTCATGTTAATGTATGGCAAAACCAATACAGTATTGTAAAGTAAAATAAAGTAAAAATAAAAATTAAAAAAAAATATATAATATTTTATTTATTTATTTGTTTTTTGGCTGCACTGGGTCTTCCTTGCTGCTTATAGCTTTCTCTAATTTCAGGGAAGGGGGACTACTCTTCATTGGGGTGCATGAACTTCTTAACACTGAACTTCTCTTGCTGCGGAGCCCAGACTCTAGGTCCGTGAGTTTCAGTAGTTGTGGTGCAGGGGCCTAGCTGCCCTGTGGCATGTGAAATCTTCCTGGACCAGGGATGGAACCCATGTCCCCTGCATTGGAAGGCAGATTCTTAACCACTGGATCACCAGGGAAGTCCTGGTTCTTTTTTTAGTGCAAAGCAACACATTGTTATCTAGTGATAATCTATGATTACTGTGAATAGCCTGTTTTTCATTCTTGGAGACACCATACCTGTAATTATTGTTTGTTCCCATAGATGATGTCAGAATGAGAGCAGCTTGAGTGTTGCATTGATAGATACTGTCAGTAAGCATGTACTGAGACATGATGTCTCTCTTGGTTATTGCTGTATTTCCAAAGCTTAACACACACGATCAGTTACCTAGGTGGTAGTGTAAATATTTGTAGAGTGAATAAATATTGACCTAGATACTTAGGGAGTGCAGAGAGAAGGACACATCATGATCTTTTTTCTGAGACTTATAGTATTGAGGGAAAGATACACATTACCAGGTGGTATAGTTTGGTGTCAAGTGATTGGAACAAAGAATATATATTGTAATCAGGAGTTCTGTGCCTTGAGATTATCTGGGTAAAAGATAGATGGTAGAAGTGACATCTGAGCTGCTTTGAAAAATATATATCAGTTGATCAGAAAGAAGAAAATTTTGTAACACTTGGTTGGAAGAACAGAAATTTAAATATGCATCAAAAGGCATATTTATCAGAATGATAGGCTGTTGAAAATATTGGGGGAAGTGAAAGTCGCTCAGTCGTGGAAGACTCTTTGTGATCTCACGGCCTATACAGTCCATGGAATTCTCCAGGCCAGAATACTGGAGTGGGTAGCCTTTCCCTTCTCTAGGGGATCTTCCCAGCCCAGGGATCGAACCCAGGTCTCCCACATGGCAGGTGGATTCTTTATTAGCGGAGCCACAAGGGAAGCCCAAGAATACTGGAGTGGGTACCCTATCCCTCCTCCAGTGGGTCTTCCTGCCCCGGGAATCAAACCAGGGTCTCCTGCACTGCAGGCAGATTCTTTACCAGCTGAGCCATCAGGGAAGCCCTCTGTTGGGGGAACTGTATAGAAGTCTAAGTAGAGTGGCTTCTTTGCATAACGCAGGAAAGCTGATGTTTAGAGATGGGGGAAATTATATGATTCAATATTACTTTGTGAAAGCTACCTGATATCACTGTGCCAGGCAATTTACAGAGCTGAGAAACTGGTGACAGGGAACACAGGAGCGTGGTGACAGTTTCTTTTTTTAGAGCAGTAGAAATAGAACAAAAGGTTGGGATGCGGGGAGATGATAAAGCAGTGTTGATGATTAATTTGGTATAAGGGCAAATCCAGAAAAGAATAGAGCTTTCCAGTGTTAAGTCTCTACTTGTTGAGAGCAGATAGAAAGCACATCTCTGTTACTGAGACAGTACAAAGCACTTCTAAATATTCCTGTGAAACCATAAGTTAGCAGCTTTGAAAGGAACAGTGTTTAAAAGTGCCTGAAAGTTGGGAGGACTCAGCTGTTGCATGGATTCTGATGAGAAATCTACTCAATTCTTATTCTGTTCCTCTCCCTGTAAGATGCTCTCCCTCTCATTATCATGTGACCTTGCTAAACTCCCTTATTAATTCTTTTTAATATATTCCTGTGGATCTTTACAAAAAAGATTAATGTGCAAAGAAAGTCAGTTTCTACCTTTCTAATCCACATGCCTTTCATTTCTTCCTTTTACCTTATTACATTAGCTGTAAACTTAAAACGTGGACAGAGTGGGGCAAGCTGATATCCTTGCTCTATTCTTGACAGTAGATCTCAGATCAAAAAGCACACTAGCGATGTTTTCACCCATAAAATGATATAATGAGAAAGCATTCATTACTCAGTATAAAGTTAGAGGACTTTGTAAAGTGTTCCTCTTTAAAGTGAGGAAGTTACATTCTTATTGTTGGTTTTCTGAAAATTGTTTTCATTAAAGATTGCTGAATTTTGTCAAATGTATTTGGGGCATCTTTTGTGATGATCGTATGATGTATTTATTTTCTTAATATGGTATGTCACATTAATTGACTTTTAAATGTTGAAACAACCTTTTATTCCTGGGATAACCTCATTTTCTCATGGTGAATAATCTTATATGTTACACCTATATTCATGAAGAATAGTAGACTGCAGTTTTCTTTTCTTGTGATGTCTTTGTCTGGCTTTGGTGTAGGGTAATAATAACCTGAGTTGGGAATAGTTCTCTTGGGGTTTCTGTCATGATTTAAATAAACCTATCTTGAAATTGTGCGGTATACATGGTAGACACACATGGAGGTATAATATACATCTATAATCTAGTGTAATTTAACTTAATCTCATTTAGTCAATAATCTCAACTCATTTCTTGCTTCTACTCTGGTCCTTTTACAACATGCATTTCATCATCTCACCGTCTTCTTCAGTATACTCTCATAGCCTGCCATCTTATAATAATATATCAATTATTTACTTGCTCCAGAAGGCACCCTTTGACTAAGTTTCTATCTCTGACCCCCTTTTCATTTAATTTTGGCCACCTTGTGCAACATGTGTGATCTTAGTCCCCCGACCAGGAATTGAACCCATGCCCCTTGCAGTGAACTGTAGAGTCTTAATTACTGGCCTGCCAGGGAAGTCCTCTGAGCCCCTTTTAAAAATAATCTTTACCTTGCTCATTCTGCTCTAGCTATTCTAGGCTCCTTGTCTTTTCTCAAATATGCCAAGGTTTTTCCTCGGTCAACACTTTTGTACTTCCCATTCTCCTTGCTTGAAAGTTTTCTCAATCAAATCATTTTATTGGTGGTTCTCTCACTTCTATTACTTTTTCAACCCAGTGCTATTATCTCAGGGAGGACTTACCTGACTATCCTATTTAAATAAACATTTTCCCCTAGAGCCAATCTTCATGACACTCTATTCTCTTGCCCATTTTAGTTCATTGCACTTATCACTCCCAACATTATATTAAGTATCTAATTGCAAAATAGTTTTCTGTCTCTCTCCCCTATTTGAATGTGAAATCCATGAAGTCTGGAACTTAATCTGTCTTGTTTATCACTTTGTTTCAAAGTACCTTATTAAATACCTGAGCCATAACTGTTTCAACAAATATTTGTTGAACACAGGAATTAATTACGACACATTCTAGTGATTACTATGAAAAATGCAGGGACTTGTGTGAGAAAATGAGGGGCGTTCTTCAGATTATTTACACCAAGGAATCTCCTGGATGAAATGACATTTCATAGGAAGGAGCTGTTCTGGCAAATAATCAAGTGGTGACTTCTAGACAAAGCTAATAGCATATAAAGTGCCTTAAGGTCAGAAAGAGCTTGAGATGCTTAAGAGAGTTTAATGAGACCGTTGTACTTGGAGCATAAGAAATAAGGTGGAGAGCGGAATGAATTAACAATTAGAAAGCAAGTATAAAGAAGATTGTTCAGCTTCTTACAGATCAATTTAAGAGTATGAATATTTTCCTAAGTATTTGAGACGTCTATAAAAAGGTTTTGAAAGTTGATTAATCTGGAAGTCTATTACTTGAGAGATAAAGAAATGTGCTGCCGAGCAGCATCAGGGGGCTGCCTTAGTGACCTTGAGGTCTCCTGCTGACCCTTGGCTTTATGGCCATGCCTATCCTCGAAATAATAAGTGAAGCTTGATACTGGATAAACCAGTGAGTCTGATTTGATGTTCCAATCATCTGCAGTATCTGAAAGGCCCATGGGGAAAAAAAAATCATTTAGCAATGGAATAGAGGAATTGAAACCTGTTGGTTGGTGGTAGGAGCAAGGGGCGATGGGAGATGGGTGGCAGGGCGGGGGAAATCCAAGAAAGAAAAACCAGATAATCTGGAGGAAAACTATGAAGTGTCATGGAACCAAGGAATAAAGAATTTTGTAATGCACCTTTTATTAGGGCTCAGATAGCAAAGAATCTGCCTGTAATATAGGAGACTCATGTTCAGTCTCTGGGTCGGGAAGATCCCCTGGAGAAGGGAATGGCTACCCACTCCAGTATTCTTGCCTGGAGAATCCCACGGACAGAGGAGCTTGGCAGGCTACAGTCCATGGGGTCACAAAGAGTTTGACACGACTGAGTAACTAAAGTTTTTATTTTGGAGTATTTTTAAGTTTACAGAAATTTAGCTAATATAGTACAGAGAATTCCCATACACTCTCTACCCAGTTACAGTTTCCCCTAATATTAACATTTTACATCTCTCTGGTACATTGATCAAGACTAAGAAATCAACACTGTTGTTAAAAATACCTTGGAGCTTTTTCAGATTTCATCAATTTTCATTAATGTCCTCCTCCTGTTCCAGGATCTGATACAAGGTACCGCACTGTATTTAGTTGTTTTGTCTCCTTATTCTCCTCTGGTCTGTAATGTTTTCTCAGAATTTCCTTATTGCTCATGACTTTGACAGCTTTGAGGAGTACTGATCAGGGTATTTTCTATTTAGGTTTGCTTGATGTTTTATTGCATAATAAGACTAGGGTTGCAAAGAGCACCACAGAAGTGATATCTCTTCTAATTATATCATATACAGTGGTATGTGAATCCACATGGCTCATTACTGAGTCAGTAATGATGTGGAATTTTGATCACTTAGTTAAGACGTTATTTGCCAGATTTTTCCACTGTTCATACCTTCCGCTTTGGAAGCGAGTCCCTAAGTTCAGCACAGACTTAATAGCGAGTGGACAAAGTTCTACCTCCTGAAGGAAGAGGTATATTCAAAGTATATTATTTTGAATTTTTCTTTAAGGAAGATTTGTCTAAAAGAAGAGAGACTTTAAAAGGAAGGCATGGTCATATTCTACTGTGCAATTTATGCAGGTGAAGACCCAAAAGTCTTTATTGATTTTGGCAAAATGAAGATGGAGGCTACCTTAGGAAGAATGATTTGAATTTAATTGTAAAAATGGGAGACATCAGTGGGAAGAGGGTGGCTGGGAGAGGAAGAATTAAAGATAGCATATGTATCTTTGAAAATGTTTAGCTATAAAGTGGGGCTGGGAACGAGGACTGTAATTCAGGATTCATGAGACAATGATATTACATTCTGACCTTTTAATATATCTTGTTCTAGAAATATGATTCTCATTTTCTTTCTTTCTTTCTTTTTTTTGACTTAGCACGTTCCCAGCATGGAGTTACCCTCAAGCCAAGGGCCCCAAGCCAGGTTTTGAGAGATGGAGGAGAAGCGGGAAGCCTTGGCGCCTGGAAGAACACCCCTAGACTGGCAGGCGAGCTGCTCTGGGCATTGCCTGTAGGAGCTGAAAAGTGAGTTCTAAATCAAAGCTTCCTCTGTCCCATCTCCCAGGCCTGGGGGCTCCCAAGTTTTCTGATATAACTCTTTACCTCCTCCTTAGGTTTTTTTGAGGTATAATTGATGTACAATATTATATGTTTCAGGTGTACAACATAGTGATTTGCAATTTTAATGGTTACACTCCATTTATAGTTATTATAGAATATTGGCTACATGCCCTGTGCCATACAAAATATCCTTGTAGCTTGTTTATTTTATACATGAGTCTTAATTTCAGTTCAAATTTCTAGTGATCATATTTGTAAGAGAGTACAGCTTTCAGAATCTTCAACTTGATTAAATTCAGTTAAATTTACATCACCCGATCTATATCAAAATCCAAAGTTGTTATCATAGACTAGGTTACATTAAATTTTTTTTTTGTATGAAAAAAAATTCTGTAAAATAAAAAGCAGATCCAGGAGAAAAAGACTCATTACTACTTGAAATCAAATTTGTAGCTAACATGTCTGTGATTTCCTTGTTAGTAAATATCAAATCTGAGTAGATGATGCAGCCTTCCATCATGTAGCCTTGCTCGGTCAGTACTGGGAATTTAATAAATTTTGCCTTGACAGTTGCAGGCAGCCTTGCAATTGGTCTTCACAAAATCAGAGGCACAGGTCCATGTTTCCTTTAAAGATGCACAGTTAGAATAGGTATCTTCATACTCACAACTATTGGCTGGAATAAAAGCAAAGAAAGTAATCACTTCATTATCATTTTCCTCCACAGCAGCAACACAAACAGTAAATTCAATGTGAGTGAGAAAGAGAAAATTGAGCAAACATGTTGGCATCATTACACTGTGACGAGCACTTCATATCTTGAAGGACACATAAGGTCTCTTAGTTAAACTAATCAATTCCATTTATTTTAAAATTTTAATCTTTTGAAATGTTTCTAAAATGAATTGGCCTCTTTTTCTTCCTCAGAAAACAGAGTATGGTGAATTTAAATGAATCTCTCTAGAACTGCACTGTCCGAAATGATCAGCACTAGACAGGTGATTGCTTACATTTAAACCTAATTGAATTAAAATAAAATAAAATATAAATTTTGGGTCCTCAGTGATACTACTTACATTCCAAGTGCTCAATAACCAATGTGGCCAAGGGCTACTTTAAGAGACAGTACAATTATTTAACTTTTCCATGAATGCAAAAAGTTATACTGGACTCTGTTGCTGTACATTCTAATACTACTAGTCTTTCTTTCAGGAATAAGAAATCATTTTAAGAAGATGTGGGTGAAAAATTGCAAAAACAAAAGGAAATTACACCATGATTGTTGGGTATTTCCATTCAGATGTCCCTCAGTGGCCACAGACTCAACACATCTCAAGCCAAGTACATTATCCTACCTACAAACTTGGCAGTTTTATAGTATTGCTTCCCAACTCTCCCCTCCTTTCACCCAGACTCAGAGAAGTGGCATAATTTAATCCAGGCACTAGGAATTAACCCAAACTCATTCCCTTCTATATTTCTAGTTTTTTTCTCTTTCTTTTTAAACTGAAGTATAGTTGATTAACAATATTTTCCCCCTATTTTTCATCAGCGTTGCAACAAGCTCAGGTAAGAAACACTGGCTCTTCTACATTCTTCCTATTTCCTATCACTGTCCATTTCTCTTCATTCATTTTGCCCTCACGCAGTAAAGATATTTGCTTTTAAACCCATGTTTTTCAACAGTCTCCAAGCTGGATTCCCATCCAATTGTTTCTGCATGCTATTGCCAGGAGCTCTTTGTAAAACACAATTCTGATTTCATCATTCTTCCATTTGAAATCTTTCAATTGGTTGCTCATTACTACTAGGATAAATTCCAAGCTCCTCAACAAATAGTATTCAGCCCAGGTGCAATTATTTTCTTCTGTAGTTAATTTATACCAAGCTTTAATATCATCACTATTCTGAATTATGGCTGAGCAATTCTTCCAGAGAGAGTGCTGTAATTCAGTTAGGTGAATGCATTTAAAAGGTAGAAATCTCAGTTAATGCATTAATTGCATTGTTAATAATAATTATAATAACATATGCCAACTAAACAAAAATACCAATGCTGTACCTCTATTAACAACAACATGGAATAAGACATTATATGACATTAATTTCACTCCTTTTACTAAGATATATTTGAAGTTTATGTGAGCAAATAACACTATAAGCAGATTTGATTGACATTTTAAAAGAATATAAAAGTTATTAGCAGATAAAAATACAAGTGTTCATTAAACTAAATTTGATGATTAAATTACCCTGTGGGAAAAATGAGGAATTTAGTATGATGAACTCATTAACATATAAGGAATTATAATTTTCAGTATGCCTTTCTGGGTTAAGTCATATTCTGTGGTATCCCATCTTTATATTTGTACCTATTTCTCTTTTTAAAATTCCATCTTTGCTATAATGTCATTAACTTTAATGAAAAGAAAGTTCATATTCAGTTGCAATGATTAATTTCCACAGAAAGTTTTTGAGACATGCCAATATGTCACGGGTTCAACACAGCTACAAACATACATTGGTGGCAGATGTTTCTTTAGGTTATGTACAGTAACCAACTTCATTGCAAGTAAGAATTCTCAACAGTGTAAACTTTTTGCTTAAAGGCCCTCTGCTGAATAATTTTAATTTTGCCTTTTGGAGAAAGGCATTGCTTAAGTTGGGTACATTCAGAATATCTTCTAATGCTTAGCCATGTCAGGTCATTCATATTAACAAATTAATGGTTTCAAACTTACTGCATAGTCCGTTGTCACAGTGATTGGGGCAGCTGCCACAAGGCGTTCCCTTTTGGTAAGGGACATGTTGTCTGCCAACAATATTACCACTGAAATTTGAAATACAAAATGTCAAGCATTTTTCATTTTTTAAGTTTAATTTATGCTCCAAGGGAAGCATCCATCATCATATGGGACTAAATATCTTTCAGTGTTTTAAATCATGTCAAATGACTGAAAAACTAACATTCCCCAAGTGTACTCAGATTCCAGTGCAAAGTAAGAATAATTCACATGTGCACTTACTTTCTTGACCCTAGTCTAATAGCCTGAGCCAAAATGGCCTAATAATAAGCTCTAAAATTTACAGAGTGCATTTCAGTGTGGTAACATCGAAGAATTGATGCTTTTGAACTGTGGTGTTGGAGAAGACTCTTGAGAGTCCCCTGGACTGCAACCAGTCTGTTCTGAAGGAGATCAGCCTTGGGATTTCTTTGGAAGGAATGATGTTAAAGCTGAAACTCCAGTACTTTGGCCACTTCATGCAAAGAGTTGACTCATTGGAAAAGACTCTGATGCTGGGAGGGATTGGGGGCAGGAGGAGAAGGGGATGACAGAGGATGGGATGGCTGGATGGCATCACTGACTCGATGGACATGAGTCGCAGTGAACTCCGGGAGTTGGTGATGGACAGGGAGGCCTGGCGTGCTGCAATTCATGGGGTCGCAAAGAGTCGGACACGACTGAGCGACTGAACTGAACTGAACTGAAACTTGATGGAAGTGGTAAGGCTGTGTAACCCCACATGCTGGCAAGAGATAAACATATCCCATCAAGAGACAGGGAGAGATTGGTTGTGCCTCAAATTTAAAAAACTCTTCTAAACTTTTATCCTTCCTCCCCTCTACTGAAAAATTCTTTTTTAAAAAAGTCTGGTTTGTCCTTTAGACAACAATGTTAAAATATTAGATTGCTGATGGCATTATGTATTGACAACAAACTTGAAAGTACATACTTACGCAGGACAGTATTGGCAAACATAGAGGTACTTTAGACTTTGTTTGGGACAGTAGGCAACTCCACATCCAATAAGGAAAGATGAGTACCAAACAACCTATGAGCACATGAGCGAAGTTAGGAGAGTACATTAGAGAAGAAAATATATTGAAAAAACTATAATAAGAAATATAAAACTGAAAAGAATGTTACTGATATATTGTATTTCTGCATACCTTATGAATATATTTAGTTAAATTATTGAGTAGAAGTACTGACCTTTTATTTTTATTTTATTTTAGCCACTCCATGCAGCTTACAGGATCTTTGTTCCCCATCTAGGGATGGAAGCCAGGCCACGGCAGTGTAAGTGCTGAGTGCTAACTGCTGGACTGGCAGGAAATTCCCTAAAAATCTTTTAAAATACTACATTTCCATGTACATTCACTATTTAATCCATTTAGGCTGTAAGAAAAATACAGGGTATATTTCCCCATTCAAAGTGTGTAGGCTTTTGACAAATGACAGCTCATGGCTGAAATACCCACAACATAGTAAAACTACTCTTTATCCATTTGAGATCTTCCTTTCAGTTCAACATTGGAATCAGTCAAAATTTGGAGAAGCTCCCTTTTTAAAGTACTGATGTCAGAATGTTTTTATCTGTTCCCTTACCTGGGTGAAATGTCCAACTACTGCTTGGGGACTCTTCGGCCCTACTTCAAAAACAAAATCATGGACCTCATCATACCAGCTTTGAATTGCGTTGGACCATGTAGAAGGGTAACTTGACATAAAGAGATTCTCACCACAGTTCCTTGTACCTGAGAAGAAACAGATCATTTATGGGGAAAGCCATAAAACATTCAAAGTCACTGTCCTTTGCAGCGCTCATAGCTGTTAATCCATGAGGAAGTTTCTCATCAGCTATAAGCTGGAAAGAAGTCAGATGTGCTTAACACCTTGAGAATGGCCTCAACGTGCAGATTTTGAGTACATCAAGGTTTTTTTTTTTCTTTAGTATCTGTTCTCCCTAGATTTATTTGTTTACACTTTAAATTTTCATGAGCGTATGCATTAATGCATACTCTGCTTTGTATGCTAAAGGCAGAGACTAACTCAATTTCTCTCTGATGCTTGCCCACATTCATCAAAGATTGTTTTATACAGAGGACCCTAAATAAATGTTTATGATTGCTATTCTGTATGAACTTTGAAAAAAAGCTAGCACTCAGCCTTTAATTAAAAACTCCAATATGAAGCAAATGACACTAGAAAAGACAATATTTTCAAAGATTATGAGTCTCTCCTTAATAAGCAAATAAGAGCATCACAGGCCAAATTCTCAAAGAATAAGGAAAGAAAAGTGCCTTGTAGCACAACAGAAGTATTTCAAGATATTTTCAATATATATCTCAATATATTTTTCAAATTGAATATTTCAAATTAGAT
>SJYQ01003408.1:445814-468257 GCA_006410935.1 Redunca redunca | reverse complement strand
ATGTCTACATGCTACTTTAAGGGAGTGCAAACTAAATTACTCTTGGATAAATCCTTTAAGAAGGAAAGAAAAAAGCTAAGATTTTAACAGTAGATTGAGATCTTCAAGAAAATTTGTTCCAGTCTTCTACTGAATATAGTCATCCCTCTTCCTGATTTCACTAAATTATAGTAAAAAAATACAAATAATGACAGTTCTACATTTAAAACAGGTAAGTCATTTGCTTCTTTCAAATTGGGTTTGCCTAAATCTTTGTCATTTTTTATAATTTCAGTAAATATTTTACCAATATTTAATAATAAGATATTTTATCTCATTGTTTCTATGTTTCCTGATGCAGAAGTCATGTCTAACAGGTTATTTTTTAATCTATATAGTAATGATTGTGTTTTGGCAAGCACCCAGAATATACAAAAGACTTGACATTCTGTCATCAAAACGATTTAATCAAACATATGTTATCAGTACAAATACAAATAGGTTTAAAAATAACAACTTATTTCTCTCTGACAGTTTTCTATTCTATAAAATAGAGGAAGAGATGACTCATGACTGCTTTACTTAGGGGATGGTTAAGAGGCACAAATACGATATTGTGTGTCAGTTTTTGTAAAATATAAAACACACAATAAGCACAATGTGGTACTTCTCAGAGTTCTTTCTCCTGCAGAGAGTTTTTAAATTGAAAAAGGCACCAATGTAAGCAACATTTACTCACAAAGCTTTCTTAATATAAGGTCAAAAATAACCCTTATGATCTTGCTTGTTCATGGACTCAACAAAAATATTAAATTACATACCTACTATTCTATCCTTTTGGTTACTGTGTTTGAAAAGGCACTTGTTTGCCCAATTTTGGGCATTTTCTGCTGCCTTGCTGTTCCATTGCTAAAACAAGAAGAGAAAAAAAAGATGCATTCAATGGCTTAAATTACAAAGGAGGATACGTTTTATGATTAGAATAGTGGACTAGTCTATATGAGCACAAAATTTCTCTGGGTGCATCTTCTGCTTATCATGATAGTCATGGATATCTTTTTCATGTGTCTTTTTCTGCTCCACAAAATCATACATCTGTGCTAAGTAATAAAAAAATCTAAGAGAGTTAATAGTCTATTTTTGATGGCACAGTAGACACACCTCAGGTTTTAGTAATGATCCTCTCTAAATATTGATCAACACATGGAGATGTTGAGATTATTTTTCCTATAGGACTGAGCTGGCATACTTTACTCTTAGTTCCTTTTTTGTTTTAGTAAGTACATCTGGGAGACATGTGGCCTTCAATACTGGACCTAGAAGAGTGGGCTGTTATTTACCCTAGATCAAAAGGTAATAACCCTAATAACCTAGGGTTACTAACCCTAATAACCTAGGATTAGTAACCCTAGGTTAGAAGAAATACTGAGCAGAAAGACATCTCTCACTGATATCTAAAGATTTGCTTTTACTTCTGCCCCCCCCCACCCACCCATTTAAATAGCCCTTAAAACTAGACAAGTTGCTTCTCTATGCTGCTGCTGCTGCTGCTGCTAAGTCCCGTCAGTCGTGTCCGACTCTGTGCGACCCCATAGACGGCAGCCCACCAGGCTCCCCCGTCCCTGGGATTCTCCAGGCAAGAACACTGGAGTGGGTTGCCATTTACTATAATAAAGCAAAATTTAGGAGACTAATGAGACAATGAGCTAATGAAGGCCCCTCATTTGCATAGGCCCTTTCAGAATGGCAAGAGGGCACCTCAGAAGATGTTTGGCCATTTTTGTGGGGAGGGAGTGGTAACATTTGCAGTGGTAAGATATTTTTATGTTCTCTTCCTTAAAGTTAACAAAACTTGGATTTCTCCTACCAATAACATGTCTTCTAGAAGAGGTCTCGGTCATAAATTATAGCCTAGGTGGAGTGGACATTAATCATGAGGATGGTGTGGGTGATGGTATTGTAGTTATGACTGTACAGAGAGGCAATAGAAGGAAGGGAGCACACAGACCAGAGAAGTTATGAGAAACTCGTTTTTATAAAAAAAAAAAAAACAGCAGAAAAAGCCTAGTGAAAGTATTTAAAAGTCAGCTTATTAAGGTCAGAAGGCACATACTAACCTCAGTGGCAGGGTTCATGGAGAGGCTTCAGGGGTTCCATGGGCACCCTGAAACTTCATACTGATTGTATACATATGTATGTAGATGCATTTTTTCTTTTTAGGGGAGAAATTCCACTTTCAAATATGGTAAACTCTGAAATAACGCATGATAGATTATAGATTCTGACAGATTAAACTATTGTAGTGAATAGAATATAGAAGGAAGAAGTATGATTTTTAAGCAAAAAATAGTATGTGGAATTTAAAAGAAGAAGAATTTCTTCCCTGTCCATAACACAGCTCAAATGAAATAACAAAGCACAGCCAGAACTTCCAAAGCCGAAAAGGTCTTAAGACATGTAATTTACTAGGTGCCAGCTCTTACCACAGCCAGCTCAAGCCACTTTCTTTATGTGACTGCTTCTTACCATCTTCAGCATGTTACTGGGAGGTGGAGAGACTCCTCTCCTTAGGTCATTGTGTTTGTTTACAATCTCAGTTTGGACATTTTTCAGGGTGGTTGACAAACCAGCAAAACGTTGATCCTGAAGGAAAGTCAGTTTAGGATTAGTTTTTAAAAGTTTTGAAACTGCATAGAAGAATGCATAAGTTAATTTAAGAGAAAAAAGATTATTTTCAGACATGTTCAGTTCAAGTCAGTATTATTAAGCACTGCCCATGAATCTGAGCCCAAACTATAATTTTTAAGAAAGAAATAATGTTGAATTTTAAGAGTCAGGCTGTAATTCATGCCCTGATGATTAAAAAAATGCCTCAATGGAAATTCCCTGGGGGTCCACTGACCCTGTGCTTCTGCTTCAGGAGGCATGGGTTTGATCACTGGTCAGGGAACTAAGATTCCACAGGTTGCATGGTGCAGTCAAAAAATAAAGACACCTCCGAGGCTATAAATGCCACTTTCTAGAATGAAGAGACATCTCAGTGTGAGTTTTCTAGACATATGAATGAAAACGCAATGACAAAGTTACAAGATTAGAGCCATTAAACATTTTCATTCACACTCAGTCAGGCTGCAGAAAGGGAGTGATAGAGTGGAGGTAGATGGCTCCTTTTAGACCAGTGGTCGCCCACCTTTTTGGCACCAGAGACCGGTTTCATGGAAGACAATTTTTCCATGGACGGGGGGAGCAGGAGATGGTTTCAGGATGATTCAAACATATCACCTTTATTGTGCACTTTACTTCTATTGTTAATTACATCCGCTCCACCTCAGATCATCAGGCATTAGATCCTGGAGGTTGAGAACCCTTGTTTTAGATGTTCGGGGAACCTTGAACTGACACACTGTGTGTATTTAGAGAAAAGTATGTTTAGGCGGAGTCCAAGTGCACTCAATACTCCAGTAAATAGTTCTGCCTATTATGTGACAGACTTTGTGGGGTCTCTCAAAAGACAGTTTAACAACATTATAAAAAAAATCTCCAAAGCAATTTGGAGGGACCAATGCTATTCCAATTAATGAACTATTGCTGACTTTGTTCCTTTTAGTAACAGAAATATAATTAACAGGATATTAAATCAGGTGCTGATTTTTTGGTGTATCTTTGCATGCATGTTGGGAAGGCTTGAGTCTGGAGGTAGAGTAGGGTGTGTGAATAGTTTTCAGAAAGTCTGAGCAATTTGGTGACTTAAATTTACCAAAGAGTTTGATGCTATATGTACATGAGCAAAATGTTGAAGTGTTAAGCCCAGACAGGGCCTTTTGTTGATTTTCCCTGACACCCTGGGATAAGTTATTCTCTCCGTCCCCTGTTGCTAAGTCTCCTCAAAGTTCTACAAATACTGTGAACATGGGTCTCACCACATTTTATTGCCATGATCTCATTATGTGTCCATTTCTCCTGTCTGTTTGTATGTTCCTAAAGACAGGGACCAATACTGAATGTGTGGTACTCCCAGACTGGGCGCTTTCCCAGCTATCAGTTCCTAAATTAGCAAGGATGTGACTGAACCGACTTAGCAGCAGCAGCCACCACCGATGTGAAACACCAATCTCTGTATAAAAGTAACTGTGGTTTCGGACCGTGAATTTTAAATCATCATAACTAGGCTCAAACACATCTTTATTAATCAAAATAGGAGCCATTGCAATCAACACATTTTTGCCAACAAGAAATAAGTTTGTTTATTCCTGTAGCATAAAAATACTTGCTTTGGGATTCAGTGAACCCTTGGAAAGCATTTTCTGCCTGTTTCTGGTTGCAGAAGAATTTTCCCTGCAAAAAAGTTGTCTTGATGCTTGAAATTGTAGTTGGTTGATGATAGGTCAGGTGAATATGGCAGATGGGGCAAAACTTCATAGCCCAATTTGCTCAACTTTTGAAGTGTTGGTAGTGCAACATGTGGTCACGTGTTGTTGTGGGGAAGAACACAATCTCATTATGTGTCCATATGGTCCATATGTCTCATATGGGTCCTTTCTGTTGCCCAGTGTCAGCCGCCGGTGTTGCAGTTTCCAGTACATCTTATGGATTTGCTGAGCATACTTCTCAGATGTAATGGTTCTGCTGGGATTCAGAAAGCTGTAGTGTATCAGATGGGAGAAGGCAATGTCAACCCACTCCAGTACTCTTGCCTGGAAAATCCCATGGATGGAGGAAGCTGGTAGGCTGTGGTCCACTGGTTGCTAAGTTGCTAAGTTGGACACGACTGAGTGGCTTCACTTTCACTTTTCACTTTCATGCATTGGAGAAGGAAATGGCAACCCACTCCAGTGTTCTTGCCTGGAGAATCCCGGGGACGGGGGAGCCTGGTGGGCTGCCATCTATGGAGTCGCACAGAGTTGGACATGACTGAAGCGACTTGGCAGCAGCAGCAGCAGCAGCAGCAGCAGCAGGGTATCAGATGGTCAGCAGACCACCAGACAGTGACCATGACCTTTTTGGTGTGCTAGTTTGGTTTTGGGAAGTGCTTTGGAGCTTCTTCTCAGTCCAAACACTGAGCTGGTCATTGCCAGTTCTTGTATAAAATCCACTTTTTTTACATGTCACAATTCTGTTGAGAAATGGTTTGTTGTTGTTGCATAGAATAAGAGAAGATGACACTTCAAAAGGATGATATTTTTTATTTTCATTCAGCTCAAGAGGCACCCATTAACTGAGCTTTTTCATCTTTGCAATTTGCTTCAAATGCTGCATGACCATAGAAGGGTCAATGTTGATTTCTTCGGCAAATTCTCATGTAGTTTTAAGAGGCCAGCTTTGATGATGCTCTCAATTGGTCAATCAACTTTTGATGGCTGTTCACTGTGCTCATCTTCGAGGCTCCTGTCTCCTTTGCAAAACTTCTTGAACCATCACTGCACTGTACATTCTTGGAAGTTCCTGGGCTAAATGCATTGTTGATGATGAGAGTTACCTCCAATTCTTTCCAACCCATTCTGAACTCAAATAAGAAAATTGCTCAAATTTGCTTTTTGCCTAACATCATTTCCCTAGTCTAAAATAAATACAAAATAAATAGCAAGCAATGTCATTAGCAAAAAAAATTGATAAATGCATATTAAAATGATGTATACCTAACCATATTTATTTAAGAGTGTATTCCAATATCAAATAACAAAGTTCAACAATGCAAAACTGTAATTACTTTTGCAGTAACCTAAATACATCAAATTGTAAAATAGCTCCCGAGATATGTCCTTTTGACTCTGAAAAATGTAGTTTCATTTCAAAGCATACCAAAATTTTGTTTCTGAAAAGTCATTATTTTCTGCTTCTTACCCTATCTTGCTTTGTGGATAAATTCTATTGAAGAAAACATGTCTTTTGTTGGTTTGTTTTAAAAACGAGCATCGATAAAGTTTTTATTGACAGGTGATATGAAAAGTGTTGAGAGTACAATGGATAAAAGGTGGTATCTATTGATCCTTAAAGAGTTTATATTGGATAGGCAATATGACATAAATAGATAATTATGACCTGATAACTGAAATGATAGGAGGGATCTACTAGATATAAAGGGAGGAGGGATTAATTCTTCTTGATTGAGCTTAGAAAAGATTTCACAAAATATGGTCTGGACTGGGACACTGAAAGATAAATTGTGTTTTCTAGGCATCTGGAGAAGATGCTCTGGGCAGAGGGTGTGTAGAGTATCTGATCAAGAGACATTTACTGGTACAAAGGACCCAAATGATATCTCCTTTTAAAATACTTTTATAAATAACGACTGGAAGATGGACTGGACACGTAACAGGGGACTGGAAAGGGCCATGGAAGGAATCTTCAGGGAGAAATTGGGAACACAGCAAACGACTTGAATTAAACCCTAGTTGATGAATGTAAGGTATTTGGATTGAAATTTTGATTATGATAACACAATAGCTATATTTGTAAATGCCAAATGAGGTTAAATGCAATGTCAGAAACCTGTGATCTGAGGAGTCCTAGCTAATCTTGTGTGCCCGGAGTCAAAGGAGGGTGTGGGAACAGACAGCAGTGCCCAAAGCTCCTCACATTCAGAGGTTCTTTGATCAGGAGGTCGACACCTTATATGGGCATCTCCACACCAGTCATTGGATAACATGACTGATCCTGTTTGGGAGATTATTAAAGTGAAGCAGCAAATTAGAAATAATTAGAACATCTTACCTAACATACACTAATTGTAAAATTATGGGCAAAATCAAAATACTTAATATCTTTAGTAAATTTTCTTGCCTTTTAATTTAAAATTATTCTCACAGGATAATTATGAAAATTAAATGTGGTGATGTATGGGAAAAAGTTTTGCTAATTTGAGATCATATAAATATGTTGCTAATTTTCTGTGGGAGTCAGGTTGAAATGTATTAAATAAAAGTAAATCAGAAAAGATCTTGGGACAGGAGAAGTATCATTAGCTTTTAAATCCACAAACCAGTGCTGTCAATAGAAATATAATTAAAGCATCACATATGATTTTAATTAAAAAAAGAAAAAATAAGCATATTAAATTGCTAAGTATAATATATATCACTTGATGAATATATTACAATGTTTATTATGTGATCAATATTAAAATTATTGAGATTTTTACCTCCATTTTTTTCCACTAAATCATACTGTATTGTATTTATGCAGGTCTCAATTCACACTATCCATATTTCCAGTGTTACATATCCTCGCACGGCTAGAAGCTACCATATTGGTTGCCACAGCCTTAGACTTCAGCACAGTGAGCAACTTAGAAGTACTTTGTGATGTATCAGACACTCTGGTCTTTTTTACTTTCAAACATTGATCCCTCAAAGTTGCATGGCTTCAGAGTCCAAAAGTCCGCTCTACACATCTGTGTCTCTTTTGCTGTCTCGCATACAGGGTCATCATTACCATCTTTCTAAATTCCATATATATGTGTTAGTATACTGTATTGGTGGAGAGGGTGGGATGATTTGGGAGAATGGCACTGAAACATGTATAATATCATGTAAGAAACGAATTGCCAGTCTATGTCTGATGCAGGATACAGGATGCTTGGGGCTGCTGCACGGGGATGACCCAGAGGGGTGTTATGGGGAGGGAGGTGGAAGGGGGGTTCATGTTTGGGAACGCATGTACACCCATGGTGGACTCATGTCAATGTATGGCAAAACCATTACAGTATTGTAAAGTAAAATAAAGTAAAAAAAAAAAAAAGTTGCATGGCTTGTTGTGAAAAGATTTTTACCCTTGACCATACCTGTCCCTTTGCAGGAAAGAATGGAAGCCACACAGCAGCCAGGAAGAAAACCACCGTGAATAATGTCATCGCTGGGAAAACAAAACAAAGGAACAAAAACCTGCATTGGAATGTTTAGTGCATGAACTTCTGAGGAACACAGGGGAAAATACAAAACACACAAAGTAGGGATCTCAGTTACACCAGATTCATCAGTGGACATGAAAAAAAGAGGACATGTCACCAGCAGTCAGTACAATGATAATGGATTTGGCCCCAGACCTGAGCCTCCAATGGGGACAGTAAAGAACAAATGAAAGCACTGGATTGAAGCCCTTGAAGATCACCGTGAATGCTGATGATAAGTAATTCTACCCTGTTGTCGCTAAGTTGTATCTGACTCTTGTGTCCCCAGGGGCTGTAGTCCGCCAGGCTCCTCTGTCCATAGGATTTCTCAGGCAAGTATACTGGAGTGGGTTGTCATTTCTTTCTCCAGAGCATCTTCCCGACCCAGGGATCCAACCTGTGTCTCCTACATTGGCAGGCGGATTCTTCATCACTGAGCCACAAGGAAAGCCCAATTCTGCCCTAGTCCCACAGTTTTTCCATGCAACTATTATTCTCCAGGGGCTAGGAATGGCTTCTTCACACTTCCCGATGGTGATAAAACAACACACACACATATGTGGAATCTAGAAAGATGGTCCGGGGGAACTTATTTGCAGGGCAGGGCAGCGGTGGAGACACAGCTGGAGGAGGGCATGGAAACCCACTCCAGTATTCTCGCCTGGACAGAGGAGCCTGGTGGGCTATAGCCTGTGGAGTCGCAAAGGGTCAGACATGACTGAAGCGACTTAGCACAAAGCACACAGTGGAAACACAGACATAGAGAATAGACTTATGGACACGGTAGGGGGGGTGGGGAGAAGGAGGGAGAGGGTGGAATGTATGGAAAGAGTAACATGGAGACATACATTACCATATGTAAATAGATAGCCAATGGGAATTTGCAATATGACTCAGGGAACTCAAACTGGGGCTCTGCAGCAGCCTAGAGGGGTGAGATGGGGAGGGAGGCGGCTGGGAGGTTCAGGAGTTTCAGGAGGGAGAGGACATTAAAAAAAAAAAAGAGAACGACGTAGCCCTTGCTGGTTTCCTTACACCTTGCTTAATCCTTTATAACCCCAATTAACGTCTCCTCAAATTACTGGTGAACATATGCCACTTCTTCCCTGTCAGAGCTCTGCTCATATGTTTGCATTTCCTAGAGCCCTAGGTAAATCCACTAAGGAGTAAATGCTTTTCTTTGGTAATTTCAACAGCTCTCTTCAACTCTGCCCAGTGTCCCCATTCATTCCCATTCAAATCTTTCTCTTTATTACAATGTCTTAAATTCCAAAAAGGCAACATTCTCTTTCTGGATCTAAAAACAAAAGGTACAGTTCTTACATTTCAAGGTATTATTAATACCAACCCAATCCTATGAACACCCTTAATATATTCATATCATTTGCCTCACTAATTCAACTTCTTGGAATCTCCAGGAAATAATAATATACACTGGTAAAGCTTTAGGCATATTTCTTCATCACATTAATATTTATAAAGGTGAATATTATAATGGATTAAGTATTCAATATCACAGGGGTAAAATGTCTAAATAAATTCAAACACCTTCTTTTGCTTAAGCATATTAGACATAAAAGTTATTTTATGATGATTTTGTAACAAGGAAAATGTTTATATTTTGAAGTTGTTTTTTTGAAAAAGGTGGAACATCAAATGGTACATGGGAGGTGCTTAGCCTTCTGTGAAAAAGTACGGGCCCTTCCAAAATTTATATATTGAAGCTCTAACCCCCCATTGTGGCTATATTTATATCACAGCCCCTAAATGAGTAATTAAGATTAAATGAGGTTATAAGAATGGGTTCTAATTCACAGAATTAGTGTTCAGAAGAGACTTTCAAGCCCTCTCTCTGTCTCTCTCTCTTGTCTCCATGAACCCAGAGAAAAGCCCATGTGAGTGCGCCATGAAGGTGGCTCTCTGCAGGTCAGGAAGAGAAGTCGCACCAGAAATTGACCACACTGGCACCTTTGTCTCAGGTGAGAATTGTGAGAAAATAGATTTCTGTTGCTCAAGCCACCCACTCTGTGGTATTTTGTAATAGCAGCCCCAGCAGACTAACATACTTTCTCATGTATATTGAGGGTCAGATTACTTTCAAGTGCATTCCAAGGCCCATAACATATAGTCATTGGAAATCTGAAGCTGCATATCTACGTTAAGCATTTACTGACTGCCACTCATTGTGTATATTACAATATACCTTGGCTTTTCTCATGGATAGATGACAAAAGCTCTATGCACAGGTTTCTCTGGGGTCAGTTTTTTTTTTGTAATATTTATTTATTTGCCTGTTCTGGGTCTTAGTTGCAGCATGTAAACTCCTGGTTGTGGCCTATGACACTTAGTTTCCTGACCAGGGATTGAACCTGGGCCCCCTGTGTTGAGAGCACTGAGTCTTAGTTGTTGACTAGCAGGGGCGCCCTGGGACTAGTTTTAATATAGGGTGACAGAAGAAATTGTATTGCATAGTGATATGGGGGACCTTGATGCTCAGGAGTTTGGGAATGCAGAAATTAAGTTTCACCTGGAGGACAGCAGCAAAAACAGAACCTCAGACCATTCTCTTACAAAATAAATGAGCAGACAAAACGCTAGGCAAACAGGAAATAAAATTAAACGAAAATACAAAAGAATGAATTCATCCTCATGTGATAAGGTGTTATTTTCTTCTCTGCACTCCCTATAACAAGTCTGTGAAGTGAAGAGTGTGAAAGTGTTAGTTGCTCAGTCATGTTTGACTCTTTTTGTGACCCCATGAACTGTAGCCTGCCAAGCTCCTCTGTCCGTGAAACTTTCCAGGCAAGAATACTGGAGTGGGTAGCCACACCCTTCTCCAGGGGATCTTCTAGGCCCAGGGATCAAACCTGGGTCTCCTGCATTGCAGGAGGATTCTTTACCATCTAACCCAGTCTATATTACTATAATTCTAGTAATTATTGTGAAGGCACTCTTGGAAAAGTGCCTCTGACTTTTGTCAGATTTATTGTCTTAGTTGCTCTTTTTGCCACCTGGTGAGGCTAATGGTTTAGGCTTATGATGTTTCTGTAAGTGAAGAAATGAGGCACAGAGATGTTAAGTAACCTTCTGACTCATTGCCAGAATGAGGCTACTTGGGGTTTTTTTTAATCTTAATAACCATTTCCCTCTAAACAGTATTATACTTTTGGGGGGGATGGAGTTCTAGGTAAGAATGTCAAGCATTCTACCTTGACAAATAGTCCTACATTACTATTAATATAAATCTTTTTGCAGCTGATAAATAGCCAATAAATGACTGAACACATTTGAGAAAATTAGAAAAAAATTAGAGAATATTAACAATTAAGTCAGTCATTTTCTGTTGTCTTTCAAATGTAAAACTTCTATGACTTGGAGAGTGCAAATAATATTTTCTTAGGATATCCTTCTTGACTTCAAAACATAGGCCATTATAATAGCCCTCATTTATGTAACTTTGTTGAAATAATACTTTGTTGGCATTTTAATGAAGTATTTTTGTCTGTTTAATAACTAGAATGAGAAGAGATGTAATTGGATTGGAAGTCACAAAACTGATAGCTTATTCCTATAAGGGTTCTATGAAGGATACAAATTATAGAAGTGTTTATACAGTGTTTTGAAATTTTAAGCTCTTCTATACCATTAAAATTTCACTCACAGCAATAGGAAAAGATTGATTTTGTTTAGATTTTAGGTGGGCAAAAGGAAGAGGTGGGTGAAAGGAATGAAAATATGAAGACCTGAAAAATAGGGAAAGAAAAAATGAACTTATTTCTGTATAAAGCAGATACATAAATTTAATATTAAAAAGAGCCATTTGAGTTTTTCAGGGACACCTGGCCCTTTACTGAGCAAATCTAAACTTTGGTAGCTGGTATTGTCATGAAGAAAAGCGAGCGCTGTAAGTGTTGACAAGCCCGGGATTTTGTTGTTATCATTGGTGATACTGTTTTACCCAGCTCATCTTTAACTAGTTATATAAAATTAAAAATATTCATTATATCAAGTTAGAATATGGTGACATAGGGTCACCTCATAGGGATTTTGTGATGTTTGAGAAGATAAATAACATCAGAGCAGTCTGAAAACATAAAAAATAACAACATATTCCCCCCCTTCCAGCATTATCATTACTATTTTTATTATTATTTAGGATGCTTGCTCTCTCATCTCTCAGGCTCTTCAGGGACTGGCTTTGCTGAAGGCAGCCTCCTGGCCCAAGGTCATGCTCTCTTCCTAATTCACCCTCATCCTATGGCTCTCAGATCTGGGATATAAAGGCCTGACCTCTTCGCTCCAAGTAGAGACAACTCTGAAACATCCCAGCTTCTGAACTACTCAGAAGTAGTCGACTGGCTGAAGCCTCCAATGAGACTACATCACACCTCTGCCTAATTTTGCTTTCCCCTGACTCCCTCCCAAACGAATTGATCTCAAGTTCATTTCCTGATAAAATTTCCATCTCTCAGATATTGTTCCTAGAGGATCCAACCTGTGACATCATTCATTAGATAATCTTTTTTTCATTTTCCTTAACTCTAGCCAGGCTTCTTTAGTTATCCTTTGATCATACGCCATTAACGCCTTAGATTATATTAATCCTCAACCCTGGATTCTAGCCACATCCTTCAAAAAACATTTCTAAGTGCCTCTTCCCAAAGACACTCACAAGTTAACTCCAAAAACACTGATCTTGTCACTGGATGGGAGCCTTTAAAACTTATCACGTAAAGTTTTGATTATGTATTCATTTTCTCTGACCCATCTGCAAGATCTTATTTCTCTCAATTTTTTCATGTACTTTTGACTTTTTCGTCTATAATTTGACTGTGAGTATGGAAAGGACAGACTACCATTTTCATTCTTTTAAATGCCTTATGGCTAAAGACAGCTCCCTCTTTATGTGCTTGGTGGTGGATCTTCAGAAGCTAAGTCTCCAGAGGACTCTTTCTTAGGTTAGTGTCCCTGGACATGTACATTCCTTGGGCAATGGGCTCAAGTAGGCCTTGAGGAGAATTGAAAGCCAAAGAGAAAAACGGGTCCTTCTTTTTCTGCAAGCCAGTGACACTCAGTTATTATTCTTTCCTTTAACAGACAGTCATCAAGTTTTGCACACTATCCATGACAGCAGGCTAGAATCTACTGGACATATTCAAGTTAACAAAATATGATTCTCATTCACTCTCTGACCCTCAGCATATCATTAGGGTAGCTCATGATTCAAGCACCTAGAATATGAACTTGTTGAACCTTTCCAAATATGTGCAAAAGTGGAGGGAAAGGTTTTCTTTTTCTTTTGCTTTTGACCCATTCTGGTGCTTTTGGAGGAGGAGAGGAAAAAATCCAGCATAGCACAGGGCTCTGGAAATAAGTATGTCAGATGAAGTAAATATAATAAAGGTCCATCTGTAAGACCAATGCTTTTAGCTCCATTCCATCTTTCCTCTTCAGTGGCCTCCTTAAATAGAAGGTACAGATCAGATATGATTTATTTGCAATCATGTTTGGAACAGTCACACCGAAATCAATGGAAAGAACTAGGAAAAACATCTGCTTATTTCTGTTCTCTGCTTGCATGTAGACAATTTCTAAACGTGTGTAGTTATATGTTTCAGCTGCTATTTACTTAGTAACAAACTTTAGATTCCTTTTCACTCATTTCCCTTAAAAAGTTATTTTGCTATGTAGAAGTCATTGCAGCTTTCCTTACATGATTTTCCTTCTGCTTTTCATCATTTTCCTTTTCAGGTGATTAGTCATCTCTCCTAAGTGTGACTAGAGAAAAGCCAAATACAGGATTTGAAAATTTTCTAATTCCAAGTGTTGATGGTTTACGTGTGCATGCTAAGTTGCTTCAGTCATGTCTGACTTTTTGTGACCCTGTGGACTGTAGCCTGCCAGGTTTGTCTGTTCATGGCAATTCTCCAGGCAAGAATACTGGAGTGGGTTGCCACGCCCTCCTCCAGGGGATCTTCCTGATTCAGGAGTTGAACCTACATCTCTTGACATCTCCTGCAATAGCAGGTGGATTCTTTACCACTAGCACTACCTGGGAAGCCCTAATATCTAATGACTAAGAGCAGAACAAGTTTTTTGAAGTGAAAATGTATATAATACAGTTAAACTGTAATGTATTATTTCCTTCTCACCTTGATGTCAGGCTCTTTGCTAAGTTTGAAGCACTCACTTGAAAAAAAAAATATTATTTTCTCTAATGACATGATATCATTGCTTATTAGAAGATAAAAAGCACATTTATAAAAATTACGCAAGCAAACATTGCCTTAAAAGTCCATCTTGTGGAAATAAGAATTTTCAAATAATAAACTAAGGAGAATGTGCTTTGTTCTTAAGAAGAGAGTTCATAAAAGGGTCTGTTTACAAAGCAAACTTCCAGGTTTCTATTCCAGTCAGGATGTCAAAATAGGCAGGCTTCTTGTTTCACTCCAACATGGATATGGAAGGAATGACAGAAGCAAAATAGAATCATGACTTTCAAGAAATATAAAAAAGATAGGAAGAAAATCTGGGGAGAAGTAAGTCTCTCATGACCTCTAGTGTGTATGTGTTGATGTGTGTGTGTATGTGTGTGTGATGGGTGTGAAGTGGAGGAAGAGGTTGCATCCTGAGGCAGTAGCTGGCCTGAGTGTGCAGTGAGAGCCAAGCCTTTTAATTTTTGCTCTTGCCTGGAGATAATCATTGCTTCCCCATTATTGCAAAATTCTGTAGCAACGGAACTAGCCACCTGCCCTGGGGCTATGTATCAGCAAGATAGCATCAGGGGAACATAACCTTCATCAGATGTAAAGAAATGTGTGGATTATTCTACATTGTTATTACATTCATAAACCTATTCCATCCCACCCCTCAGGGTTATGTGAGTATGAATTAGTATAACTACTTCCTCTCAATGCTGTTTCCTAAGGAAGTGAAACCTAAGGAGTGGCAGCAAATGAAAAGGATTCTGGGATTAAGTCTGTTCTAGTATATTTTTGCTATATGACCCAGGAAAGCTAGTATAAGTATGAAAATGAACCAAAATTATTGAATAATGTACTACCTTGTGCAATCTATAGGCTATTGTGAACAGGCAGGAAGCCCCTTGCCCTAAGTGAGCCGTGTATAATGATGCCATTATATTGTGACTTCCCAGGTGGCACAGTGGTAAAGAATCTTCTTGTCAATGCAGGAGATGCAAGAGACATGGGTTCAATGCCTGGGTCGGGAACATTCCCTGGAGAAAGAAATGGCAACCCACTCCAGTTCCAGCATTCTTGCCTGGAAAATTCCATGGACAGAGGGCTGCAGTACATGGGGTTGCCAAAGAGTTGGACACAACTGAGCATGCACGCACAACTTTCTTGTGCAGTACTGGGTTTTTCTTTATGGGCTCACTTTAAACTCACAATAATCTATCTACTCAATACCCTGGCTTACAGATGGGCAGTCCCAACATCAGAGATTCAATAATGAAGTGCCATAAACTTGTAAGCAGAACTGGGGGATAAAACTAGATATTTTGGGCTCAAAGCTCTTGCTCCTGAAAAAAGAGAATGGAAATGTTTTTAAAGAATGATGGGGACTAGAAAAAAATGCCATTAAAAGTATTAACACATGTGTACATAATGTGTGAGTGAGTGAGTGAAGTTGCTCAGTCATGTCTGACTCTTTGCGATCCCATGGACTGTAGCCTACCAGGCTCCTCCATCCATGGAATTTTCCAGGCAAGAGTACTGGAGTGGGTTGCCATTGCCTTCTCCATTATAGTTATAGACACACTTATATACCTAACCACAGCTCAGAAAACTATGTGAAGTGAAAGTATTAGTCACTCAGTCATGTCCGACTCTTTGTGACCCCATAGACTGTAGCCCACCAGGCTCCTCTGTCCATGGAATTCTCCAGGCAAGAATACTGGAGTGGGTTGCCATTTTCTTCTACAGGGAATCTTCCCAACCCAGGGATTGAATCCGGGTCTCCTGCATTGCAGGCAGACTCTTTACCAACCAAGCCACCAGGGAAGACATCAGAAAACTATAGGATGCATTATTTTTCAAATATAGTTTAACATGATATTTAATCTTCATTATAACACATTCTTTCATCTCACCACTTACAAGTGAAATGGGAAGCAGCCTATAAGAGTTGTCAAACCATTTAGACTTCATCATATAAGAAATCTACAAAGATATCTAAATAACAACAGCTACACTGACAGTTCCCAGAAAGCAATTATTTTTTCTTCCCAAAGATGAATTCTCTTCTTTTTGCTTGAATTTACTGAAAAACGTTACTAGAATTCTTAGCACTATGGGGATTTAAACATTACTCAAGAGTTCTGACACTCCTCCTCAAAATTTATCTCTTCCTCCTACAAATCTGACCTCAATTCAGAAGCCCTATCATAGTAGAGTAGCTCCCAGGCTTGAAACTTGAAATCATTTTAAGTTCCTTTGATTCTTCTCCAGAGTGTGAATCATAGGTAGACATTGTACGTTTTGGTTTTAAATAGCAGAAGTGGGACTACAAAATCTTCTCTGGCAATAGTATGTCTTCCTTAAGCTTCCTGGATGCTAGTTAGCCACAGAGGAGAAAAGCATTAATATAAAATGTTTTTAAAGTAAAACCTTTCCTCTGTGAAGTGAATAGCTGCTCACAGGTCATCAGAGGCAGGTATGTGATTTCTTGATATCTGCTTATCTAGGATCACTTCTTATTTGCCAAGGAATATAAAGTTTTATATAGAAATTGCCTCCTTATAAAAAATAAATGCAACTGATATTATATTTAAATTACTTATATAAATGTAAATGCCTGAAAAGGTTGACTTTTGTTGGGAAAGTTTCTAATTTTTTTTTAATTTGACTGCATTTCATAGGGGATATTTTATCTTAGGTTGATAATCTTTAGAATATTTTTGTCTCAAGATTGGTGCTATTACTTTGTTTTGGTGGATTTAAAACTATTAGCAATAGCTTCCCATACTTATTTTAATAATGTCTTTATTATATAATGTCCATATATGTTAATACTAGTAAAATTATTTTATTCATTTATAAAAAATTTTTAATTGGAGGATAATTGCTTTACAATATTGTGTTAGTTTCTGTCATACATCAACATGATCAGCCATAGGTATACATCTATCCCCTTCCTCTGGAACCTCCCTCCTACCTCTCACCCCACCCCACGCCTCTAGGTTGTCACAGAGCAAGGAGTTTGAGCTCCCTGTGTCATACAGCAAATTCCCCCTGGCTATCTATTTTACATATGGTAATATGTGTGTTTCAATTTTACTCTTTCAATTCCTCCCTCCCTCTCCTTCTCCCAAGTCTGTTCTTTGTATCTGCGTCTCCATTGCTGTCCTGCAAATAAGTTCATCAGTACCATCTTTCTAGATTCCATATGTATGCATTAATACACAACATCTGCTTTTCTTTTTCCGACTTACTTCAGTCTGTATAATCGGCTCTAGGTTCATCCACCTCATTAGAACTGACTCAGACGTGTTCCTTAAGTTATTATCGTGGAAGTATGAACACACATATAACCATAGTTTTTCATTTTTGCATTAAAGGAAGTTCTGGTATAATTGTTTCCAAAATTCACAGACATAGGAATTAATTATGTTGCTTATTTTAGAACGAAAGGTAAAAACTAATTTATTACATTAGATAAAAGTGCTCTTTGTTAATATTAGAGCTATATGTTACTTTCTTAGCTTAAAAAGAATAGAATAGCTTAAGATCATTACTCTCAATATAGGTTATAACAGTCTTGAAAACCACAGAGTCATTTACTAGGTATCATTTTTTCACTGACAAGGCATTAAGTACTTTGCCACAGTAAAATGTTCACTTTAAAAATAAAGATATTGTCACTTACTGTTGGTCTTCGGGGCAGGATGAAGTTACCTGCTTTATCTGTGGGAAGAAGACAAGTGGAGAGAACGACGTTAGAGAGGTATATATGCATTATACCTATTTCCTGCTCTGACAAATTCTGGTTGTGCAAGTAAATCTGTCAACAAGGTTGGAAACCGGATTTGTCATAATACCAGTTGTCTCAAATTTCATTGCTGGTTGTCTAACTGAACTTTTCACATTATCTTGTGATTCTCCACGCAACTTTTAAAAATAGCTATTTCACATTTAACTACTGCACACTTATTCTTTGAAGTGCATATCCTGCTATAATTTATCCACATTTTTGTAAATCAGTATTTTGACCATGCTTAACCAAATTATGCTCATTACAACATTAGAGTTTTCAAGATTACTTTTTTTCTGTAAGAATAAATCTCTGTTTATCATTTTTTGTGAACTATAGAGAATACAATGCTTTCTTACAGAGATCTAAAATATATTCATTAGTAATTGCTTGAACCTTATTTTGGAGAATTTAGTCTTATCTTTGTAAATGCAAGGTCACAATGTCTTTCAAAACAGAATGGAAAGAGACTCCATAACTTATTGGTATTTCTAAGTTTTAAGTTCTCCTGATATTAATATTTATTTTCTGGCTATATGAAATTCAACATACCATTGATCTATATTATATATTAAATTATCATCATTTGATTCTATTTGTCTATGAAAGCTTAGTTAGTAATTCTAAGCATGTTTCCACATCTCAGAAAAGAAAAGAGCTGAACAAATAATTTCAGGTTTTCTCTGTCTCTAAAATGTAAGGATTTCAAGTATTGAATTTTAATAAATGAGGAAGTATAAATCAATAAATCATAAGTTGCATATATGTAGCACCAGCAGACATTTCTGCCTGCTTACATTAGTCTATAGATTGCACAAAGTTGTACACAATTCAATACGTTTGGTGCATTTTCATGTTTACACTAGATTTCTTGAGTTGTATGCAAAAATACACTAGAACAGACCAATGCCTGGTCAACAGTCACATTATTTAATGACAGCTTGTAAATATACTAAGTAATTAGGAAAAATAATATTTTATTTAATAGTGCTAAGATGAGAAAATGTGTGTAAATTGCATGCCACGTAGTAAAAATTTGTAAAGTGTTAGTTCCTTCCTATTTTATATGCTTCTTTCCCTATGTGTCTGGACAAAATTGCCCCTAACACTTTAACCTATGAGACTGCACTTTATTTTTGTGACAGATGGTTTGACTAACTAAGATATAGGTATTTCTGTGAGAGATTACCATAAGAAGTGGATTTTTGTTTAGTTGCTAAGTCGTGTCCAACTCTTTCGCAACTCCGCGGACTGCAGCCTGTCAGGCTCCTACGTCCATGGGATTTCCTAGTCAAGAATACTGAAGTGGGGTTGACATTTCCTTCTTCAAGGGATCTTCCTGACCCAGGGAGTTCAAACCCACGTCTCCTGCAGTGGCAGACAGATACTGCAAGTAGCATATATGTAGCACCGACAGATACTGAATCACTGGGTGAGCCCAAGAAGTGGATAGAAAATGGTATAAGAAACGGAGCTGTGTTTTCACTCGTTAACGCTTAATATAATTTTTCTTATTTTGTGTTTGTAGACATGGCTTGAGAGCTTGTTTGGAGTTCTAGCAGGGGAGCGCAGCTGCTCGTATACCCTTGACCGAAGACGGGTCCTCCTCTGTTGGGGATGGTCATCCTCTTCGACCGAGCGCGCAGCTTCGGGAGGGACGCACATGGAGCGGTGAGGGAGGAAGGGGACACCCGCCTAGCCAGCCAGATCAGCCGAACCAACCCTGGCGATCAGTGGGGTGACAGATGTCGCAACCAGATCGCCCTCACATCCTGTAGACGTGGCTTGACAACAACAACAAAAGTGTCCCTCATCATCTAGTTCTGCAAGGATGAAGTCACCAGCCACTGCAGTCACTGACCTTCAACACATCCTGAAAGGAGTTCAGGGCGGAGATCAGGAGTAAGGCCCTTTGTGTTCTAGTGAAGCTGGCAGAACAGGCCTTCAGATAGATATTTTCAGGGGGAAATTTCATAAGCCCATTTTCTTGCATCTTCTCATATCTAGAAAAGCACTGAAGTAATTAATGGAGACTTCTGCTCCTTCTGACTAGCAGCGACTTTCTACTGAGATGTGTGCTTGATTGCAAGCATCCCTTCTTCACCAAATCTTATATATACTGAACTCCACCCTCCCGGCCCCCCCACCCCTTATCTCTTTGGAACAGTTCCTTAGAGCTGTCTGAGAGGCTGTATCCTGGGCTACAGTCCTCAAAAGTCCTCCAATAAAACTGAACTCACAGATCTCTTGTGTGTCTTTTTTCAGTCAACAGTCTAAATGATCACTAGGTACACAGTTAGTTGGAAGTTACCTTACTTGTCAAATATTAGTACCCCTATTGTTAAGTGACACAAGTATGGAAAAGTATCTGGATCCTTTGAATCATGAAATACCATGCACATATATCGGAATGACAGAATAACCTTGATCTTCCAAAATGGTTGTTTGCAACCATCTTTGCTCCCTCACCTCTCATAATTTTCTTTTTCTATATTTATATCCAGCAGGGTCATTGTTGGTCTTTTGTGACCTATCCCTATCAATTTTATCAATAAATATATGCCAACTTATTCTTACATGTGTATCTAAGTGTGTATATACTGTGTGCTCAGCCACTCAATCTTGTCTGATTCTTTGGGACCCTATGGATTGTAGACCCCAAGCTCTTCTCATGGGATTTTCCACGCAAGAATACTGGAGTCACTAGAGTCAGTTGCCATTTCCTCCTCCATTTCCCCTACTCAGGGATCAGACCTGTGTCTCCGGACTCCTGCATTGGCAGGCAGATTCTTTACCAGTGAGCCACCTAGCTAGATTTATGTCAAAAGGGCAAATCACTTGTTTCTGTGTATATAGGTTAATCAGTTCCAACTATCCTAAAGGAATTTGTAACTAAGTATTTCAGTGACCACTGCTTTTAAAAAGTACATCCTGTTTAGGGAATGTTGTTTTCCTTCTTAAAATTAATCTTCTCTTCTTGGGTTTGGACTAGTACACCCTAAGTAGGTTGGCTGTAAGACCAATATACTCTAATCAAATCGGCTATAATACGAATAAATAAAGCAAAGCTTCCTCCTTCCCTAACCAGTCCTCCTCTCAGACACAGTAGGAATTGGATGATGCCTTTTTTGGGCATTTTTGTGCTGATCACTCAAAACTAACTAGTTACTACAAAGATAAATAGCATCCTTGTAATATAGCTGATCTCTCATGGCCCAGCTTCCTATGACTTATAATTCCTAATTGCCAAATACCTATAGTTCACTGTTAAGAGCATAGTCTTTGGGAAATGTCAGGTCTGCGAAATGCCTCTGAGCTTCAGATTTCTCTTCTGTAAAATATAGATTTTGATATCATAGGCTTGCTTTGGTGATTGAAAAGTATAATGTACACAAAACTTACAATACCTGGCACATAATACTCAGTACCTGGAGTTAACATCTTTATTATTCTGCAAGGCCTAGTATTTGCTGAGTACATACAGTGTTTCTATAAATGAATTTTGCTGGATTGAATTGCTAATTCTAGAGTGTTTATAATATTTTCCCCTCTTTTATGTCATAGGAAAGAATCAGTATAATTTAATCAAAAGTGCAAGTGTTCAGGGACCTGTTCTGTTGAAAACTGTCAGGGTGACCTTTAATAGAATGATCATCTCTGTATCCTCACAAAGAAACTGAGGGGCATAGGCCTAGATGCAGTTTGAAAGAAGGTGAAAGTGAAGTCGCTCAGTCGTGTCTTACTCTTTGCAGCCCCCTGGACTGTAGCCTACCAGGCTTCTCCGTCCATGGGATTCTCCAGGCAAGAATACTGGAGTGGGTTGCCATTTCCTTCTCCAGGGGATCTTCCTGACCCAGGAATTGAACCCGGGTCTCCTGCATTGCAGGCAGAGGCTTTAACCTTAACTAAGATCTCATAAATATGTTGTATGTTTATGAATGAGTTGTTTTGTTGAATTATTCTTCAATATAATAATTTAATTTAGAGACATTAATTTCCAGGAAAAGGAGGATTTGAGTGCCAATTTATTGGCATTGTTTTCTCATTTCCTTAGTCCCTACAGTTAATTCACCAATTTCTTCTTTTTTAATTAAGACATATTTGATATGTGATTATGTANCATTGTTTTCTCATTTCCTTAGTCCCTACAGTTAATTCACCAATTTCTTCTTTTTTAATTGAGACATATTTGATATGTGATTATGTAAATTTAAGGTGTACAGCATGTTAATCTGATTTGTATATTGTAATATTGAATATGATTGCTATTGTACAGTAATTATGTTACATAATTATGTTTTCTTTTTAGTGGTTGGAATAATTAAGCTCTAGTCTTTTAGCAAGTTTGATGATTATAATATAACCATCTGTATTCAGTATACTCTGTACAGAACTCCAGGGCGTATTTACTACTCATTGTAAGTTTGTACCCTTAAAAACAACATCTATCTTATTTTTTCACCTTGTATCCCTTGGTAACCTCTATTTCACTGTTTTCATAGGTTTGACATTTTTAGATTCCACATGTGATATCATAGAAGCTTGTTTTTCTTTGTCTGACTTAGCATGATATGATCAAGATCTAT
>SJYQ01003408.1:427710-445741 GCA_006410935.1 Redunca redunca | reverse complement strand
ATCTTTTCTCTTGGCTGGATAATATTCCATATATTATCCATTATATGTATATATATACATATATATATGCCACATCTTCTCCAGTTACTTCTTATATTCATATATTTAACTATGTGAGCAAAATATGTGAATTTTAAGTTAATTATGTACTCTTCCTTCAGTGTATGAGCCATTTACATTTATATGTAAATAGTATATATACCTATACCTATATATAAGTATATATATACATGTGTCTTGGGTCAGGTTCCTTAAAAACAGAAGCTGAGGCACAGATTATTGCATGTGGATCATTAAGGAAGTGCCCTTCAGGGAAAAGCTGTGAAGGAGGGATTTCTGGGAAGGGCAAAGAGCTAAGAAAAACTGCGGTCTCCAGTAAAGTCCAGCCTTTCCCGATCAACAGGGGTGGGGTTCCAGACAACCCTTTTCTAACCATGAATCAGGCAGTCATTAGCACTGACGAGCTGATGAGACTTCCCATCAAGGTGAATCCCATAGATCACAGGCAATCCTCTTGAAAAGAGTGGCTATGGATAATACAGTAGTCAACACNTCACAGGCAATCCTCTTGAAAAGAGTGGCTGTGGATACAGTAGTCAACACCTACAGCAGCTGGAGAGCAGAGAACGCCTCTGGGACAGAAGTTGTGTGAGAACTCTCAACAGCATCTACCACTGTATGGGACAACATTTGCATTATTATAACTAGTGCCTATATGCATGTGGGAGATGTGAAGAACGGTAAAAGCATTTATCCTCTCTGTAATTCAGCTATCTCATCTGAAAAATAAGAGGACACACTAAATAATCTAAAAGCCCTTCCCACTCCTAAAATTCTGGCAGTCTCTGTTTTAGGAAAAGAGAAAACAAGTTTCTATCCCTTTCTTTCATTATCTAAATGTGTATTTCCATAGGGTCACAAAGAGCTGGATATGAATTAATGATTACCATGATAAATGTTGCAGCAGCAACAGCATTTATTTGCTAGGTAACTGAATTTTACTAGTTTCTGTTTAATCCAGTTCTCAATTTCCTTGTCTGTAAAACAAAGATAATATTTACTGTTGTGAGGATTAAATATATTTAATGCATGGAAAACACTTTATAACAATATTTAGCATGTAGTAAGTGTCCCATTAATACTAGCAATTAGAAATGTGTAAAGCAGTGAGGTTATAGTAAATGGTGTTAAAAGACCTATTCAGCACTAGAGTCTTGATTTTGTAAAATGTGCTTTAAGTATGATGAAATTTTTATATCATTATGAGGTTCATAAAACTAATAAATAGCTTAAGGATTATACACTTACGTGTCTTAATACCTGTATTATCTGTGTCTTTACCTGTATTTCCTGGTATTTTGCTGAACAGGCAACTTTGCAGAAGGGAAGTTAGTAAAAAGGTATTCAAAATTGGGAAGAGGAATTACTATATTTTGTTAAACAAGCCTTATATTAGGTATTCTAAAATTCAGTGACAACAAATGAAAAATATATATACCAGATAAGATTTTCACAAGACAACTAGACATTTTTCATAGCAGGGACTGAGTCTGGTAAGTCAATTCCTAAAATTGTAGTTACAGAATAGGGGTTTAATAAATACTAGTGTTTTGTTGAACATTTTCTAAGAAAAAAGTAAGATCAGTAGAAGAGATGGAAACAAATTCCCCCCAGTTCAGTACTCCTTGCTCAAACTCCTCTGATAAAGCCAGAAATTAACTTCATGGTTATAATTATGATCACAGAGTAAACATTCTGAAAATACATTTGAAAGAACATTACTTAAAAAATCATTTAAAATCTTACCACTCATAAATAAAAATAGTAAATATTTGGGGTAATTTCTTACAGTCTCTTTTTATATTATTTATTTTATAAAACAGAGTCAGCCTTTCCCCTTGCCCTCTCCCTCCTTACTGCAAAGTTAACATAGTTAATACATGACCTATTTGGAAGATGATAAAAAAGATTGGCGTTTTGATAATCATCTACCACTGAATGATTTTTAACATGAGTTTGCTCTCTTAAAAAATAATAGTTTTCAGGCAGTTCAGAACAAATTTTAAAGACGCAGAAAATCATGACTCAAATGTATGTATTAATGACTGTTACATGCTACTTGAAATTCTGCCTTTCAGGTGTAGGAGGAAAAAAAACTGAGAAACTTAATATTAATAATCTTCCTTCGGTGTCCAAAATAGGAAACTAGTTTTGGTATTTTTAGAGATTACTGTTCACATTCAGTAGTAGGTATCCATAAACACTGGGTCTTAAGAATCTGGTTTAAGAGAGTTCCTGGCAAGGAGGAGAAGCAGAATAGTTAACATAAGAATATGCACAATTCGGATGTCACAATTGAATTAATAAACTGAGGATTCACAATGTGAAAGAGAACCTCATCTATGTGAACATATTATGATTTCTGCTTACTTAATTTCTTAATTGTATTTTTCTTTTGGAGGGCTTAAGTACAGTACCAAAGAGGTTTTTAAGGAATGAAATGAGGGCCTGCGATCCCTTGTACCTGAATCTGTTTTTCTGTGGCTTCTGAACATTAAAAATACTGTAACTTGAAATAATATTCTTAGGGCACACCACTGTTCCCCTAAAAATTGTGTACATATTGGAATTTATTGTTGTGGTTTTAAAAAAATAGCCAAAAATTTTGTCTTGAAAAAATACTGATGCTTGGGATCTACCCACAGAGGTCATGATTTAATTGATCTGGGTATATCCTGAACAGGGTCACTTTTAAAATCTCCCCAGATTGTTAGATTTGAAGATAAAGTTGAGAACCACTGTTCTAAAGAATTGAGCCACTAGAAAACTGAATCAGTTACTCAGTGATTATTCATTCAGTATGAACTACATATCCAATATATAGAACTAAGCGCTATGAGGAATGTGAAAAGTTGTCCCTGGGTTGTGCAAGAGAAAAGACTGGCATTTGAAAAAATATAGAACAGTATGTTAGTGCAGATGATTGGTGACAATATGTGTGGTGCTCACTGCAATGGTTGTAAGAATTCAAGAAAAGAGGCACATGTTGTGGGTAAATAACACATACATACATGAAGAAAGTAGAAGGTGAGTTGTCATTAAAGAATGCACAAGTTTTTGAGCACTAACATAGCTACCAAATCTAGTTGGATTTTTAAAAACTAGCTTTATTGGGGGTATAATTGATACAAAGAATGGCACATATTTAATATATAGGATCTGATGAGTTGGACAGATGCAAACATCTGTGGTACCATCACCACAGTCAAGGTACCAGACAGATCAAAGTAAAACAACTTGGATTTTATATTTTAATTTCCCCTGGAAAAATGTGTCAATTTCTATAGAAAACTTGCTACCCCTGCTTGGCTTCCTTATGACACAATATGACATCACCTATGTGTTTAATTGCTCAGTCATGTCCTACTCCTTGTGACCCTATGAACTGTGGCACTCCATGGGATTTTTTCCAGACAAGAATACTAGAGTGGGTTGCCATTTCCTCCTCCAGGGAATCATCCTGTCCCAGGGATTGAAACTGTGTACATCATTAATTAATTTCAATATATTTTAAACAAGTAGAAACACCATATTTCTAGGCTTATTTGTGATGTTTAATAATTGTTTATATGTTTATTGGGTTTAATCAAACAATCTATAATAATTTTGTTTTTATATATAAGATATTCATATTCATTTTAATTGAACTTGATGTTACTTATTTTGTATAGATCTACGCATGACCCCATCATTTTTAAAATTAGAGCTATGTTTATGCTCAATGCTCTAGACCAAAGTTTAAAAATCTGAGCAATCAATAATTGCTAGAAATAATGGAGTCTTAGAAATTAAGGAATCTGAAGGGCAATATTCAACTGAAGTCTTAATTCCTTTTTTTTAAAAAACATATATATATTTTTTGATGTGGACCATTTTTAAAGTTTTTATTGAATTTATTACAATATTTCTTCTGTTTTTGTTTTGGTTCTTGGGCATGAGGCAAGTGGGATCTTAGCTCCTCCACCAGGGATAAAATCTGCACCCCCTGCATTAGAAGGCAAAGTCCTAACCACTGGACCACCAGGGAAGTCTCTGAAGTCCTAATTTCTGACAAGTGAAAACTAATTTTATCACTCTTTGTAAGTTTGATCTGTATGTTGGAACTGTGCCCATGATCTAAGTATGGATATAGCACTCATTAGAATTAGGTAGTGCTCAGTCGCTCATTTGTGTCCAACTCTTTGTGACCCCATGGATTATAACCCTCCAGGCTCCTCTGTCCATGGAATTATCCAGGAAAGAATACTGGAGTGGGTTGCCATTTTCTTCTCCAGGGGATCTCCCCAACCCATGGATCAAACTCAGGTCTCCCGCATTGCAGGCAGGTTCTTTACCACTAGTGCCACCTGGGAATTAGATTTGCGGTAAATGGTAAATGATTAGATATATAGAAATTACTGTCATACACAGTGGTATCTTCAAATACCAAGGTCATTATAAATATTTATGTATCTATGGAATTTATGGGTAGAGATTAAAGCATTCATTGTTATTTAAAAAGTATGAGGAAGGGAAATGTATCTTTTGTTACCTGAGGAGGAAGTTGATACATTGAGAATTTTGCAAGTAGTTAAAAGATGAGTGGCATGATTTATGGGGATGACATATTTTACCTTTAGAAAATACACAGCACGGTGATTTGCAAATAAAGAAAGCAAGAAAACAAATTAGAAATTAAAGGCAAATAATTTTTAAATGAACTTTTTGGTGATGCTTTTCTGAGAATCTTAGCAATATTTTTCAATCAAGATGACTGCCTGTACAACCAACTTGTACCGGTGTTTGTATTGGTATTCTCCCTAGGGCCATGTGTAAATTTATAAATTTACATTTATAAATTAATGTAAATTTATTATTGCATTAATAAATTTTTACCTAACAAGGCAGGCTGGATAGCCTCATCAATGAAAGGCTTTGAATTTTACAAGTGATTTTTATAAGAATGCTTTAATAATTGTTACTTTCTGTTCTCATTCATCTTTCCCTGCTCAGTCAACATTCCAAGATACATTTGTCATTAAAAAGTTCAGTTTACTCTGAACTTTTGTGTTTGTAGCACAAGTTTAACTCCTAGCAGTTGATTTCTATAACCTGAAATTTTTATAGTTATCACTAGTATCTTCTGCGTATTCCCGTATGTTTGATCATTTAATGATGCTCAAAGAATTTGTTTTATTCATTCAAATAGTGATAAGTTTTTATTTTAGTGATTGATATATATACACGACGAAAGATGGTATGGTGAATTATGTTGTCTTCTATAGACACTAAAAGTCACAATATCTTTTGATACCATTTCTTTTAAAAATAAGTACAAGCAAAATTTAAATTAATATTTATTATTAATTTAATTCATTTGGTAATTTTCTGTCAGCAGTATTAAAATTATTTTGTAATATATGAACTTTTAACTAAATTTTTTTCCTGGTAGGAGGGAAAACTCTTGGCATGTTTATTGAGATCACATTTGAAGTATAAATTAACTATGGAAACATTGATAGATTTATGCTCTTGAAATTTCCTATACAAGACCATGTTGTGTCTTTCCATTGACTTGTTTCTAGTGAAGTATTTGACTGTTTATTGCTAAGATTATGCCCATGTTTTATCCTTTTGGTTGTCATCGTAAACAGTATCCTTTCTTTTCCATCTGCCATTCTAAATACCCATGATAGCACTTCTAGCTTGTCTTTGTCACCTAAGAAATGGATCCTGTTGCAAGTCTAAAACATAATAAAGAAATATCTCCACTCAAATTACAGAATATATATGAATTTTTCCTCTAAAATGCATGTATTATTTGTCTTGTCTGTCTGGTTGTAACTCTCAACTATCAAGTAATGATAACAGTTGTATTAGTTTTCAGTAATAAATTACTACAGACTTTGTGGCTTAAAACAGCAGAAATTTAAGACCTCATAGTTTCTAAGTCAAGAAGTCCAAAATGCATATTACTGCACTGACATCAAATTGTCAGTAGGTTGTGCTTTTCTAGAGGCTGTAGGAAAGAATCAATTCCTTGACTCTTTGAGCTTTCTGGGGCTGCTAACATGGGCTTCCCTGGTTCCTCAGCTGGTAAAGAATCTGCCTGAAATGTAGGAGACTCCAGTTCAACTCCTGGGTTGAGAAGATCCCCTGGAGAAGGGATAGGCTACCCACTCCAGTGTTCTTGGGTTTCCCAGGTGGCTCAGCTGGTAAAGAATCCACCTGAAATGTGGGAGAACTGGGTTTGACCCTGGGTTGGGAAGATCCCCTGGAGGAGGGCCTGACAACCCACTCCAGTATTCTTGTCTGGAGAACCCCCATGGACAGGGAAGACTTTTGGGCTACTGCCCATGAGGTCACAAAGAGTTGGTCACAACTGAGAGACTAACCAAATGGAATACTCTTTGAAACAACTCATGCATTGTATAAGAAGAGCAAGTTGGCAAGAGCATTCTTTGGCAAAATATTCAAAGTATTTTATAGGAAAAACATTTTTCTGTCAGGTAAATATGGGACACTGAAAACCATTGGGAATTCAGGAATTATGATTAGGCAGTTTATCTTCTATTAGCCTTGAAAGTTGTATTAAAATCACTTAGAAAAAAACAAATATATTGATATCACTGTATACTTGGTATTGAACCATCAAAAATAGCACAGAAAATGTATTGGTAAATGAAGATCTATGTCACACAGCTGAAGCTGTAGAAACAGTTATTATTAATATATTTCAGGAATCACTAGTAACTAAAAAGTCTGGCACAATCTAAGTTAAATTTGAACCATCTTATGTATTTTATAGTCAAACAATGTACATATATTGGAAAACATCTATAGAAGGAGAGTAGAAAGATTCAATAAATCTTAATGAACTCCATAGATGCAGTCAGAGTAATTAAAAATTTAAGCCTGGTATATAAAAAAGTACATTCTAAGGAATCACAATGAATGGAAATGAATGAAATTTAATAGCAATGATCTTCTTACATACATAAAAGACAGGACAATAAAACCAAATCATTGTTAAGATTTTCATGATTCAGTTCAGTTCAGTCACTCAGTTGTGTTCAACACTTTGCGACCCATGGACTGCAGCACGCCAGGCTTCCCTGTCCATCACCAACCCCAGGATCTTGCTCAAACTCATGTCCATCAAGTTGGGGATGTCATCCAACCACATCATCCTCTGTCATCCCCTTTTCCTCCTGCCTTCAATCTTTCCCAACATCAGGGTCTTTTCAAATGATTGAGCTCTTTGCATCTGGTGGACAAAGTATTACAGTTTCAGCTGCAGCATCAGTCCTTCCAATTCAGGACTGATTTCCTTTAGGATTGACTGGTTTGAACTCTTGCAATCCACAGAACTCTCAAGAGTCTTCTCCAACACCACAGTGCAAAAGCATCAATTCTTTGGTGCTCAGCTTTCTTTATGGTCCAACTCTCACATCCACACATGATTGCTTGGAAAAACCATAGCTTTGACCATGCGGACCTTTGTTGGGGAAGTAATGTCTCTGCTTTTTAATATGCTTTCTGGGTTTGTCATAGCTTTTTTTCCAAGGAGCAACCGTCTTTTAATTTCATGGTTGCAGTCACCATCTATAGTGATTTTGGAGCCCCCCAAAATAAAGTCTGTCACTATTTCCATTGTTTCCCCATCTATTTGCCATGGAGTGATGAGACCGGATGTCATGATCTTAGTTTTTAGATTGTTGAGTTTTAAGCCAGCTTTTTCACTCTCCTCTCTCACTTTCATCACGAGGCTCTTTAGTTCTTCTCTTTCTGCCGTAAGGGTGGTATCATCTGCATATCTGAGGTTACTGATATTTCTCCCGACAATCTTGATTTCAGCTTGTGCTTCATTCAGCCCAGCATGTTGCATGATGTATTCTGTGTATAAGTTAAATAAGCAAGGTGACAATATACAGCCTTGATATACTCCTTTCCCATTTTGGAGCCAGTCCGTTGTTCCATGTCTGGTTCTAACTGTTGCTTCTTGACATGAATACAGATTTCTCAGGAGGCAGGTAAGGTAGTCTGGTATTCCCATCTCTTGAAGAATTTTCCAGTTTGTTGTGATCAACACACTCAAAGGCTTTGGTGTAGTCAATAAAGCATAATTAGATGTTTTTCTGGAACTGTCTTGATTTTTCGATGATCCAACAAAATGTTGGCAATTTGGTCTCTGATTCATCTGCCTTTTCTAAATCCAGCTTGAGCATCTGGAAGTTCTTGGTTCATGTATCATTGAAGGCTCGCTTGGATTTTGAATACTTTGCTAGAATGTGAGATGAGTACAATTGTGCAGTAGTTGGAACATTTTTTTGGCATTGCCTTTCTTTAAGATTGGGGTGAAAACTGACTTTTCCAGTACTTATCATTAATATATAAAGCAAAACAAAATCATTTCTGAGCAAGAAAGATGATTATATTCAAAAACTAAAATCTCATTGCCATGTTGGAATCCAAATGGCTTGGTTAATTCATTTTGTAAATTATGTTAGAAACTGAATCATAATCTTCAAACAAAAAAAGATCAGACCATTTTTAATCCCACTGACAAACTCCAGGGAAAAGAGATTATACCATTTATGAAAATCCTGCTGGGAGTTTCCTGGTGGCCAAGTGGTTAGGAATTGGGGCTTTCACTGCCATGGTCTGGATTCAATCCCCAGTCAGGGAACTGAGATCCTGCAAGATGTAGCATGGGCAAAACAGAAAACAAACAAAAACCAAACTTTGCTACAATTATGAAATTTTAGAGCAAATAAAGTGTCCTAAACCTGTAGAGCAAAGATAATTCAATCAGGAGTCAGAATAAGCTTAGAACAGGAGCAGAGCTGCCCTGAGCTGAGCCTTTCATTCATAAAGTGATCAAGTTATATGGAGACTTTTGGTTTTCTGGAATCTTTGGGTGGTTTGGGTGGATAGATGGAGAAAAATAGATCTTTTATGCTAACAAAAACTAGTGTGCCTTTTTGACAAAAGTGATATGCTTCTTGTTCTTCAAGTATCAAGAAATGTGAAAGTTCCTTTAGCTATTGGTAAATCCATGAAAAAGTGTCCTGCATGTCCTAAAGAGTGGAGGATTTGCCATGAAGTATTGCCCGATCTATCAGGGTTAACTGAAACAGTTTCCAAAAACCTATGCTCACAGGAAAACATCCTAATAGGTTCAAGTATAAAGATTAGATTCTTAGTCTAAAGAAGCTGGGTGTGAAATTTCAAATTCAGTTTCTCCACCAAAAAAAAAATCAGTAATTAAATATACTTAAAACAGGGGGAAGAATTTCTATGCCATGTATGACCTGTTTTCTCTTCCTTTTCAGAGTATATGCTATTTGACTTTGGTAGACTGTATCCTGAGGTTGATTTTCAATGAGAGGGCATTAGCATGTGAAGTGGAATTGAATGGTTAAGAGCTAGTTTGCTTGCAGGAGCACTAAAAATTTTGTCATGTGACTAATATGCAACATCAGTCATAGAAATATTAGTAGGAACAGGATAGCATGACTGCTAGAATGAGTTCTTTTAAAAAATTTTTTGTTGTTCAGTCACTCAGTCGTGTTGGACTTTTTGCAACCCCACGGATGGCAGCATGTCAGGCTTCCCTGTCCTTTACCATCTCCCTGAGCCTGCTCAAACTCATGTGCATTGATTGGTGGTACCATTCAACCATCTCACCCTCTGTCGTCTCCTTTTCCTCCTGCCTTCAATCTTTCCCAGCATCAGGGATTTTTTCAGTGAGTCAGTTCCTCCCATCAGGTGGCCAAAGTATTGGAGTTTCAGCTTCAGCATCAGTCCTTCCAATGAATATTCAGGATTGATTTCCTTTAAGATTGACTGATTTGATCTCCTGCAGTCCAAGGGACTCTCAAGAATCTTCTCCAACACCACATCTCAAAAGCATTAATTTTTCAGTGCTCAGCCTTCTTTATGGTCCAACTCTCTCATCCATACATGGCACCAGAAAAACTGTAGTTTTAACTAGATGGGCCTTTATCAGCAAAGTAATGTCTCTGCTTTTTAATATGCTGTCTAGTTCGGTCATAGCTTTTCTTCCAAGGAGCAAGTGTCTTTTAGTTTCATGGCTGCAGTCACCATCTGCAGTGATTTTGGAGCCCAAGAAAATAAAGTCTGTCACTATTTCCATTCTTTCCCCATCTATTTGCCATGAAGTGATGGGACTAGATGACATGATCTTAGTTTTTTGAACGTTGAGTTTTAAGCCAGCTTTTTTATGCTCCTCTTTTACACTCATCAAGAGGTTCTTTAGTTCCTCTTCTCTTTCTGCCATAAGGATGGTGTCATCTACACATCTGAGATTATTGATATTTCTCCCTGAAATCTTGACTCCAACTTGTGCTTCATCCAGCCCACCATTTCATATGATGTACTTTGCATTTAAGACTGCAATAGTCTTTAATGGGTCTTCCTAGGTGGTACTAGTGTTAAAGAACTATCCTGACAATGCAAGAGATTCAAGTTCAATCCCTGGGTCAGGAAGATCCCCTCAAGGAGAGCATGGTAATCCACTCTAGGATTTTTGCCTGGACAATCCCATGGACAGAGAAGTCTGGTGGGTTAGAGTCAAATGGGTTACAAAGAGTCGGACACAACTAAAGTGACTTAGCAGGCACGCAGTCTTTAATGAATAAAGAATGCCTATTTGAAAAAGTTCATTGAAAAAGTTGGTTAAGATTAGTTAGTGAGGGGTTCATGAACTGTGATAATTTTTGAGCTAAACTTTGCAGGAGCCATAAACGTGGTTTAATGGTTTAATGGAGGTGAGGAAATTGCCATTCCCATTGAGACCAATAACAAAAGAGAAATGGGTACTTGGGTGAGTGGAGAAGGGCAATTTCTGGTAAGTAAGTGAATGACAGAGAAGGAAGAGAATTATTCCAACACATTTTGTGCATTTGAGGAGTTCAGAGCTCTACTACAAGAACAGGTAAATCCAAAGCTTTATCTTCCCACAATAGCCTTGGATTTATAACAATTGGCAGTTTGTTCTTCCTTGAGGCCTGCTTCCAACTCCATACAATGTCACTGTGTCCCAGAAAGATGCAAATCCATGTGAAGCATTAATTAATCTTCCTTTGCGTGTACTTTTCCTGAGCTCACTGTGTCCTCCTTTCAAAGGTCAGCTGATGGCTGTTTGGGCCTTGCTGGCTCATTGTTCTTTAAGCACGTGGTTCTTTGTCAAATCTTAATCCCCCTTAATTTAAGGCTCAAGGAATAAAGATATCAATTTAGTGATTTATCCCCCTAGCACTGGTTCTTTACTCTTTGGCATATGACTTTTATGTTAGTTTTAATAATTCACTGATGTTCAAAGGTCATCTCTAACTCAAAAGAAGCCAGTCCTGTGACTCTGAGACTATTTATTTCTCAATCAGAAAAACACCTCATCTGCCTTCAAAATGGAGTGTATAGATTAACTATGGTTGTCTATCATTATTCTTACCTTTTTAAGCTTAAAAATTATTCCTAAAATACTAAAAAAATCAGCTCAATCTAGCCTTCATTATGTTAAATAGTTCTACTCTGGGATTTTATTGTTTTAAGTTACACAAAACTGAAAGCAACCTAAGTTCATTTCATTTTAATCATGAGCAAAAGAAAGAGTTCTTACAACACTGGAATCCTTGCCTGGGAAGAGAAAACAGACTATAATTACAGATTCGTGCATATAGATATCTAGGGCTAATCCCTCTGTGTGGTATGAGACCATGTTATTTACTCAAGAGATATTATCCTTGGAAAATTTTTTTCTTATATTTGGTAAAGAAACGTCTCTTCTGCCTGATGGATTATATTTATATTTTTAGGTATAATCACCACTGCTGTCCTCCTGTCTTGAGTTGGCTCTTCAGCTATTCTTGGCTATTTATCCATGTATTTCTTGAAGGATACGCTTAGCTTAGGGAAACACTTGAAAGTAGGATACTACTTTTATAGGCATGGATCTCAATGTTAGTACTGAGCCATCTTTCAACTCACCCATTGCTCCTCTTTATTTTATTGCCTAATTTTTTTTTTTTTTTTTGTAAACTTTTGCTCTACCAGCTCCAAGCTCTGAAGGGTTCTCTTCAACTAATAGTACCTGTGCTTCCTTTAAAAGCCACATCCCTCCTTCTTGGTGATGCTCCAATCACATGGGACTTCCTAATGCTTCCTAATGAAAGCTCTAATAATAGAAAACTATGACTATCTTCATTTCACAAGAATGGAGGCTTAAAAAAGTTAAACATCTCAAGATCATATAGCTAATAGATAGGAAAAGTTGAAAGTTAAACTCTATTCTTACTTCCAAATTTAATCATTATTGTCATCATTGCTATTAAAATTATTTTTCATATTTGCTAAATATCTTATCTCCTCTCAAATAAAACACTTTGTTGTTCAGTCACTAGTCATGTCTCACCCTTTGGGACCTTGTTGGCTGCAGCATGGCAGGCTTCCCTGTCCTTAAGCATAAAATATGAGGATGTCTTATTTGTAACTAATTTTTTAGGATTTCCATCATTAATTGCAGGAAAAAAGAGTTTTTTGTCTTTAGACCTTTAGTTGAATGTGGCTTGACCCTTGAACCTTTTCTTCTGAGGTTCCAGCCAGCCCTAAATAGGAGTTACTAGAATCAGTTCAGTTCAGTTCAGTCACCCAAATGTGTGCGACTCTTTGCGACCCCATGAACCACAGCATGCCAGGCCTCCCTGTCCATCACCAGCTCCTGGAGTCCANTATTAAAATTATTTTTCATATTTGCTAAATATCTTATCTCCTCTCAAATAAAACACTTTGTTGTTCAGTCACTAGTCATGTCTCACCCTTTGGGACCTTGTTGGCTGCAGCACGGCAGGCTTCCCTGTCCTTAAGCATAAAATATGAGGATGTCTTATTTCTAACTAATTTTTTAGGATTTCCATCATTAATTGCAGGAAAAAAGAGTTTTTTGTTTTTTGTCTTTAGACCTTTAGTTGAATGTGGCTTGACCCTTGAACCTTTTCTTCTGAGGTTCCAGCCAGCCCTAAATAGGAATTACTAGAATCAGTTCAGTTCAGTTCAGTCACCCAAATGTGTGCGACTCTTTGCGACCCCATGAACCACAGCATGCCAGGCCTCCCTGTCCATCACCAGCTCCTGGAGTCCACCCAAACCAATGTCCATCGAGTCAATGATGCCATCCAATCATCTCATCCTCTGTCGTCCCTTTCTCCTCTTGCCCTCAATCTTTCCCATAATCAGGGTCTTTTCCAATGAGTCAGCTCTTCGCATACTGAAACTCAAAGTATTGGAGTTTCAGCCTCAACATCAGTCCTTCCAATGAACACCCAGGACTGATCTCCTTTAGGATGGACTGGTTGGATTTCCTTGCAGGCCAAGGGACTCTCAAGAGCCTTCTCCAATACCACAGTTCAAAAGCATCAATTCTTTGGTGCTCAGCTTTCTTTACAGTCCAACTCTCAGATCCATACATGACCACTGGAAAAACCATAGCCTTGACTAGATGGACCTTTGTTGCAAAGTAATGTCTCTGCTTTTTAATATGCTGTCTAGGTTATTACTAGAATGGAAGTATCTAACTGTTCCTGGATTTGATATGCAACTATATGTTACAAAAGAATAAAATTTCATTGTGAAGTACATCAGAATTTAATTAGAAGCATAATGTATTAGTGATTGAAAGCACATTAAATTTAAGTTTCATCTGATTTCTAACTCAAAGCCTAGCATGGGAGAACACACTGTCCTTTGTTTCTCTTTACAGTAAACACAGAGACACTAGAAATTTCCTGCTCTTGAAATTATTTGATACAGTATGGGCTTTGTAATTTTTCATAATTTGCTTTAGTGGGGATCTATTTGCTTTTCTTATTGGCTTAAAACTCAACATTCAGAAAACTAAGATCATGGCATCTGGACCTATCACTTCACGGCAAACAGGTGGGGAAACAGTGGAAATGGTGACAGACTTTATTTTTTGGGGCTCCAAAATCACGGCAGATGGTGACTGCAGCCATGAAATTAAAAAACACTTACTCCTTGGATGAAAAGTTATGACCAACTTAGATAGCATATTAAAAAGCAGAGACATTACTTTGCCAACAAAAGTCTAGTCAAAGCTATGGTTTTTCCAGTAGTCATGTATGGATATGAGAGTTGGACTATAAAGAAAGCTGAGCACTGAAGAACTGATGCTTTTGAACTGTGGTGTTGGAGAAGACTCTTGAGGGTCTGCAAGGAGATCCAACCAGTCCATCCTAGAGGAAATCAATCCTGAATATTTATTGGAAGGACTGATGCTGAAGCTGAAGCTCCACTACTTTGGCCACCTGATGCAAAGAAGTGACTCATTTGAAAAGACCTTGATGCTGGGAAAGATTGGAGGCAAGAGGTGAAGGGGACGACAGAGGATGAGATAGTTGGATGGCATCACCGACTCAATGGGCATGAATGTGAGTGAACTCCAGGAGTTGGTGATGGACAGGGAGGCCTGGAGTGCTGCAGTTCATGAGGTCACAAAGAGTCAGACATGACTGAGTGACTGAACTGAACTGATTTGCTTTTCTCTCTTGACATTGCTCCAAAGTAGATTTTGCTTATGAATTTTGCTGCTGCTGCTAAGTCACTTCAGTCATGTCCGACTCTGTGTGACCCCATAGACGGCAGCCCACCAGGCTCCCCTGTCCCTGGGATTCTCCAGGCAAGAACACTGAAATGGGTTGCCATTTCCTTCTCCAATGCATGAAAGTGAAAAGTGAAAGTGAAGTCACTCAGTCGTGTCCGACTCTTTGCGACCTCATGGACTGCAGCCTACCAGGCTCCTCCGTCCATGGGAATGAATTTTACTAATATGTAAATTATATTTTGAATATAGAGGTCCCAATCAGGAGATTAGATATGCTGGCAGATGTCAATGATATAAAAGAGAATTCTTTGTCTGTTTCCATGACTTGGCTCCATTTGCAAGGGAGTTGCTAGTATTTCTGGCAAGAAGGGAAGAACAGTCAGTGATTAAGTTCTTCTTAGAGACTTTGCCCTCAGAAACTTCTTTAGTCTGTGACCTCTCCAGAAATCTTTAATAAGATTGCAGAAATAAGAAGCAATGCCTCCCTGCAAATATTTCAGTAATGTTTGTTTAGTCTCATATAATCATTCTCACCCCTATCAAATATAAGGCTGCCGGTTTTTTTTTTGGGGGGGGGTACATTGCCAAATTCTCATGACTTCTTTATTTTATAACTGGAAGTTTATACCTTTCGTACTAATGTTTCCTTTTTATTACAAGTATTTTTAACACCTTTACTATCTTGAAAACAAATTAAGAGAATAATATATCTAGGGCTTCTCCTGGGGTAAAGCCCTTAGAAAATATATTTTATAGGACTCTTTCCTATGTAAACCATTCACCTCAACTATTATCAGCATGCAAACACCACTTGGGTGGCCCAATATCTTTTGCTCCTGTTTAAAAAAAATGCCACACTGACCTGTGGGAGCGATCCATTTACCAGGTAGCCTATCTGGAACTAAATAAAGTCTTGCTATGGAGTCCAAGATAGCTTAAAGTTTCTATCATGATGCCTTAGGAGCATCTGGATCCCACTTATGGGTTAGAGGGCTGGAGAGTAGCCCAAAGGGAAGTAGCTAGGACTGGGACCCACACATTTAGGGTCAGGATACACTTCTGAGGGACTTTAGATATTTTTAAGAACCTTACTCCAAAACACAGGAGCCTCCTGAAACCTGGGTATGGGGCAAAGACCCTGTTTGCTCATGTCAAAGAACAGTATTGAATATAACATATTTACACATAATTTTATTAAAAAAATTGATATTAATAATGCCCATGCATAATGTCATAGGGAGCTAAAATTGTATATATTTCAATACAGAAATTTTGGTGCACAACTATGTCAGAAGACTTAGTGAAATTGTCAGATGATTGCAGCTTCTTTTGATGAATATATTTGTATTGAAAAGAATAAGAATATCACAAACTATTCTGTACAAAAAGTACAGGAAGATGAAAAGGACAGAGATGTGGATGGACACCAGAAAAAATAAGATTAAGTTAGTTCATTAAAGACCAGACATATTTAAATGTCATAAGAGAAAGGAGAATAACCTTAAGTGAATTTGGGATTAACTACATGGCAAGGCAAATCAAAGACTGACAAATTGAACAAATGAGAAGGTAAGAATTTCTTGTAAACGAGCTCAGCATTACTATACATCAATTGTTAAAATAATTCCTTGTGCTATGATATGGATCTCAGGGGACCACTATGCTTTGCATGAAAATTTCTAAAGCCCCTTCCTGTGTCTGGGTGGATGAGGGTCCACAAGGCCAACTAGGAAGAGTGCTCAAGCCAGTCCAGTACCTGCGTGGGCCCCAGTGCTCATTTCTTTCCTTTGTGTCACTCTCCAACCTGCTACATATGGAGGGATAAAAAACCAGCAATAGAGCAGAAAAAAGAAATTAAGACTTTTTTGGTCTTAAGGGTATGATTATCTTTATGACATTAATTATTCTGCAGATTGGATAAGTATAATTGGTAGTTATTGAAAGTGCTGTAAAGAAATAAATGAAAAAGGGTAGTTTGTAAATGTCATTTTAAAGAGTTGGTTTGAGCCTAATTCTTGTCTCATTTGTTGGTATTGCCCTTCAGCATAGAAGGCTTGTAATTCTTTGGACTACAATAATTAATTATTAACTGTGCATAGGAGTTTGTCATCTTTTTGCAAAAAATACAATTTTTTAAGACCTTCTGACTTTTTCCATGTGTAAGTGAACCCAGAGGGATTTTATAGGTATTTGGGGACTATCCAAGTTTGACATGGCCTCTCAAAATAACTATTGGTGTGACTTTTTTAGACTATTTTGTTTCTTTGGGGTTAAAAATAAGGAGACTACAAGCACATATAATTGTAACTACCCTGCATATCAAACTATGAAATGGACATTACACCATCTAGTCTTGGGTATATAAACTAAATCACACAAAAGAAGGAAAGGAGATATAAATGGCATTTCCTTGTTTAGCATAACTGTATCTTCAGATTTGGGTAATATTGTGGTTCTGCAAAATCATTGTGCAAGTACTTAGTGCGGTTGAATCAGGAAGGAAAAGAGTTCTGTTTAATTAATTCCGCTTGGATTCTATAATACTAATGAAATGTAGACTATGTCCATACTTAAGAAATGGGATGAAATCATACCAACAATATTGACTTTACAAAGGAGGAAAGGGGATATAAGCATCTGAATGCAGAGTTCCAAAGAATAGCAAGGAGAGATAAGAAAGCCTTCCTCAGCAATCAATACAAAGAAATAACAACAGAATGGGAAAGACGAGAGAGCTCTTCAAGAAAATTAAAGATACCAAGGGAACATTTCATGCAAAGATAGTCTCGATAAAGGACAGAAATAGTATGTACTTAACAGAAGCAGAAAGCATTAAGAAGACGTGGCAAGAATACACACAAGAACTGTACAAAAAAGATCTTCATGACCCAGATAATCATGATGGTGTGATCACTCACCTAGAGCCAGACATCCTGGAATCTGAAGTCAATTGGGCTTTAGAAAGCATCACTACGAACAAAGCTAGTGGAGGTGATGGAATCCCAGTTGAGCTATTTCAAATTCTGAATGTGAAGCTGTAAAAGCGCTGCACTCAATATGCCAGCAAATTTGGAAAACTCAGCAGTGGCCACAGGACTGGAAAAGGTCAGTTTTCACTCCAATCCCAAAGAAAGGCAATGTCAAAAAAATGCTCAAATGACTACACAATTGCACTCATCTCACATGCTAGTAAAGTAATGCTCAAAATTCTCCAAGCCAGGCTTCAGCAATACATGAACCGTGAACTTCCAGATGTTCAAGCTGGTTTTAGAAAAGGCAGAGGAACCAGAGATCAAATAGCCAACATCCGCTGGATCATCAAAAAAGCAAGAGAGTTCCAGAAAAACATCT